>BPLQ01015497.1:0-98287 GCA_021605075.1 Caerostris darwini
CAATGATTAAACACTATCATGTCTAACTTAGTTATGTTGTTTGTTACTTATCCTACTTGGTAGACAGCAACATCTAGACCAAGTCCACGAACCCGTGTGGTCTCATAGAAGAAATGAAAGGGGGGAGCAGCTTCTGTTGTGATGGATCACTCGTAGGTAGAAGTCTGATTTGGCACCGTATCGCGCGGCCTAGTGGCCAATTTCCTAGCGCTCTGGCCCTTTGGTACCATAGGCTTCAAAGTCCGAATAATGTCGGTGGCATGGATGTCTGTCAGTGGCTTAGAATCCACTTTAAACTTTAGATCCCGGTCTAATTAGCCCAAAGTGTGCACAAAATGACCGTAGAGCAACAAATCAAATCACGCTCTCCGTATCGCTGAAGAAGGAGAGAGCAGTGTCTTCCAGGAGGACTTTCAGGGGTAATTACCACGCATTTGCATGTTGTGTAGGAGAAAAACCCGGAAAGATTACTCCAGGTAGCCCGATTAATGAGGCAAGATACTAAACATCGAAAACGCAATCGACCATCCTCGTTTTTTGAAACAATGTCTACAACAAAGCAGCCAACGGATTGAACTTTAGTCCTACTGCTCACCAGTGGCGCGCGTTGCCACTGAACCACGAGTCGGGCAACTTAGTTATTCAGGATTTAGTTAATGAATTTTTTTTTTTCGAAATCCCCGTAATAACAAAAACAGTTCATTCGTAATGGAGCTATAAAATTAAAAAGATTAGGATGATGATGTCTCAGCTTATGTTAAAATTGCTTCTTATTGTAAAAAAAATAGACATTCATCCATTTGTTGGCAGTTGTAGTTTTTTAAAAAATGTTGTACTTAATTTTTTATAGTTTATTTTAAAATTACATTATTTTGAGGAGTTTTTAAAAAAATTTTTAAGTTTAAATAAAAGTCGTTGTTTTGATAATATTTTTGAAATTTCTAATAAAACTTTAATTTCTTAAACTTTTCTTTAACTATTTCTCCAAAAAAACAGAGTGTTGAGACGAAAAAAATTATTTCAATCATACAGTGGGATACTTATTAGTAAGTGATGCATTAATTTTTAATAAAAGTCTCACAATTCATTTTTTAATCTATTTGTAATTAACGATTCATGCCGCACGGTCCTATTAAAATATCACATGACATTAATTTTCAACTCAGGTACAGAAAAGAAACCCGAGACTTCAACCACTCCTGCAACGACCACAATGACCCCTCAAGTAACGACACCAAAAATTCCTTCTCTCTGTGATGGATCCATGGATGCAGCTTCTTTATTCAGGGATGAGCTGTTCATCTTCAAAGGACGGGTAATATCTTCACAAATATAATTATATATATATAATTTAGTAAAAGCTATGTACAAGTTCATGAAAACAATGTATGACTTTAAGAAATACTTCAATTAAAAATAAAATCAATTGTCTTATGCAGAAGATTCATGAATTTATAGGCAAAATTCTCTTTTTTAAAATGAATTAAAAAATTATAATTCCTGCTGTTAAATCCTTATACATAAAATATACTTTAACTGTGATAGTTCTAGAGGAACTTCGAAAAAAAACGAAAGGTGTACGGAAAGAAATTATAAAATGTCTATTTATTTTATGAAAACACAAACAGAAGTCTGTTTAAAAACGTTTAGTTAGTAAAAATTTCAAATTTAAATGTGCTTTGGCAATGATTGAGGATACCACCGAAATATCCGGAACTGCATGTTGCATAAAAAGAATTATGTATTGAAAAATATATAATTTGTTCATTTATATAAAATAATATAGATATAATATATAAAAAAATAAATAAAAAATTATAGTAAAAAAATATAAAAAATAAAAATATTAATTATAGTAAATATAAAAATATATATTTTCATAAATAAATATATCATCAGTGCAACATTCTCACAGTTGGGCCAAGGCCGTCTGCCTACTAGCTGATTTCGAAACATGAGATGTTTTCTTCTTACGGAGTAGGGTTGTCAGACCTACGTCCAACGCTCTACAGTCATATTAGACAAGAACCTGAGGTTTTAGGTGGATTCCAAACCACTACGAACATCCAGCCCACCGCCGGGACTCGAACCCGGTGGCACTGAGCATCAGAGCGCTAGTCACTCGTCCATCATGCCCAAATAAGCATGTAAAAAATATTTTAATATAAATGATACATTAAAAATATATAATAATAAAATATGTAATATAAAATTAATTATTAATTTTACTGTACATGAAAAATCCCTCTCCTACTTTTTCAGTAGTATAAATTTTTTCAAAACGGCCCATCAAGCTTTTAATACCAAAACTAGTCTTAAATTGAATATGTATTTCAATACCCTCTTACGTTATTATATATATTTTTAAACATATTTATTTCAGAAATCATTTTCTGAAAGATAGATTTCCGAATAGGTAACACAAAAACTTTTAGAATGAATCGGGACCCAATCACCCTTGATGTGCTTTCGGATCCAAGTATCACAGACGCACAATTTATTTATAAGCATCATAAAACACATTACTCTATATTTGTTATGCATTCTTAAATACAATGAGAATATTTTATGTTATCGAAAATGTCTTTATTATTATGTTTATTAATTATTTATGTTTTGTTAATTATTATTACTTATATAGTCCCTTATTAATTTTATTATTTATTAATTTCAGTTTATGTGGCGCCTTCGGGATCGAAATGAAAGAGTTCCGGGATATCCTGTCGACTTCCACATTTTTTTTACAGGAATACCAAGATCTATCCAGTCCATAGATGCTGTCTATCAGCGACCTTTTGATTACAACATACTCTTCTTCACAGGTAATGGATTATTTTTTTCGTTTTTAAATATCTATTGATCATCTTGTGATAATGCATCCACTAAGATGTAATGCAACTAAAGTATTTTAAATTTGCATTACATGCTTCCTCCTACGCATTGGTAATAGCATCCCCTGTGGCGTTTAGGAGAAATGGTCAGTTGGTCGACAGACTCTCACACGGAGAGGAAGTATATTTCGCACATCCTGCGCGTAGCTGAGTATCGGGTTTTCCGCTCAAAAGTGGAATCCTTCCACGAATCTATAATTATATGTCTTTAAATATGTTAAATATTATATGTATGTAATTGTGTATGTGTGTGGTGTTTGGGCATGTGTCAGTAAAGCTGTGAGTTCTCCAACCTGTGCATCCATTATCTCAACCCAACGACACCCACTTACAATCTGGTTATCAAACTCGCACGCATATTGATTGGATATTAAATCTTTAGTTTAGAAAATATCAGTTCTAAATCATTGAGGGGAAATTTGAACCATAATTTATTGAAAATAAAGGTGTCCATAGCACTAAAATCAGTAAAACCAGTAGTTTTATCGGCAACTTCTATCCTAATTTTTTATTCCCAATGACAAAAACAAGAATGTGCTTTTACACATAAGTAAAAGAATAATATCAAACGGAAATTGCCAATAATATTGTCAACCAAATAGCACGTATACTTTGCCTCTTATTCTTACTCTGACGGTTAAGTCAAGGAATGTGCAAGTTAATGGCAGGCCGCACTTTTATCGTTGTTAGCATATAAGATAGGAATTATATTCAAATTGATATAATAAGATTTTTTTTTTTTTTTTTTTACAACAGGAAATCAATACTGGATTTTTGACGGTAATCGATTCTCCAACGATAGTCCACGGCCTCTAACGGACCTCGGTTTACCCTCGGATTTGGACAAGTTGGACGCCGCTTTCGTTTGGGCTAAAAATGGAAGGACCTATTTTTTCAGAAAAGATCAGTACTGGCGATATGACGACAGAAACAGGAAAATGGAAAATGGCTACCCGCAACGAATAACAAGATGGAGGGGACTTGTACCTGATATCGATACAGCTTTTACATGGAGGGATAGTACGTATCTTCTTCTATATTTTATTCCATAAATAGGAGTTATAAATAACTAAACAACAATAACTGAAACGATAAAAAAAAATCAATGGTGAAAACGTCATCAAAAGTTCTTTCTAAAATAGTCAAAATGGTGTCAGTGGTAAAATGGTATAATCAAATGGTAAAAAATAAATAAAAACCAAACAAAAATATTTCAAGTTGAGACAACCATGCTCCTACGCATTTGAGCTGCCTGATGGCCAATTGGCTAGCGCTCTGGCTTTTAGTAGCACAGGCTTCAGATTCGAATCCTGGTGGTAGTATGGATGTTTATAAGTGGTTGCGAAATCGTAATTAAACAGTAGAAACAAAGTGTGCACAAAAATTACCGTAGAGTGACACACTAAACCAAACCTACGCATTTGATTCATGAACTCATGGATTTTGTTGATCATTTAGCAAAGGGATGCTGTCCTTTTTTTCCATCTAAATTTGGAACAACCCCAAGAAGGACATCGCGAGAGGTTTTCACGACAGCATTCTTCAATAAATCTAACAGAAGGTATTTCCAAAAGGACGCGGTCATCTCCAAACTATCCAAAAGAACTTATGTTTGGTTCTCTTGTTCTAAAAAATGTAGCTCCATAAAGTTGCAATGATAAGAAGAGCTTCATATTAACAATTCCCACAACGTGGTTTGAAAATCCCGCCTAATAAGCCAACATTCCAACAGCAATATTAAGCTCTTACTAGGACACGAGTCATGCTTGTCATTACAAATTGAAATGCAAGTTTTCCATTGAAAGATACCCAATTCCTTTGCTCATAAATTTAGAAAGGAAATTTTTAAACATAAAGGAATCAATTGATGTAAAATATGAAATAATATCTTTATCGATTCAGACGTTGCATAATATACCACAAACCATGCCTGGGAAATGGAAAGAAAAGGTTATAGTCTTCTGAAAAGGCTTTTATGGATTCCATACTTACGTGCCATATAAGGAAAAATCCCACTAAACGAATTTAAACCACTAGTCTGCACGCTTATTAAAGTAATTATTTTTTAATTTGTTTTGTATGTAATATTTTTTGAGAAATATTTTTTATGTTTACATTCCTAAAAAAATATATATATATATATATATATATTTCATTTTCAGGTAAGACATACTTTTTCAAAGACCACTATTTTTGGCAATTTAACAATCAAAATGTTACGATAGAAAACAACTATCCTCAAAACATAGCTTCCTATTGGTTCGGATGCAACCAATGAAATTAAAAGAAAGCATCTATGAATTTTTCAACAGTGTGATTCATTGCATATACAATTTACAAGAAACTTAACTGAAGAAAATGCCAGCCAGAAAACTTCTTAAAAGCAAAAAGTACTTAGCTTGATGATTTCAAATGAATAGCTATGAAATGTAGTTGTAGCAGCTGTTTTCTTATATAAAAGGATAGAAGAATGTTAAGTCATACTGCATGAAAACATTTTTAATGATGCTATATATTTTTTGTATTACTGATAAAGAATGTATAGTCCAACCACTGATCGCGTGGAAAATTGGAAAGTGGCAAAATGAAAAGGATTTTTTAAAAAAGCGGCGTCATAGGGAAGGAAATGTAATTTAGGTGGTATTTTAACAGGATTAAAAAAATTTTAATTTCTAATAATTAAAAATTTAAATAACACGATATTAAAAGAAAAATTAGATAAAAATTCTATACTAATTATTATGTTTTTTACTTTCAAATCAGCTTTATGTCGCGTATATCTGACTATCCCCCCTAACAAATCATCGATTCGACCGTCTCCACCGTTAAACCATATGTTTATCGTTCCACGTTATCCATGGTTGGACTATATGTTGATATTTTTTTGTTTTTGAAGATAAGTTAAATTTTTGAAACAATATCTACAAACAGAAAATTTTTGTACTCATTTTTCATTTCATTCATTTTTTTATTTTTTATTTTTCAATAAAAAATATACAAATTTGGAACGAAAATGCTTTTATTTATATATATTTGACGTAAAATATATCATACCTTTCAAGAACCCTCTTGATTTATGAGTGTTACGAGAAACGCTAATCACAAATAAGAATTTTAAAAAAATTATAAATGATATATTAAAGAATGATAACGCGTTCAGTGGAGCATTAAACAAAGCATGTTATAAATACACATTGACCTTGCATTGACTTCTTCATAGGTAGATACAATCGAAACGCAACGGTGAGTCACAAAAATAGCTGTCACGTACATTAATTTAGTAAACATAAACAAATATGAAAAATTATATGTATTATTTGTGAATAAATTTTAACTCATTGTGATTATTAATTTTTTTAAACTGTATATTACTCAAATAGTTTTTTCGTTCTTATTTACCATGTAACACTACAACTTTAAACCGAGTGCCAATATGAGGATATTTTTTACATAATATTTATTTACTTCGGTATTAAGATAAAGGTATTTACTACACGTAATTAAATAAATATTTTATGTTTTTTCAAGTAAATATTTATTTATTTAAAAAAAATTGGTTGTTTATAGTAGACAAATTTAACATGGTTGCAAACATATTTTTCTTTCACACGCCCATGATCTTTTAGAACAAATCGACTGCTTGCACAGAATGTGTATCCTTCAGTGGATACATGCTCATGAGGATTTGGAATTGAATAAGAGTGCAGATTCTTTGGCGAAGAATGCCAGGAGTCTGGATCAGACTGCCATTTCTACTTCCCTTGCAGATGCAAAGCCTTGGCAAAATCTAAACTTATAATTCCTTCTCAGATTAAAACTAAATACCAAATTACAGAACTAAATGTCGACAGAAAAACAGCTACTACTCTCCCAAGATTAAGGATGAAGCACCACAAAAATGTGAAAATGTCTGCTGATGGCGTTAAAAAATACCAAAAATGTGGCAACTGTCCTGACGACGAGCTTGGTCCTCATCATGTCTTTGATTGCCCAGCTGTTGCTGCCGCCATGCATTGTCTGGATCATCCCTCATAAGAGAATTTATACTCCGAGCTGGCAATCCACATAGCCAATATTATGCTGGAGCATCACGATATTTGATTTTCATGTTCTTTTCAGGGAATACGACGAAAACAACACGTACATGGAAATTTTAACATCATTATGTTAAATTTATACCGATAAGCCAATGAAACAGCAGAATATGCAAGTCATATTACACAACTAACCAAACACCACATGAAAAAAATTAAGATGGAAGAAAATAAATTAGAATATTTTTCATTATAATTTAATTCCTGTGCAATTGGACTGCTTTGATATGCAGAACGTATATATCGACAAAGATCTCGGTAATACATATTACACAATAATTTACATAATAATTTTGTACCCAATCAATGATATTTTTGTCTTCTAAAATAGTCGAGAAAGAAATCTTATCTCGGTTAAAAACCATTCCGGGAAGAGGGAAAAAACCCAAAAAACTCGCATGACTGGTCATTCGAACAGGTTGCATGAACTAAGAAAATTTACTGTTTTTCAAAATGGATACTTTTAGTTTTCAATTCTCGGAAACATCGAATTCATTCATTGGAACTGTAGATTTCGAATTCCGTATTATTAGATTTATGGGCAGCATTCCCCCCTCCCCCCTTTTTCTTTTATATAAACTAAAAACCTATTCTGCATTCGCAAACAGAATCAAAGGTTCCATAAAAATATTGATAAAAAGGCAAGGAAATTCCATAAATTTTGAATAAAAAGACAAAAGCTATAAATAAGTAAAGTTAATAAAAATTAATTTACTCAAAACGATTTTAACAGAAACAAAACCATTAAAATGTATTTTAATATCATTTATTACCTTAAATGTTTTGTAATTTTCATAGCAATTTTTCTATTCTTATTAAAAGCAATACAATGTCTATATTTCAAAGTTTTATAGCTTTGTTAAGATTATAATTGACACAAAAATTCCAATGTGATTAAATAATATTTACTTTTACCTATACTTAACATTACAATAAAAATTTGATAGTTGATTTTAAATATAATTCATATATGGAAACATTTTAATATCTGTATATAAATAAAGTAACAGTGTGATTATATTTTTATAATTTGACAATTATATCATTGTATGTTTTGTTTCAGTTATTTTTGTAGTTCTAACTGCTGCATAGTCAAAATCTCATAAAATTTCATTTAGTTTTATTAATCATCGAATATTCGCGAATTGTAATAGCGAAATTTCGACAAAATAAAATAATTGATTGAAATTCTCAAAATTAACTCAAATTTCGTAGTTTTCATTTATGTTAATCTTTATCAAAACAAATAGATAATTTTAACATTTAATTATTTTAGCCAAATTAAATTTTTAAAAGTTTTAATACAAATATAACAAATGAATTTTATTTTGTTTACTAATTATATATATTAATAATAGAGAGTTTTTGCATACCGTAAGATTAGTTACCGTAGGACGTCCGTTAGCTTTTTCTCCCTAGCGCGCACGCTCAGTTTCCTATGAGCGTGCGCGCTAGGGAGAAAAAGCTAACGGACGTCCTACGGTAACTAACCTTACGGTATGCAAAAACTCTCTAATGTCTACCTTTTACGAAATTCTTAAATGAATGAATATTATTCATCAAATAACAGTATTTTTTTAACCCATTTTTTCCCCCTATGCTGATTAAATGGGAAATTAGCAGCATGTGAGAAAAAAAAATGAGAGTAAATTAAAGAATAATATGAGATGCAGCAACCATGCTGTGATCATAGATCTCTTAGCATGATTGCTGCATCTCACATTATTCTTTGTTAACGAAAATTTCATTATTTTTAGTTTTTGTACATTAATTGTTATGATCTATTTAACAACGTGAATTTCTGTATTTTGTTCAGACTAATTTATATAATTTTTGGCCAACAGTAAATAGCCAAGACAAATTTAATTTACAAAACACCAACAAAAGCAGATTCAAGATTTATTTAAAAAGAGTACTCTTTTCACATCTCTCCTAATTTAGTCCATCACAACTTATGACAAAAAAATGCATTTAAATTTATTTAATTAAATTTTATTTCTCACAAATGATATTAAAGAGTTATTGAAATGGTCAAAGGTCGATTTTATGAGATACGATTTCCATCTTCCGGAAAATGCTAAACGCCCAAGGGCTGTTCTTCACAACTTGCAAAGCTCCTAGACGAACTGGCTCAGTTGTCGTCATGACATCTGTGCTTTTAGTCTTCATTCCTAGCAACGAAAATCCCATCCTACTGTAGATTCCTTTTTAAATTTCGGATTCTTTAATTGTTCTGTTTATTTTATTAATTTTTGTTTTTTATTTTATTTTTCACCTTGTTATTAGCTATTTTATTAATTTTTTCTTTGCTTATATTTTTAATATATATTTTAACATGGGACATTGCTCTTAAATCACTTCACCTCCTTTTAACTATCAATGTTTTTTTTTTCCTTCACCAATGTTTCTCAGATGCAGATAGGAGTTTTAGGCCCCTTTGGGGCCAGGGCACTCCGAAATCCTGTAAAGACGAGAGGTCGATTTTATTCCATTTCACTATTTCTATCCTACAGTATTATTCCTGAACAAAAAAACTAGCTTGATAATGCTTAATATTTAGTTTTATACATTCAAGGAAAAAAATCAATGTCAATAAATAAATAACAATGTCGAATGATAATCTTATAATGGACAATGACTTTTGCCAAACTTGTTTGCGTAGAGAAAAATCGTATAGACACAAACTATTGGCTCTCACAAACGATAGAATGCTCCATGTAATTAACTACGGAAGATAAAAGTTGGACGTGCGAGCAGCGAACATTTCATTATTTGAGAGTTAACTGCGAGTTAAGGTTGAAGGTAACGAAACAAGAAGAAAAAGTAGTATATATGCAATTTTATAGAAGTAGAATTGGGAAATTTAAGTAAAAAAAAAAATAAATAATAAAATTTTCCTAATAGACATAAACACAGTTAATGAGAAACAGTTTAAACAATCTAACTTGGTACGAAACAATGAGGGGAAGGAAGTCCTCAAAAGTCCTCCAGGAAGTGCAAATTCTACCATTCTTTGATTTTTTTTTTAATTGCATTCTATACCATTACAGTTGTGATACTTGAAAAGGAATCTCATACTCCGCCAGAACTGAAGTAAATCAAGTTGAGGGTTATCAGTTGGGCACTGTTTATTTACATCTCAATAATACTGTACAAGGTGATAAAGTATTTTTCGTCATTGGCGCAACAACCCCATGGTGGGCTTTGACAGTCTACCTGCTGGTAGATTTCGAGACAGGAGATGCTTTCTTTTAACGGGGGGGTTATCAAGTTTTAAGGCGATTCCGAACCACGACAAGCATCCATGGCACCACCGGCACTCGAACCCGGAACTTGAAGCACCAAAGCTTTAGTCGGCTATTAGGCCTCATAAAGCATTCTTGAAAAAGGGAAGACTGCAATTTCTTTAAAGCAACTAAATTCGAAATGACTGATAAAATTTCTTTTTCTAAAATTGAATTAGAAAATAATGGTTTATTACAGACTAGCAGATATAATCCACTGCTCTGCTGCAGAGAAAAAAGCTTTTTTTTTTCCGTATTGATAAATTTTATTAGGAAAAAATATCGGTGTAGACATAAAGATTTGAGATTTTTAAATAACATAAATTGGCTAAATAAAGCAATCGTTCTTATTCAAAAATTCCTAATAATTTTTTTCTCGTCTTAAATCTGTTATAATTATTTTAAATAATATTATAGTATTTGTTTGTAAAGTAAAACTTTATATAATAAAAATAGATCTCCTTTTAAATATAGAGAGATTTCTTCAAATACCAGTTAATAGTTAATTTATAATAACAAAATTTGGTATTTCTCTGGATTATATTGGCACATATTGTTCGTGCCTGATGTATGTAGCAAGTTTCAGTAATTAACGTCCCGCCACTATGTTAAACTTTTGTATCTGAATTTTAAGCTCGTATGCCCAATATGTTAATTTTTTTTTCACAGAAGTCTGGTAAAAGCTAATTCCTACACATACGACGCCCCAAAACGTCCCCCCCCCTGAATTTTTTTCACTGCTTAACTGGCTGTAATGCTAATTAGGAATACCATCTCTCTAATATACATTAAAGATTACTGAAGTTATCCGAAATATTTTTTAAAATCTGTGCCATTTAGAATCACATTATTCAAAAATATTATTTTTCATATATTTTTTTTTTCTGTAAGTAGTAGTAATAGTAGTAGTAGTAAGTAGTAGATAATAGAGCCTTCTGTTTATTTAGTTTAACTAGTATTTCGTGGAATATTCCGCTAAATATATGTTTTTTAGAAGAAAAAAAAGTTGAACAATCGTAAATCGTTATTCATTTATTGATGAAAATTACAACTGCAGATTTATGTGCTGCTGGGAACATGATCTACTAGACTAGTTCTAGATTCCTGTTTGACATGGAAAATAACGTCATCATCTTCTGTTTAATACATGAGTAATTGGAGTATAAATTTTATTCAAGGTCATCTCCAGCTTCGATGCAGTTCGATTTCTTTTTTGGCTAGGAAGGCTCAAATTGCTTATGTAAATTGTCAATTCTATCATACTACTTACTCATCGCTCGTTTACAAAGATTATTAACTTAACATAAATAAAAATGCATGCTGATGTTGTAATGTTTAATTGCAAAAAGTGTAAAGAAAATCATCGCGAGATATTAAAACTCATTATTTTCGTTTTTTAAAGTCGTTATTAGCACAATAATATCCATATACGTCCTTTATAAATATTTATGAACGCTCGCGCAAATTTAAATATTACATTTCTCAGTTGGTAGCAGTGTCAAGTAGCAATGAATATGAACAAGTTTATTGAGATATAAAAATTTAGTTTAGTTTAAAAACCAGGTAAGCTTTTTATTCATATACATATTTTTATAATTTTTCATTTTTAATAAACTACAGTTAGGTATGGAATCTTTAAATAGCTTACTCAATATTTGAGGATAGAGATTACATATAAGAAACATAGAATTTACATTAAGTTTGGGAATTTATAAAGTTAAACAGTTTAAAAGATGCTAATTAAGGAGATTATACTCTCCTCTAAAGATATATACATATAATCTACATGCATAAAGATATATACATATAATCTACATACATAAAGATATATAGATACTCTCCGCTAAATGATAACTATAATAGTCTCCTCTAGATAACTAATAAATAATAATACTCTCTTCTATATATAATACTTAAGGTATATAGACTATCACCCCTAAAGATATATATTACATTGCACACTAAAGTGCAGACTTTAGAGTTCTGATTTCGCTAAGTCTTTTTCCAAGCCAAATGTAATCGCTAAAGGGCGATAACCATTTCATTTCGGTGTTTTTCCTGTATTATTATATTTCTTCATCTGTTCACGTTTTATTTAATTTGATTAATTTGTTCTTGATGGTGAATGATTAATTTGTTCTTGATGGTCAATGATTGATATCATATCTGTTTTTTGTCTAATGTATGGTTGTTATATGATTAATGTCTTCTTTAAATCATTATTTTTGGGTTATCTAACGGATTGTGTCAATATCATCTTGTGTGCGTTTCTTACATTTTCGAAACTTAAAATTGTGCTATTGTCTATGTTTTCTTTAATCATTTGATATGGTTGTGCAAGGAGTACATGGCAGCTGAGTACAGTGCGTAAATAATGTAGTGAATATATTTAATTAACCTTCCGACTACTTAACGTGTAGCATAATGAACATGTGCATCTGTAACTTATACTTGACTGTAATATTAGCAGAAGGTCAGAGCGGAGCATACCGCTTTTCGATAAGCGAAGTGGCGAGTTCAGGACACGCAGGAGTGAGGAATCATATCGTGAAGCCCAGAACAGACCAAGCAACGAAGGTGCGAAGTCGCCGAAACTAAGAGGATACTAACAATTTTTAATCTGTTTATTGGCAAAAGCTGTATAATCTGCTTATTGGCTGTTTTGGTTAAAATCTAGAATTCTGTACTCTTCGTGCCATATGCATCGCCAGGATGCCAAGTCGCCACTTAAGCATAGTAATGAATGCACCAGGTAGTTTGCGCGGTAAAATGACGTTACGCCAAAATCCTTCACTGGGTTGCCAAATCGCCAAGTAAACAAACAAAATGGCTGCCGAAGTTCGGTATCATCGTAAAATGCAATTTCGCCACAATTTATACCAAACAGTGCTATTACGCCTAAATTCTTTATCGCCAAAATTTAACACTTTATCGCCAAATTTTTCATTGAGCAATTTGTTTTTTGATTTTACGCCAAATGGTAATGCTTTATTGCTAAATTTTTATCACTAAAAATTTTATCTCTTTGGAATACTTTTGCGCCAAATGTTATCGCTTTTACACCAAAATTTAGCACTATTATGACAAAAAAATGTGCTTGCCAGCTGCATTAGAAAGAAAAAAAAAATGACAAAAAAATTATGTCTTAATTGCCTTTACGCCAATTTATATCGTTCTATCGCTAAAAGTTTACCATTATTATGGTAAAATCTTAATGTTTTCTTTTTACGCCCTTTATTGCCACTTTAACGCCCTTTATTGGCCGAGTAACTAGCGCTCGGTGCCACAAGTTTCGGGCTCGAGTCCCTATGGTGCCATGGATGTTTGTAATGGTTTTAGAATCGACTTTAAACCGTAGTTCTCAGCCTAACATGACTGTTGGGAATAGTTCTGATAATTCCACTTCGTAAAAAGAAAACATCTCCCGGACTGTTGTGTCGATGAAGAAGAATATAGTTACTTTTCATAACTTGTCGGAAAACAAGAGAAAGTTCGATATACAAAATCACTATAAAATTAAATGACTTTATCTAATTTTTTCTGTTACTTATATTTTTAAGGATGGTTATTATAAAATGAGGTTTTCTATTAATAAATATAATTTTAATCAATAAAATTACAAATAAAGAGTTACTTTATATCGTTATCTGATCTGATTATTATCCATCTGAGTTAATAAATACTATTATTTTGAATACGGAATATTGCTATTGTGCATATAGTATAGTTGTTAGAGATGATCAGACTCCATATTGAACCTAATCACACTTTGATCTTAGATACTATAGTTTGGGGTATTTTTTCATTTTATGTATTTTCAACACAGAAAATAAGTCTGTGGTTTTTTTCCCCTTTGTTGTTTATTTAAGAAACAGTGTTTGAAAAGTTTTTACATAATTTCATTAAATTTTCACTAATAGTCTAAACTATTTTAGTTTTCACTAAAGAATAACTTAAAAGAAATTTCATGATTGCAATTTTTTTTTTAATGTAATTTTCTTTAATTTTTGGAAACTAATTAATTCCTTAATTTTTTTTAACACTATATGAATGCATTCAGAATATAAAAATATACATCTGGAAATTTAAAATAAAAATGTGTTATTAAGTGTTATTAGCCAACATATTTTAAAAGGGAACAATAATAAAAAAATGTAGATAGGTTTGCTATTAAGATAGGATATTGAAATTTATGTTAAGGCAGCGATTAACCATATTAAAAATATATATATAATATTAATATTAATTACAGAAGTATTTTAATAAAAACGGCCGTACCATGCTGAATATACCGGTTCTCGTTAGATCACCGAAGTCAAGCATCATTGGGCGCGGTCAGTACTTGGGTGGGTGACCACCTGGGAACACCGCATGCCGTTGGCATTCACAAATTTGGGACCTGAATGGCCGAGTGTCTAGCGCTCTGACGCTCGGTGCCTCAGGTTTCGGGTTTGAATCCCGGCGGTGCCATGGATGTTTGTAGTGGTTCGGAGTCCACTTTAAGCTGTAGGTCCCGGTCTCCTATGACTGTAAGAGCGTCACGGAGCCAAAGTCAGACTTCTACCTACGGGTGCTCCATCACAACAGAAGCTGCTTCCTTCCCCTTCAATCATGAGTACGTATGGGCTCGTGGGCCTGGCCAGCCAAGTGGGATAAGAAACAACAACAGAAGTATTTTGTATCAGTAATTTTCATACAGAATGCGGTCAGAATATAACAGATAATCTTTTCAAATTTATTCAACATTTTTTTTTTTTTTTTTTTTTCTTTTTGTGAGAAAAGTCATATACACGCAACTTTGTCTATATTTGCACAGAATCTTTTCTTATGCAGAATTTCCAGAAATTTCCCATATATTAGATATATTTATTCGTAATTATTCATGTCTTTTCTTTCAGAATTATTATAGGGAATTCTTCGGTCTAAAAAAAAAAAAAAAACAATTTAATTCCGAAGATGAAATCATTTATTATTATCTTTTTATTCGGAATGCTTGTGATGGTGACAAAAACAAGTAAGTTCTTGTTTTTTAAGTTAATTTATGGTATCTTGATAGCAGAGCATGGTGATTTTTAAAAGCCTGCATTTTTTTCTTGATTTCTGTGTTAATTCAATAGAAATATTCATCATGAGGTTATAAGTTGGAATATATAAGTTTTAGAGGGTTTTGATATAGTTTTATTTCATGATGCAAAAATTAGCATTAGTAAAAGTTAGGGTCGGATAAGCATGTGGTCTTGATTCATTGTTCAAGTACAGACTAAATTATTTCTTAAAAATAAATGTTTAGAAGTTTAGCTGCCGTATTTATTAAAGACAGCACAGTACAACCGCAACACCGATAACTTTTAAATAAGGAAAAAAATTAGTTGCAAGAGAGTAAAAGTAGATATTTATAAAAATAAGTAAATTGGAGATTTTAACGTTATCAGTGAGAAAATTGAAGTCTATATATGTATTTAAAGAAGTGTCGTATTCATAAATAATCTGTTCACCATCAATTTAAAATCTTCCTTTTGCTTTTTACATTTCAATACGCCAACGGCCGTACCATGCTGAATATACCGGTTCTCGTTAGATCACCGAAGTCAAGCATCATTGGGCGCGGTCAGTACTTGGGTGGGTGACCACCTGGGAACACTGCGTGCCGTTGGCAAATTTGGGACCTGAATGGCCAGAGTGTCTTAGCACTCTGGCGCTCGGTGCCACAGGTTTCGGGTTCGAATCCCGGCGGTGCCATGGATGTTTGTAGTGGTTCGGAATCCACTTTAAGCCGTAGGTCCCGGTCTCCTATGACTGTAAGAGCGTCACGGAGCAAAAGTCAGGCTTCTACCTACAGGGGTGCTCCCTCACAACAGAAACTGCTTCCTTCCCCTTCAATCATGAGTACGTATGGGCTCGTGGGCTTGGCCAGCCAAAGTGGGATAAGAAACAACACATTTCAATACTGCAAAATTCTGATTTATACGCTCATTAAGCTTTCTTTAACTTGTTCTCTATGTCAGAACATGTAAAATTAAATATTAATTCATAAAAAAATTTACACTGTTTTTTGTTTTTGTTTTTGTCAAGCAGTTAAGCAACTTAGTACAACGGTTATAAAAACAACTTATTACAAAACATTAATATCACATGAAAAAGGAAATATCTCGAAGTTTTAAATATTAACTCTTTTTAAATCAAAGAAATGAGTTGGTAAACATTGGGATAATTATGAATTGCTAACAAACTTCTATATGAAATTCAGCCAAAAGTGTATAAATTATACATTTAAAAACAAAATCAACTATGAATGCAAAACATACAATAACAATTAAAAATAAAAACAATAGAGACAAGCGGTAACGCCCTAGAAAGTGGAAGTATTAAAATGATGCTAGTTGAGAAAAGATGTCTGATGAGTTGAGGTGATGTCGTTTCCAATTCATAATTCTTTTTTAAAAAACAAGTAATATAAAAAAAAAAATAAAAAAATTTAAGTCAATTCCTACTTTTTTTTTCACTATATTGCAGAAAAGTCCTTTACAAATAAAGTTGAAATTTTCCTCTCACATCTGGCGCCATCTATTATTAGATACATGCATCTTAAATCTAAAAAAAACTAAAATTAATTAATTAAATTTAATGAATGAATTAATATTTGAAAAAACTGCATTAACATGAAGTGTCATTCACTACAAGTTCAAAAAAAAAAATGTACTTGAACTTGAGTGGATGAATAAAAAGTATTTTATGAACGATTGAAAATTTGAACCAGATATATATAGGGAGAGTGTGAGCTAATAGAAGGAATTGAATAAAAAACGGCAGGGCCGTCTAGTGATAATAAAAAAAATAAAGTTTTTATTAAGGGCCTGAATGGCCGAGTATCTAGCGCACAGTACCACAGGTTTCGGGTTCGAAACCCGGCGGTGCCATGGATGTTTGTTGTGGTTCGCAATCCGCTTTAAACCGTAGGTCCTGGTCCTAATAGAATCGTAGAGCGTTGCGGGGGCATTATTACTCCGCGTCCGGGGCTTATCATCAAGTTACACGTGCCCCCAAGGTAATGCAAAGTGAGTAACGTCTGTGCAGCGCTTGCCTTAAGGCATCCAAGACCAAGCTGTCTAAGTGTTTGCCAGCTGCATTAGAAAAAAAAAAAAAAAAAAGGTTTTATTAAATTAAAAATTAATTCACCAGAGTTTTTCTCGTAATTTTTGAAAGTTACGAGAAATCATAAAGATAATAACTAAATACTAATAAATAATAATAATTACGAATTAATAATAAAGTAAATAAAATAATGTGACTTCTAAGCCTCGTTCAGATGAGAGTGCTTGAGAGACGAATGGCTTTGGCAAACCCATTAAAAACTTGTTTGACAGAAAATCACGTGTTTCGATCGCGCTCAAGCACTCTATTTACGACCATCTGTCACTCACAGCCAGAGATAACATGACTTGCTTCTCGCTGTCAGACGGAAAGACTCGGAGCGAGATCGCCTCGGGGTGACTCATACTATCGTTTGGGCGCCGTGAGGCGTGAGGCATTGAAGCGTTGACCAATCACTAGCCTCACTGCGTTCGCTTGAAACCGGTTGAAATCCACCGCTTCGAGTTGACCAACTTTAAACTCTCAAATGCTTGCGCGTCATGTGGCTTGGATTGAGCCAATAGTAGATCTGCCATCTAGTAGAAGTAACTGGAGCTTCACTAGGCGTAAAGCGATTTCTGAAGTTTCGGTATAAACGGGTCGAAAGAATTTTCTTCCCTGCCGCGTGACGCGTCGCCGCCTCACGCCTCGGTGGGAGCGAACCTTTATAGTTTTTAAGACAAATTGTTAGGAAAATCTCATGTCTAATATATATATATATATGTAGGCTTAGGCGCTCGAAAAAGACGCATCCCAGCCGAAACCCCAATTTATGTAGACTTACACCGGTTTCAACTGATGCATCCCGGCCGAACCTACAGTTTTGTCAGACTTCTCTACCAGTCTAACAGTGGCTGTACTTTTGCAGTGGGTGTCTAGGGGTGTATTTCCAAACCGAAATAAAGAAGCGTTGGTTTTCTCTCAACAACACATATTTAATTAAAAGATATTCTATGTACATCAATATTTACAGAAACAATTAATCATTCACAACCATTTTCTACCGCTGCTTGACGCAGCGCGTTGTCCATCTCCCCGCGTTCCTCTCTCGCGCCCAACTCTACAAAATTGGGGGCTCGGCCGGGATGCGTCGTCTTTTTCAAGCGCCCAACTCTACAAAATTGGGGGCTCCAATTCGTTGGGCTGTTGAAATCTACAGAAAATCTCGCCCGAGATGCGGGCGACCAACTCTACAAAATTGGGGGCTCGGCCGGGATGCGTCGTCTTTTTCCAAGCGCCCAACTCTACAAAATTGGGGGCTCGGGTCGAGATGATAATTCGTTGGACTGTTGAAATCTACAGAAATTGGAGTCTCGCCCGAGATGCGTCTTCAGCAAGCGACCATCTCTACAAAATTGGGGGCTCGGCCGGGATGCGTCGTCTTTTTCCAAGCGCCCAACTCTACAAAATTGGGGGCTCGGGTCGAGATGAATTCGTTGGACTGTTGAAATCTACAGAAATTGGAGTCTCGCCCGAGATGCGTCTTCAGCAAGCGACCAACTCTACAAAATTGGGGGCTCGGCAGGGATGCATCGTCTTTTTCCAAGCGCCCAACTCTACATATATATATATATATATAATATACAGAAAGCGCAAGAAATTATAAAAATACAATGTATTGTTAAACTACGTAAAAATTAGTTTTTATTCAATTAAAAATGAATTAATTAGAATTTTTCTGATTTTTGGCTATTTACCAGATAGAAAAAAAAACGAGGAAAAGTGTAAAAAAAATAAATAAATAAAGACATCTAAAGCTAGATACTCGCACTCATCTTGCATCTGTCCCGACTTCTGAATGCCGTAACTATAAAGGAGATCCTGATGTTATCCACTGAATCAGGTTGATGCTAATGTTAGAGACTAAATTGAAAATTATTAATGTACAATTAATTTTAAAAAAATTTCTCTGTTTACGCATAAGCAAGGTATCTACTACTACTACATCACTACGCCTAGAGCTAAGTTGCCCCTTTGTAGTTTGGGAATGATATGGGTGAGAAGTCTGATTGGGCGCTGTGACTCTCCACAGTAATACGACACTGGGACCTACGGCTTAAAGTGGATTCCGAACCAATACAAATATCCAAGACACCTCCAGGATTCGAACCCGAAACATGTTGAACCGATTGCCAGAGCGTTAGCCACTCGACTATCAGGCTAAGATAAGTAAGGTATTACAAAATATTAGAGAGTTTTTGCATACCGTACGTTAGTTACCGTAGGACGTCCGTTAGCTTTTTCTCCCCAGCGCGCATGCTCATAGGAAACTGAGCATGCGCGCTAGGGAGAAAAAGCTAACGGACGTCCTACGGTAACTAACGTACGGTATGCAAAAACTCTCTATTGTTGAATATAACAGATTCTTTCCTTTAGCCTCTGACAATGACCCAGTGTTGCTCCAGCTACCCACCGTCGATCGGCCACATCAAATGAAGCACAGAATCATAAATGACGACGACGACGCACTCAACGACGATCCCACTTTAAGATTCTTACTCCGAATCATGCTGGCACCTTTTCACCCTGTTTACTCCAGATAAAAAAATTCACCATCACCTTTCGAAATGGTCCGCTAAGAAAAACTCAACGGACAAGCAGTTGAAACTTCCTGAATTCACAAAGGAACAGAACACTACGGATAAACCAAGTAAGCTGTTCAATCTTAAAAGCAATGAATGAAATTTCGTCGATATCCAAAAGTTATAATATTCATATAACAAAATGTCAAGATATGAAATTTTTTTTTCTCTAATGCAGCTGGCAAATGGACCGTGATCTTTTTATGCCATAAGGGCTGCACCGATGTTACTCGCTTTGCACTACCCAGGGGGCGCGTGTAACTTGAAGATAAGCCACGGACCCGGAGTAACAATGCCACCGCAACGCTCTACGGTCCTATTAGGACTGGGACCTACGGTTTAAAGTGGATTCCGAACTACTACAAACACCCATGGCAAAGCAGGGATTTGAACCCGATACCTGTGGGACCGAGCGGCCCACACTCGGTCATTAGGCCCCTCAAGATATGAAAATATATGCATGCATATTGTTGAGGAGAGCATTGCTTTCTGGAAAGACTTTTTAGGAAGAATTGACTTGTATTTGACGGACCATATGAAAAAAGAAACAGCCAGTTTGTCAGCCATATCTTACCAGTCAGTTCTAATTGTCGATACGATAAATTGAGTCTCTTGACTTCAGAAAGTCGTAACTATAAAGGACGTCTTGATGTTACATACTGAATCAAGTTGATGATAAAGTTAGAGATTAAATTAGAAATTTAGAAAATTATATTTCTTGCGAAAAGAATAAATCAAACACTGGATTAAATAATAAATTATTCTTAAAAATAATTTTAATTAAAAAATTATTAATAATTTTTTTGATAATAAAAAATAATAAACAAAATAATTTTTTAAAAATTATTACTCTTTTCAAAATAAATCATAGAGATATTATTCTGGTAACGGCATAAACCGGCTAAAGTATTAAAATTATAATTAAATGTTCTGTCAAAAAATAGAAATAAATTTTATGCCGATATTTATGAAACGTAAATAACGTATATTACGGAATATAAGCCGACCTGGGCAAAAGCGGAGAGTGCAATTTTCTTTCAAAAAAATTGAGTTAAATTTCAAACCTTGTATATAAACCGAAATAAAAAATAATTCCTGAAACGTTCAAACATGTCGTTATGAGGGTGAAAATGTTGCCAAGCAGGTAAAACGGGTGGAATATTTTCCAATCAAATCGTTGTAAAGTAAAAAGCCAACGACGACTGTTATAACTCTGGTAACCCTATCTGAAATTGGCACATTGTTTCCCTTCAGTTGCTGTCTCGTATACAATATGCGGTATCTGTGCCAGTTTTATTTCTTGTGCAGTTTTATTTATTAACCGAAAGTTAAGAGGGAAAAGAAATTCTTGTACGGCAAATTTCAAAAATCTATCCTTTCCGTTAGCTGAACGCACATATCGCCAATGTCAGATTTTTCGTTTTGGTGACGATGCAACCAACCTGCTATGTAAACTATTACGGAAATAATATTTTCATTAAATGATAACTTAATTTTAATAACCGTGCTTCCTCTTACATACTGGCAAGAACATCCCCTTGTAGCGTTCAGGAGAGATGGTCAGTCGGCTTCGAGACTCACCCGAGAGGAAGTACACGCAGAGAAACGTTTAGTTTATAGTTTCTCACCCGAGAGGAAATATATTATTATATTTAGCACATCCAGCGCATTAATTGGCCCGAATTAGATGACTCTCAACCGGAGAGAAAGTATATTTCGTGTACCCTGCGCGTAGCCCAGTTTTGGGTTTTAGGCTTAGGAATGGAGTCTTTCCACGAATCAAGAATTATCTAAAATTGTTTTCAAGATGTTGAAAACAATTTTAGATGTACATTTAACATAAATCTCAAGCGAAAAATTATTAATCTAATTCTCTTTTAAATTATATTTAAATAACACACTTAAACAAATAATAATGCATTTATGAAAATATCAGTCCTTCCTTAAATCTATAATTATCTGCCTTTAAATGTGTTAAATATTGTATGCCTCTATGTGTGTGGTGTTTGTGCGTGTGTCAATAAAGCTGAGTTCTCCAACCTGTGCCTCAAGTGTCTCGACCCAACCACACCCAGTTACAATCTCGTACATAAGCCGATCCCGTACTTTAGCTTTAGAACAAGTTCTAAAACTTATATACGGAAATACGCGATATTTTTTTTTATTATTGATTTAAAATAATCCATTTTTTTTTTAAGTAAAAAAACTATTTCTTTATTGTGATTTTTTTCTTTCTTTCTACAGATAAAAAAGAATTAACCTTTGAGTTTCCAAAACACAAAGCAGGTGAAAAATTTAAGCAACACAAAAGACGTTCTTCTAAGTTCTTCCCTTACGATGACTTCCCATTCGCGTTTCATCCAATGTTTGAACATGTTGCTCCCGCATCGGGTGCCAAAGAAAAAGAAACACTTAATATATCAACTGAGAACTCTGAAAAGAATGGCAAAACCGATTTTCTAAAAACGATAGGTAAATATACTCTCTCTAAATTAAAAGTTCTTGCTGTTTTTGCTATTGCTGTTTGTAGTGGTTCGAAATCCACTTTAAGCTGCAGTTCCCGGTCGAATATGACTGTAGAGCGTTGGGCTGACAATCCCATAAGATTTGGATTATATATTTTGGATACGTATTGGATATAATCCTATATATTCTGGATACGTATTAAAACAAATATTTAATTAGTGTTCATATAATTTTCCCCATTTCTGATTGAATTACTTTTTTTTTTGTATAGGATTTAAAATGGAAATTAAATAATTTTCCTTTCTTTATTTAATTATCTAATTGCATGGTGATATGAAATAACCAATTCTTTTAAATTAGATATTCTAAAAAATTTTATTTCGAAATTTTTCTACTTTCATAAAGTAAAAGTTAGGAGCGGATATACGTGTGGTCTTGATTCTGTGTTGTTTAAGGTAGAACTGAATTATTTCTTTAAATAATATAAGAGACGTTTACTTGCCATATTTATTAAAATTTGCTAAGGCAACAACTGCAATACATAACACACCAAACACACTTATACAACAAATATTTACAAAATCATCTTAAAAGCCAGTTAGTTTTAAGGGACTTTATACCCTCCATACTGCCTGGAACTCCCCTCCGGATTGCTGTACTCTCTGTACTGCCGGGAACTCTTCACTCGACTCTGCACACTCCCTTTTCACTTTCTCCCTCTCCCATTATCGGTTACAAAACTAAAAAGTGTAAAATCCAAAATCCAGCGTAAGAGTAATTTTTTTTGAATCTGCACGATTTCAAAAAAAAAAAAAAAAAAAAAAATATCAAATTTGAATCAATTAGGCTAAAAATCTTGATTTCCATAATAGAAAAATTTAAAGTGCTTAATTAATGTTAATGAGTTACTCCGAAATATTTCCTTCAAGTTATTTTCAGGAATACCACTTATGTAAAGATTAAATGATTAATATGAAACTGATTAAAAGAGTCCCAATTTTTTTTTTTTTTTTTTTTGAAGGAGTTAGCGCCATTGAGTAATAACAATTAAAAAAATTCACAATGCTCCAAAATAAAATATATATCCACATAAAATTAATGGCAAAATACATATGATAATTAATGTGACTCTTTTTTAGGATGGGCGACTATGAAGAATTCTGGAAATACCACAAATGTTAATTGTGGTCATCGACGATTTGCTTTCATCTGGAGCTTTGATTGGCGTTCGCTGTTGATGCACATCATTGTCATCATGCTTTTTGCTTTGATTGTCACAGCAATTCTTCTGTTTTGTCAGTCTCTTTTCAATGTACAGAAGGATATAAAAAGAGTCAAATTGTATTCACGAAAACTTACTGCTCCAAAAGGCTCAAAATCTCCCGAAAAACAGGATTCAAGCCATGTCTGTTGAAACATTTTACCATGAAAAAAAAATTGTATCTTTATATCTTCTTTAAATACGCATTTATAACCTAATGTTAAAAAAATTGTATCAGAAAATGCATTAGTTTAGTAATAGAAAAATAAAATTTTTTTAATTTTACATAACAATAAATTTTTTATTTCATTATAAAAACTAAAGCTACATACAAATTTAATCTAATTTCTAAGCTAATAGTTTGACTACTTTTTGCTATTTTGATATCGTTAAAAATAATTCAATTCCATCATAAGAAAAACCTTATATTTTAAGTGAATGTATTTTTAAATTTTAAGCTCTATTTGGTAATAATATAGAATATTGATTTGTGGATAAAAAATTTTTAAATCTAAATTTATAAATCCAGAAATTTTAATAATTTAGATTCTTCAAATTTTCTCCATTTATAATTTTATATGACTATGGATAAAATAGAATTCATAGGACAAAAAAAAGTACATGGATATTTTATTGCACTATTATAGAATTATTATTTTAGTTTTTTTTTTTTTTTTTCCCTCCTTTTTGTGCATTTTAAATTAAGAAAAGGAATAAATAAATAAAATCTCAAATTCGAAACAATTTTTATGATGTTTACAAAATAATAATTTTCTTTTCTTTTTTATTTCAAGGGTTGGCTTCTTTTACAGCAATTTAACAGATCTATTTTGAAATAAATTTTAAAAAAATAACAAAAATTACTAAAAAATATTTAAAGCAGAATTTTTACATCAAAATGCTATATTAATTTTATAAACAGATTGCATTGGTATACGAATTTTTTTATTTAGCAATTGATTCTTAAAATAAAAAAAATTACAATGATAATATCCTAGCAAATAGTAAGACTAAAGATGTCAATAAGTGTATCTGTTTTCAATTTGAAATAACATGCCTAATTGTTTCCCTGTTTTTCTCAGAAGCTTACCTAAATGTTAAGAATATTTTTAGTCAGTTGAAAATTCATTAAGAGGGTTTTTTTCCATTAAAACAATGCCTTTTAGTCAAAATTATAAACAGAATTTAGCATTTGACATTTTTGAAACTCATTTAGTTCAAAAATTATTTTCTTTATCCACAAAGATTACTGATCCAGGCCTTCGTTTTCATATGATTTGGACATTTGTTAGCCTTAATTGCCAATTGGCAACATAAAGTTGCTCACATATATGCCCAGTGTTTATCATAATTGCTACTTTTGTCTTCAGTACTAAGTTATACATTCAAAATGTAAATATTTTTTAATCGTTTAATTTTTATCTAGAATGCTTATCCCTTTTCAAACTATATTGGAGCTTGATAATCCAGCAAAATTCGCTCATCTGGCACGACCATGTCCCTGAATATGCTGGATTAAAGAAAGATTATTTTATTAAAATATTTTAAATATTAAAAGTCTAAATAAATTAATTTTTATGCTGAATAACCAATTTTTAACTACATTTATATATTTGGATTTCAAATTTTATATCTAAAATTTTAAGTTTCTAATTTCTTTCATAATTATCTATCAAAATGTCTAGTATTAAACAATTCAACATAATTTTTTCTATATATTTTATTATATATATATATCTATATTTAATTTTGCATAATAGACTATTCTTTACAAGCAGATTTAGAAGCAATTAGCTCACTTTTATATATTTATAAATATAGCTAACTGCAATTTGAAACAGATTTCCTATTACTTTTTAAAGTTTAATTAATAAGTAAATTCACTTTTTACTTATTTAAAAAAAATTAATTAGTCCTAATATAAAAAACTATGTGTTAAACATGCTTGTCTGAGGAGTTAATGTATAATGCTAATGTGCTGAGCATCTTTTTGATTCATTATTCCATTCAATTAAAGAAAACTTTTTCTAGCTCAAAAATTCCTAAAAATATAAAATAAAAACATTATATCACAAATTTAAGCAAGATTTTAAATTATGTACAAAAATAAATTTATTTACCAAAATTTGTATTGTCATACAAAATAATAAATCAATTATTTTATGTATTTACAAGTAAAAAAACTTACAAAGTTTCAATAAAATATAAAGATATGAATTACTTATATGTCACAGACAGAAATTCATTATTTATGTACAATGATGCTGCATTATTAACTATACCTATAAGTGGCAAGAATCTTCAATCATTTTTACAATAATTCAAATTCTTAGTTAGTCATCATCATCTATATTTGGGGAACACTGAAAAATTGATATTAAAATTACATAAAATTTAAGCTTTATTGGTAATTTAAATAGATTTATATACAAACATTATGTAACAAAATTATAAATATAATTTTTTACAGCAAATAATTTATGTAAATAATCAAATGTTTATAAAAGCCATACTTTTCATTAATTACATTAATTTATTATTAACACAGTTCTGTTTTGAGATAGCATTAAAAAAATAGCAGGCAAATTAAAGAAAACATAATTTTTATAAAAAAAATAGTAATAGTAGTATTTATAGGAGTCGATTCTTAAAATACATAGGAGTCAATTCTTAAAATATTTTGTCCAATAAGTTATTAAATAATTAGAAAATTTTTTTAAAGAAAAATATCCAACTAAAAAAATTAAGCTATTCCTAATATAAAATATTAAATAAAGCATTAAAAACAATTAACAACTCTATTTAAAAATTTGTTAACAGGACAGACAATACAACTGAATATTGAGATGGGACCACTCATTATATGGCTCTTTTGAGGATGCTTTAGAGGAAAGTTTAGAGATTTTCTTATGATTTTTTTTAAAATTTACATGTATGAAATTATGTAAGATTAAAATTAATAAAATTGTATAATAATATAAATATGAATTTGTTTCACTATAGTTAAGAGAATTTTTCAATGATACGCAAAATAAATTTCATTCTCAGTTCTACTTTTTATAAAATTATATTTCTTGCTATATTTTTTTTATTAATAAGCCAAATCAATTGATAGGCTCAATAAAAGAACTTTGCCTACTATATTTTTACACCATCGTCTAATCATAGTTAATTTTAAATTTAAGATAAAATTAAAATATCCTTTTTTTTTTTTTGTTCAATATTTTAGAAAGATTTTAAAATACATATTAATGTTTCTAAATTAAATCTTTTTCACTTACCAAATACTCTACAAAACAACACTGTGATCCTTCCATTTTAATCATATACTGCATACAGAGAAACCCTCTGTCATCTGTACGAATGGAAACTTTTGTTGACTGCACTAGAGCTCTCAATGAAGGCTTTATCAAAGATATTTGATATCTAAAATTAAAATAATATTTAAGCAACTGTAGAAAATATTTACAATGATTAAATCTCACACTATCAACAATCAATAGTGTATACTTTCGAATATGAGCCTATCTGTGCAACTAAGAGTGTGTTTTTTATTCCAAAAATTTACCCAAAGTTCAAGATGTGTATGTAAGTTGAGATGGAAAAAAAAACAATTTCTATAATGTTACCAGATAATCTTATGTGAATCTAGCACATTGTTACCATTCAGTTGTTGCCGGGTTTACTACTTAAAATACCCCAAAAGTAAGTTAAAAGATTAAAGTAATTTTCCTTTTTGATTACTATTTTTATATGCTGATTATTTACAGCATTCTATTATAATTTCTTGTGTACTTTTTCAGCCAGATGCAAATTTCACAAACATCCCATTTTTTGCTTTGGTGATGATGCAACAAACCAGCAATATAAACAATTAATTTTCATAAACTTAAGAAATATAAAGATGCTTGATTTATCGTTTACAAAGAGAAAAAAAAACCAACATAAGTACCTACGATTACGTACTAACATAAAAGTACGTACGATTTTTACAAATTTAGCAGTTCTGCATATAAGCTATATTAATAATGAATAAAAATGTATAAAATTCACACCTATTTTTTAGAGTACTTGTGCATTCAAATGATTCAATCATGTCAGAATCTTTAGAAAAGTTAATCTAAAAGATAAAAAAAATAATAAAAACATAATAGATTGGATTATTGTATTGTCATACAGAGAACAAAAAAAAAAAAAAAAAAAAAAAAAATCACCAGTAATTCAACTATTAAAACAATATTTTAATTTTTATCACTTATCTTGAAAGTTAGTTGTTGAAGACATACATTTAAAAGTAAATATATAAAATCATTAAAATTTTAATCATAGATATTCTCTAACAATTTAATAAATCAAAGTTGATCCCATATAAATATGTCTCAATTTGGTAAATTATTCAAACTTACATGAGTAGTAGCAAGTGTTCCTTTTGTAGTAAGTTGAAAATAAGGTTCAGCTGGTGACATTAAAATTTCCAACACATCACTATTCATATCTAAATCAGCCCATACTTCCTTTAATATTTCAGACTGAAAACAAATATTTCATTCCAAAATGACATAAAATATATAAAAAAATTATTACTGGTACACAATTAATTGTGAAAATTGAATAAAACCAATGAAATAAAATATAAATTATTATAATTTATATACTCTATAAGTCTTGCAGGTAGGTTTTAGAAAAACTAACAAAATCTACTAATGAAAAATTTTTCTGTTAAGAAACTCACGAATTACTTAGATCAAGAAAAAAATTGTTTTATATGGTTCTATTATTTCAATAAATTAATAAATAAGCATCACTATATTTTAAAAATCTCTCTCAAATCTCCTGTTTAAATATAAAACTTTAACACTACATGGTTAACATTTCAAACTTATTTAATATAAAAAAAAATCTCTTTGCTAGTCAAAAATAATTTTATAGTACGATTATGATAATAAGCAGCAATAAGGGTAATTTTAAAGATATATTTAATATTAAGTCTGCTATCAAAAAGAAAATAATAACATGTAAACATCTAAATCTATGATAATATGCAAATTAACTTTTATAAGCCAATAAATAGATAAAGAAGTATAATAAATACAATGTAAACATCTAAAAACTTTTTCTTGTAATTTTTTTTTATTCATTTAGATTTCAATGAATACAAAAATGTAAACAAATCGATGTAGAAATAAAACAAAATTATCTTTAAATTTATGTTTCTGCTTTAAAAAAATACAGTTAAATCATTTTAGTTTTCAATTTCATACCTGCATAATTATTTTATTAATGACTTTTGAAGGAGTAAACTCAAAATCCAAAATATCATCTGGTTCCATAGTTTGTAATTTGCAATCTGTAATAACTCCATTTTCTTCAAGTCTAATGTCAGTCAATAAATATAACAAAATTAGCTAAAATTGTACTGATAAAATAAATGCAATGTCCATTAACAATGAAATGAGTAAAAAAGAAATTTTATATTGGTTTAATATTTTACATAAAAATCAACAATATATCTTACAATAAAACTAAAGGTGAGCCATAACCTGAATAACATATTTTCACAGTAGTTATAGATCCCGGATTATTCTTTCCACCAAATATGTTGAGACATTCCTGTAAAAAAAGGTAAAATGAGTAAATAAATGAAAAACAATTTAATATTACTAAAGAATTTCAGCTGAATACACATTACTTACCAACAAAACATTTAGGTTTACTTTGAAGATAACAGTTTGATCATTTATGTTGTACTCATGAAAAAGAGATGATTGAATATAAGTATTTGCTTGGACAGATTTTGTGTCCTCTACAGTCACTTTCAGACCTTCAGACGTAGCACACACAGTAGCAATCTAAAACGTTACAAAAATAATGCTATAAATTAAAATTTTTAAGCTAAAACAATTATTAACAGAGAAAACATAATGTGCATAAAGACAGAATAGGCATATTAAAATCTATAATTTACAGATGCTTTACCAATATTTTGAACAAAGATAAATTTAAATTTATTATTCTCTTATTTTAAATTTTAATTAAAGAGTATTTTTCACAGCTATAGAAATTAAATTATAAAAAAACTTATTTTAAAAAAAAATCGAATTTCTAGATGTATCTGTGTAGTAATTCAAGTGTTTAATTTTCTTTTTACAACACAACATTAATAAATTAAATGTATATATTGCTTGAAAGAAATATAGTAAAATTTAAATAGTAATCTAAAAGTAAACACCAAATTGATATTTGTAACTAACCGAAAAATCAATAACGCGCATAAATGCTTTCTAACATTGTTTCCAAACAGACTTCTTTCATTTTTACAAATTAAAATTAAAAAAAAAAAAAAAAAAAGAAAAAAAAAGAAATCGCACATCGTATAACTTTTTTTATTAAATAATAAATATTAATTGTTTAAACGTTTATTTTTTAATCTAAAAAGACAATAACTTAATATAGTTTCTAACTAGTTTTTTTTTCTTTTATCACAACACTTACATCTCTGAAATGAACAGCTTTTAACAATAAAGCTAAATTACGCGTATTATCGATTGATGCTTCTAATACATATTGATGGTCATTATCATTGTCCTGTTGGTCTAATTTAGAATCCATTTTAAATATATTAGGCACAAAAATGAAAACAAATTACGCGTTGCTATATCTTAATTAAAAAAAGCGCCAACTATCAAACATTCCCATGAGTAGCAGACGAAAAAAAATTATTTATTTCTATGGTTACAGGTAAAAAAGAAATTGAAATATGAAATGAGGATAAATATATTTTCTTTGACATTTTTTAAATGTCAGACGTCATGCTTGATTACTGTAGAATCTTTACAGGCTGCTTAAGCTTACGAAAAGACGTTTTTATAGGTTAGTGATAAAAATAGATGTTAAATGTAATGACGCAAGCAGCTGTTTGAGCACCTACAATCGTTACGGATCACAGAAAGATTCACTTCTCGATCGCATCATCTTCATCGGTAGTTATTCCGAAACTAACATTTCTCTTGACATGCATGTGTTAAATGTTAGCAGTATGAATTTTAATTTAATTTTATTGTATTCTTTACAATGAAGCTGAGTTATTTGCGTAAAGGTGAGAATTTTATTTTATGGGTTTTTTTTTAATATTTTTATAAGCATAAATAAAATTTCTTATTTTAACAAAATTTTAAATTAGTATCGTGAAGAAAATTAATGGTTTTAAATATATTCACCTTTTATTGAAAAAAGCGAAAATATTTTTCATCTTCGTTGTGTACGAAATTATATATCTAATGAGAAAAAAATTAAGCATTATATTCCTTCAAATTTAACATTATTTTTTTTTCATTGTAATTAAGTATAAGGTTAATTTAATATATTATCTTAGGTAATAACGATTACATTAATTTACATTATCTAAATATAGTGGCTCTTACTAGTGAATAAGCATTTAAGTGTTTTCATGAAAAAATGCATTTCATAGTGGATAAATTTTTTAAAATTACACAAAAAATTTTTATATCATCTTTTTTATTTTATTATGAACAAACTATCTAAATAAATTTCTGAAATATTGATTTATTGTTTTTTTAAAACTAAAATATAGACGAATAAAAAAAAAGCATAGCATATAAATCAAGTATATAAAGATTTTTTTTTGGATAAATTTAATAATAAAAATTTGAACTGGCATTTGTTTCTTATAATAATAGTTTTAGATATTGTGTAGTTTCTTTTTTGAGAGTTTATAAAAATTTTCATTTTTTAAAAAATGTATAGCTGGCTCTCTTTACTTTTTAATATAAAGCAGGTAAATTTGCCAGAATTGTTGTCAAATTATTAAAGCTAGTTCTTTTAGTTATTTTATTAACAATCTTCAACTGTTGACTATTAATAGAGTACTTCAAATATGAATTTAAATTAGAGAAAGAAGTGATCATTTATCAAAGCATATTCAGCATAAAAAATGATTTTTTCTCTAAGAAAAAATTCTGAGGTATCCAAGATCCATTGCAAAATTTATTATTTATTGATAATATAATAGATCACTTACTTTTTTTAAATATAATACAATAAAGTACAATTTAAAGCAACCTGCCAAAATTTAGATACTAGCAATATTAATTTTTAACAAGATAATGATCTTAAACCGATTGATCTCAATATTTGTGATTGATGTCTTTATAACTGTATTAAAATTATCAAAACACTACCTCAAATACCAGACTCAATCTTATATAGATCATTTTTGGAGTATTAGAGATTAGATGAAGATAGATTAATTAAATTATATAAGAAATTAAATTAAACAAGATGTTAAAGTAAAATGAATTAGAAAAAAAAAAAAAAAAAAAATGATGCAAGAAAAGTGTATCAACACTGCTAGAGAAATAATAAATTTTTCTAAAATCAATGCCAAATCAAAAAAACTGTTAAAAAATCAAAGCTGTAATAAAAAGCTGTAGCAAAGTTTTAATATTTAAATTATATGTAGTTTTCTTGATACTTATATAAAGGTATTGTTTAAATATTTGTGTTAAAAATATTTGATATCAACCACAAACTATTGCATTCTTTCTCTAAAATTCTGATGTCTCAATAAACTTTTTGAAACTATTATATAAATAAATGTAATTGTAAATGCTTTTTTATGCTTGATTTATTCAACACTAGTTCATATTTATTTTATTGATAGAATTGCTAAAATAGTATATTCCTAAAAATATTATTTTTGTAATATTAACTCATTATATTAAAAAAATATTTTAATTTTAATAATTTTAATTCAATTTTTAAAAATTAATAATATTTATATTTTTGATACTGTTTATTTATATTTTTAAGTAAATATAAGTTGAATAATGTTACAAATATTTTATTTTGTTTAAAATTATATTGCAGTTTAATTTGATGTAATTCCAAAAATTTATTTAAAAAATTGTGATATAAACTTATGAGGAAAATCTAATTAAAATTGCATTTATTTTTGTAGGGCCTTGCCATTTTTTTAAATTTTGCATTTATGATGCTAAGACAAGACAATACATTAAGACCACCTCTACGCATTACAGAATTGCTTCAGGTTTGTTTTAAAGATTTTGTTGTATCTGTTCTTTAAATTTGTTACTTATATTTAAACTTCTGAAATGTTCCTAGTTTTTTCTTTAAATTAAAATATTGCTTTTGATTTTTAAAACCAGCAATATGTTATTAAATTAATAATTTTGTGAAATGTATTTCTTAAAAATTATGTATTTCATTCAATTTGAAAAATGTTAATTTTTAATTTTAAAAAAAATCTAATACAGATAATTAATAATACAGGTTTGTTAAATGTTTTTTTTTTTTTTCATTATCTTTTTTTATACTTAATTAGCATTTTTTTTTTTTTCAAATCTTTTCACTAGCTGACACATCTTGGTATTCCCTTGGAACATATAACATGGCCAAGAGTAACTATGACGTCAGATCAATGGATCTGTATAAGACATTGTTTAATGTAAGTTTTCATTATTATTTATTTATTTATTTTGTAATTATAAATATTCTTTTCTGTATATATAATTTTTTGATTTTTTTTATAAACTTATTTTATACTAAATGTTCATACTATCTTACAATATGAATAGATGTTGTACTTAAAATATGCATAAGCACCCACAAGGATTTAAACTTCATATTGTGAATAGCACTAAAAATTATGGTTTGTTACATTGTGATTGATGATGGTTTGCTGGCATTTTTATATATGGCATGAAGTGATCCAACTAACAAGAAAATGCAATAGATTTTTAAAAATGATTTTTTTTTATTAGGAAAAAAATCAGATTAAAAATTTAAGATAAGATAGATAGATATTATAGCACAGCCCAATATATATCACAAAATATTTTGTGATGAAATATATTATTGAGTCAAATTTTGTAAATGTTAGCTGCTGAGTGAATGTGTTATTTCGTTGGCTGTGCTGATGAAAGCAATTTGTTGCAAGAGTGTTAACGTTTACAATGTTGTAACATTAACATTCTCGCAACAAATTGTATGTTATGTTATATGTTATTAATTATGTTATATATATTCGCATATCCAGTACATGAGTGTTCTATATTATTCATTGTTGTTTTAAGTTCTTGGTGTTTGGAATTCTGTATTTTTTTTTTTAATGTAGAATTTTTTTTAAGAGTGTAGTTATTTCATATTTTCAAGTAAAATGTTTATTGCCAAGCCAGGAATTTAACTAAATACTTACAAAATAAAATTGTTTTTATAAAAGTATAATTTGGAAATGCATATAAATGTTTGTAAAAATTACGTAGATATTTGTACTGCTTAAGCTGTACTGTTGGTATAGAGGTTTGTTGGATTAAAAATTCCGTTCTTAAGGGCTTTTCATTTTCAGTATTGTTAGTCATATGAACTTATATCGATTAAATGGTGTGAGGCTTAGCTTAAGATGGCTGACAAAATAGTAATCTACTGAAACAACTATATGAAAGCCATTTGCATTAGTAATTTTACCAAGCTGCCAACTATGAAAATCAGAGAAGTGAATAGAATTGTAGAAATTGATGAAAAACATTTTGCAAAGAGGAAAAATTGTGCTGTTAGAGTTCTTCCTGAAAAGTAAATTTTTTGTGATAAAATTAACTGTGTTTCTTAAGTAGAAAATCATATTGCTAACACATTAATGAAAGTAATCTATGACATTATTGGGAATAAAAAATAATCATTTGCAGAAAGGTTGTAGAAATGTTGTAGAAATGAAGAATTCAAAAGTGTTGATTTTGCAGTGAAGTTAACCATCTCTTCTGTTTCGTAGATATGAAAAGCAGTACACATGCACAAAAATTTGAGTTATTGTACGGATCTAATTAGAGGAACAAAAAATAATAAGATATTGTTTGCCAGCACTTAGATTCTTATCTTGCATAATCCATGTGAAGGAAGAAGTTATTCATAATTGCTTTGACGTGATTTTAAATGAAATTACTAATTATAAGTCATCAGATTGCATAAAGTATGTTTTGGAGTAGCATCTTGTATATTCTTGTGCAGTTATTTTGACTGTATTTTTGCAATTTATATTTAATTTGTAAGGTAATTAATGCTTTATTATTATAGTTGAAATTAATTGTATTACTTTCACAAGCTATTTATACAATACTTGTGTATTTTCCTTAAAGCCACGGTATTTCTCATGTGGTTATATTGAAGGTTGGTGAAAAAAAAAAAAAAAAAAAACCCTAGCAATTTTTGAATTTGTTATAATATGAAAGTACAAATAGATTATATCTTGAATGTATTAAATCATATAATAATATATAATATATATATTATTTGGAAGTCTGTCTTATAAATTTTAAAAAAAAATTTCTCTCTTACTGTATCACATTTTAATTCATTATTGACATTTAGGATGCCTTGTTTTAATCATAATAGATTAGAATTTTAATATTTATTTAAACTTAAATATATTCAATGTTGTTTTTTTTGTTTTTCTCTTTAGTTATTTCTAATTAAATTTAATATTTGTTTAATTGCAGGGATTCCAATTTGCAAAATGTAACAGCAATAACAGTTCTAAATCCGCACCATACTTTACCTCAAACATGGAAAGCAGTAGCAGATTGTGCCCAGATGAATCCATCCAAGCCAATTATTGCCGTTAAAGGTTATTTTCCTATAATATAAATTTCCTACCGAATTTTCTATTTTGAGATGATATTCCTGTCTTCTAAGATGAAAATGTTTTCTGCATTTCTAGATAAGATTTTTTAATTAGAATTTCCAGATTTTTTTAATTTGCAAACATTTGATGTAGTGACTTTTTTTTTTCATTTAGAACAAGTGTTCTCTTAACTATTACACTGGTTCCAAAGCTCTATACAGCTCCTAACAGGAATAAAAATAAGTATTCTTATTTACTAGAAGGAAAAACATAAACTTACACCTATAAATTGAATTCAACAAACAAAAATAATAAAATTTATATAGCTGTGTTTTTCTACTGGCAATTACTAATATTGAATGTGGAATAAAATTAATCTATGGGATTAAAAAGAAATTATAAAACGAACTTCAAATTATAAACATAAAAACATTTCCCAATGTTAATCAGAAAAATGTTTTGTTTTTGTATTAAAATTAACTTTTTATGATTGTAAACATGTACTAATTTTAATTAAATATATTTTTCAAATAGACAAAAGTATTTTAATTTTATACCATTTTTTTTTATATTCTTTCAAATGTGAGGTTAGTTCCACTCTGTAGTATGAAGGTAAATATCATTGACATTATAAAAATGTGTTATATTTTGTGTATGGTTGACAAATATCAATGAAACAATTTAATAGAAATTATTACTTCATTTTTGTTTTTAAACAGTTCACTGTATACTAGTATGAATAGATTGTGGTTTATCTGATTTTGCAGTCAATATGGATTTCAAATTTTAAAATTAAGTATCAATGATTTAGAATGTAATGAAATAAAATACTACTACTACTTTCGTATAATATAATATTTGTTTATATTCATCGACATTATTGGCACTTTAATAGAAAAAGCTTTGATTTTCTGTAACTGTCTAGCTTTGATTTCTGAAATCATTTCTGGATATCTGATCATTTTCTATAATCACTATCTTCAAATATTTAGATTAGAAAAAACTCGCATATTTTAAATTTATGGCAGAAGCATTATCATTTATGATAAAGGCTCTTTTTCCACTGGTTCTCCTTTTTCGCTTAAAAGTATTATTTTTTATATACTTCTAGTCCATCAATGTTTGCCTCATTTTTAACTTTAAAATACTTCTATTAGACATTTTCCCTCCTATCAAATAGGATTGTGCCATAAACAAAAATAATTTTAATAATACAGGTAAGAAACATTCTTTTTCTGTTTGAAGGGATATTATGCATATCATTTACAAGGTGTTATTTATTGATGTTAGTTGTGGAAAAAAAATATCATACAAAATTTATATGTTGATCCTTTTCTTTTAATAGCTGGTTCAACATTTCAAATATATGATCTTGGAAGTCGCAAATGCTTGCATAGATGTTCATTAACATATTGTATTCATTTTTGGACATGGGTCAACTCAACTACAATAGTTGTTGTTTCGGACACTTCAGTTTATCATTGGCGCCTTGATGATAGTAAGTAGAATTTATTTTTAAGATTAGTATGGAACATTTACTTTATAATAATATTTTATCTGCACATACAATTCTTCTATTTGTCAAAGCAAATGTTTAGTTATAGGATTATAATTTTTCCCAGTGTTAATAAATTAATTAATTTTTTGATTACAAATTACATTTAAATACCACAAGGAATATGTCTATATAAAGTTGTTTCACATTTAATTACATTATTATTGCATATAAAACATTTTATATGTATATTGGTATTTATATATATATAAACAGTTTATTTGTATAAGTCTAATTAAATTGCATGAACTAAATCTGAAATTATTTCAATTGTTAATTATGTATTATTAATTGTTTTTTAATTGGATAAAAGTCATTTTGGATATATTAATGGCAAATGAATAACATATTATTATGTGATATTTTATTTCTTGATTTCTCTTTCTGTTTTTTTCTTCCATATTTGGATTTAATGTCTTTATTTTTTTATTTTAATAGTTTCAGTATGAAATTGTGAATTTCTAAAAAAAACTGTAGAGAAATTTTTGATTATTTAATACTTTTGTTCTATTTTTTTAGAGATTTGATATGAAATAAAATTGAATATTTTATTGATTTTTTTTTTTTGTGGGAAGAAAAAGCTATTAAATAAAATATATTTTGTAATTTACTAAAACCCTTTAATGTTGAGTTGTTTGCACAGTGTTATTTTAAAAATGTAATTTATAAACTGAAGAAGGTTGTTCTTTGAAAAGAAATTTAGTCATAATATACAGTGTAGTATTTGAATTAATGAAACTTAAAAGTAGATGGAAAATAATGGAACGTATCATTTTTATTCATAAGATAACTAAGTTCAAATGACATATTTTTGTTTTCAGATAGTCCACTTCCAGTTAAAATATTTTGCAGGGATACACGCATGAAAAATGCACAGTTAGTCCGTTATGTTTCTGATTCTAAAATGAAATGGTTTGCTCTTTCTGGACTAATAGCTGAGGTAAACTGAAGTACTTATACTGTTTTCTTGAAAACTAATAAATATTGATTTTTAAAACTGGTAATTGTTGTTCATTTATTGATATTGGAATTGTCTAATATATAACTAAATCATATATATTATTTGTTTAAAAGGATCATTTAATATATTTTAGGACAATCATGTTATTGGCCTAACACAAATATATTCTGTGGACCATAATTTATGCCAGAACATTGAAGCTCACTGTGTCTGTTTTACATCATATCAATTTAAGGGAAATGCTCAACCATCTTGTGTACTCATTGCTGCCACTAGAGGGGCAAATATGCATGGAAAAGTATGTTGGTGTGCTTTTACAGTTTTTAAAAATTAAAATTTTAATTATTTTTTATGAATCTTTTGTTTTAAATTTAAAAACTTTGATTCCTTGATTAGTTTTCAGTTTATAAATAAATATTCAATTTTGATAGCTGGGAAATATGGTTTTATAATCTAATCCAATCATTTATTATATTTTATTTATAAAATGAAGTTAAAAATTTTTTAATGCAATATTTTATAACAGATTATTTATCTATAAAAATTTAAATGGATATGATTTCTAACAGTTACAAAAAATTTAAGTTTTCAAATATTTTTTTTAACTACATTTGAATTTTCTAATTAATACAATTTTGTTTCTATTACTTTTAATTGATATAAAAATTTTAAGGTGTACATTTTTTCTATAATTTGGAGTACTTTTTATATCTACTTATGCATACATTTTAAATTATAAACTATTGAAAAATAAGTTGCTAAATATGAAAATTAATCAATGAAATTAATACAAAAGAAAATCTTCTTTTAGTTACATGTTGTTGAACTTGGACCTCATTTAAGTGGAAATTTAGCATACACATCTCACACAGGGTCTATTGAATTTTCCAATGAATGGTATCGGTATGATTTCCCTTCTTCAATCCAAGTAAGAGCATTTGGAATAATTTTCTTTTATTTTGCCATAATTTAAATAATAAAAAAAATTGAGTCTTATATTAGCTGAATTTCTCTGTTCATATAAGAGATTTAAGAAATAAATTAGAAAGATTTTAAAATGTATTTCACTGAGTTTCTCATTTGTGTTTTTATAATCCATTTTTCTTTTGTTCCTCCAATTTAGGTCAGTTCTAAATTAGGTCTTGTATACATTGTAACTAAATATGGTGTAATGCATTTATGTGATATGGAAACTTGTACAACACTTTGTAGTGTCAACTTATGCACTGATGTCATATTTAGTACTTCTTTCAACAAAGAAACAGAAGGCATTATTGCAATATCAAGAAATGGCCAAGTGAGTTCAATTGTTTGTTCACATCATTTTTATTAAATTCTGGCATCTAATAATATTTTTTAGCATTGTTGAATTTATTATTTCTTTATCTTACACATAATTTTCGTCATTTGAGTATTGAATACTTTCTATTATATAATACAGAAATATATATGTTATAAAAAAAATCTTTACTCTCTTTCACAGTCAGAAAATAAATTAAATGAAAATTTATGGGAAATTTGGTAAAGGGAAAAAGAAATTTTAACAAAGGAATTTTTTTAATAACATATTATTTTTGCAGATGCTCTAATATCTCTTTGATCTGATAAAAATCTGATTAAAGTATCAAGTTTGTTTCTTTAAGAAGATTTGTTAAAGTGTTTAGTACAAGACAGTGCCCTGATCAACTTTCACAATGTTAAAAATTAATTAAAATGTAAAATGAAATTGAATATTTCAGCTAAACAAACTTAACCAAATCTTTTGCCCAGTAGCTCTCTGTTTATTACAATGATTCATCAATACATTATATTAGCATTTTTCACCTATGTAGATCAAATGAAAACCATCAAGACTGATGAGAAGGCAAAACCCTCTAGTAGTTAATAAAATTAAAATATTACAAAATGTACAATTTTTTCTAAATATCTCTCTCTCTCTATATATATACTGCTCAAGAACTACTGCATTTCATTATATTTTACAAAAAATTTTATGCCTTCAATTCAACTATTAATTTAATGTCTATTGGCATCTTCTTTTTCATTTTAGGTGTTATCAGTGGAATTAAAAAAAGAGCAACTTGTAAAATATGTATGGAATGTATCTAAAAGACTTCATATCGCAGAACGTCTATCAAATGTTTTAAAAGTAGATGAATGATAAGAATATCTGAGTACTTCCAATTAATATTAACTTCCCTCACCTGATAATGTATAATTATGTATGCTGATTCTGAATTTATACGTCATGTCATAAGTTTCTATAGCATATTTGCTCCATAATTTAGACAAGATTTCATTGTCTAATCCTTTATTTATAACAATTTTAAAGATATTTGAACAACTATCTTTGCAAGAACACAATTTTTTACTAATAATGGAGCAAGTGCGCATGTTCTTAAAATAATGCACAAACTTCAATATATTTTGTGATTTATTTAACTATATATATTTTAATCACTTTATGATGACTTTATCACATTTTATTAAATATTTTTTTAATTTTTCCAAGCTTATTCAAATTTAACGTACCATTTGTATATGTAGCTTTTTGAGTCTTATCTAAAAAATCTTATATCTGTATATTTAAAAATTTATGAGGCAAATGTCTTTTAATTAAATTAAATACATATACTTTAATTTAAAACGATCTCTTTTGTTTAAATATAATTCGTTTTTTTTTTTAAATTAATCAAATTTTATGAATGTGTTATTAATTGTGAAGTACTTAGCCATATATTTAATTCTATAAAAATGAGCTTTTTTTGTTTTAATTATTTAAAATTATTATGAGATTATGTATAGAAATTATTTGTGCTTTTTAATATATCCATCATTACTCTTCAAAATTTAAAATGATGCAATGAAATTGGTTCACTTTAGTCCAAGCAAAGATTAAAATACATTTTTGATTTAGAAAAAAAAATATTTTAACTTAATTTGCATCATTTTGAATTTTATCATGATTAAAACTATTTAATTTAGATTTTAATAAGTGAAAGAATAATCATGGTCCAATATATTTAATTTACTTTTAAAGGAATGACATATTTGTAGTTAATTTTTTTTTGTTTAATCTAATATTGCAGAAGTGTGTAAATAATTTGGACAAGAGATTTTTTTTTTCAGTGTGATCATGAAATTTTCTGTATTTTTATATCAAAGCAATCATATTTAATTTGCCAAAATAAGTGCAATAATATTTTATGATGGTTTTTTCCTACTGAGTTGTTAGATATGCATTGCAATTTTTATTTTCTGTTATAATTAGACTGTATTACTTGAATCTCTTTTATTTCGTTTTTTTTTAACTTAATCATATTTTATATTAATATTGTCATGTAAAGTTTGTTATTGAACTTCAGAGTTTACAAAATATGTACTTTATTTATTTTGTAATTTATTTTTATGCTTTTTCTGAAAACCTGGGAGTAGGTTTCTCCTTTTTGCTTGTGATATTTTTATTCTTTTACAGTGACTGTTAAATGTAAGACTGGGTATATAAATAATCCGTGAACACTTTATTTTGTCATACCAATGTTTTAAATATATTTAATTTGTAATTTCTTTATTAACACAGATTTAACTTAATCAGTAAAATTGGTACAAATTGTATTATATTTATTATTTAATTGTATATTGTTTTTCTCAAGAATATCAAACAATTATGTAAAATGTATCTGTTGCTTTTACCTAATTGATAATGCAAGGAAATGCTAACTACCTATAGATAAAAGATTAATATTTTGTTTTATTTGAGAGATTTATAAAAAAATTTATTTATATTGTTTTGAATTATTAAAATATTTAGATAACTTTCATTATTTTAATGTGTATGAAACTATTTAATTAACATATTAACACACCAATTGTGAAAAAATTGAATTCTAATTGAATTTTTACAATTGATGTAAATTCTATTTTTTATGAAATACAAAGAATATTTTTTACTACTTAGAATAATAAAGATATTCAAAATATTTCTAAAGTAATATATAAATCATCTATATTTGTGCTAGATACATCATAAGTTCTGGCCAATGACTAATTACTATTCAATTAGTATTTTGTATGTTTTGAATTAATCATTCCATTAAGCAAGTGATGTAATTTCATTAAAATCATAAATGTTGATTATAGGCTATTACATACAATTTGCAGACTTTTTTTTCATTATAATCAATTAAAAATTGTTAGAGCAATGCTATTCATAAGCAAAATATTCATCAAAATAATTTGATGAACTATTTGGAAATTTCTATTCCAACAAGCACTTTGAAGGATTTATATGATTTTTTCTTTTAGCATAAAGGTTGCATTCAAAACACTCAAAAGTAAGTTAAAATATAAAAACAATGTACAAAGAAAATTACTTTTAATGTTCTAATTATTTGCAGTGTTTTATTATTTCTGATATGTGTTTTGGTATTTTTCTGTTTGCCAGATGCAAATTTTGCCAATAAATGATTTTTTTTTTTGGAACGATGCAACAAACCAGCAATACTCCCTCAAGTAGCAATCTTAAGTAAAGGCTGAGAACTGGCTCATTCATATTTGGCTATTTTTCTGGGGTTACAAAATCAAAATATTTCATTTTTGGCACAAAAATGCAAAATTTACCTTTTTTTTTAATAACAGAATGTATCAAGGGACGAATTTTGAGGCAGATTTTTCACCCTGTGCAAAATAATTTTTTGTAGTTGAGAAAAAAAAATCTTTTACAATGGTTATCTTTTTATTAAAGAATTTTCCAGATTTTCCATCATTTGTCAATTGCTATATGTGTGCATCTGCAAATTTTTTAAAAAGAACCGAGGCTAATAAACTGCAAACGAAATATATTCAGACTTGACTCAAACAATGGAGTTTCATTCACTATATAAAAAAAAAACATAAGGACATTTGCAGGTTGCAGTTGCATCCCATTTGCTTTCATTTAATCATCATTCAAAAAATTTACAATATTTAGTGTGAGTTAATATTGTAATAAAGAAATACTTCCTTTCATACAAGAAATCGGGATCTTAAATATTTTTTATTAATAATAGAGTAATCATTGGTCATTTTGAAATACATGATGATAAGTTTATGTTTAGATAAAAGTTCTTCCATTTTTTTTATTAATTTATTAAAAGTGCTTTAATTATCTTACAAATTAAAAATATCCCACATCCTGTAATTTAAGAAATGTATTAAATCTAATTTTGTGTTATGTTACATTGCACATCTTTACACAATTATTTTCTGCTGCAGTAAAGCCATCACCATATCCACTTGATGGGGATAATACTGGACTAGAATTGCACATTGGACACAGTTTATTGCGTACAGAAGATGATCTCATCCATAAAATAATATTGTGTCGTTCACCTTTTGAGATAGGCAAAGCGCCATGTAATTGCTGACCTCTGTGAAATATTCCATAGCCCTTTTTATGAGGAACTATGGTGCACGTAGATTCCATTATTGGGACAGTTCGTAGATCGCCAAAGTATAATTCCCCTCCTTCAAATGATTTACCCAAACAAATATTAAGGGTTACCTGGGAAGAAATATATATCATACATAAAATATACATGCTAGTATTACTTATCTAGAATAAATTATTAATATATACTTAAATGTTTTTTTTTTTTTTTAATTTTTGGATGCCTAATAATTGATTTATTTTGTTAAACTTTTTTTTTAAATAAATGCATTTTTTTTCTATACAATAACTATAAATAAAGAATATATTTAGAATCATAGAATTTATTTTGCATCAAAACTGCAACACTATACTAATACAATATTTTCTTAAGATGTTTCAGGCTTTTTTAACTATGATCCAACTGATATTGAAAATAAAAATTTATACTATGAATTCAGAAATAATGAAAATACGAAGCATAATACACATATTTTTTCACAAAAAAAAAAAAAAAAAAAAATCGATAAAATCAGCAAGAAGAATAAAATATACAAATTTTCCATCTTTGATAATTATATATATATAAAATAAGTTAAAAAATGGTTTTAACACAGAGCAAAAAATATGTGAAGAACAAACTTTAAACAGTTGCAATTGCTCATCGAAAATATTGGGCGTAAACTATTAAAATTGATAGTTTCTTATGTGCTTTGAATAGTTTATTCCATTGAAAACAGATAGTATGGTGTAAAAATCAACTACAAAATGCCTTTTCTAATTATTGATTTTGAATCTTTATGAAAACATGCTTAATTTTCCAGAAAAAACTTACAAGCTCATTGAAAATTGAGGTTATTAACCAAATTAATATTCAACACTAACATTTTGTCCAGTCAATATTATTAATTACCGAAAATGCATCTCTTATCTATCTGAAAATCAATTACAAAATTTTTCTCTTTGTACTACAATCATTATAACTAACCAACTATTACAATTGTGTTAAAAAATGTTTTAATCCAATATTTTTAATTAAATATTTCCCATATTTAATGTGATTTTTTATATATTTAAAAAAGTAGTTAATAAGGATTAACTACTTTTTTAATTTGTAATTATAATGAAAATTATATCAATATCAACTTTTAAAATAAAGTAAGATTTCTTATTTTAAAAATAATATTTTTTAACACTTTTTAAAGATTGTAATAAAAAGGTTTTTTTAATGAATTTACTTACTTCACTATTGTCAAAGTGGTAACCTAATTCTAAATCGTCATCTATTTTGTATCCAACAGTAAAGACTTTATGGGAATCTAATTCATTTCCTCTCCATTCTGGGAATAAAATATTAGCTAAAGGATCCAAATATTTTGTCCTCAAGATTTTGGAAAAATTATCATGAAATCCCAATTCATCAAGCAAAACCTGAAAAAAACATTTGATAAAATGAAATTATACATATGTTTTGATATTTACAAAATTTTAGTTACTTTCTTCCTATAATCCAGGATATTTTTTACAAGAAGTTTTGGTAAAAACTAATACTGAAAAATGGCATCCTAAAATACTAAGCTTCAAATAATAGAAACACAGAAGGAAAATAATTAATAAAAGGCCAAATTAGTGATTAGCATTGATATTGATCATTATTCTAACCAATATAAAGACAGATAATGTTGTTTCAGAACACAAAAGTCAGCTTTGATCAAACTGTGCCAACCAATTACATAAATTCTCTTCAATTTAAAATCATTATCCCAAAAGGTGAATCATGGAAATATTGTAAAGATTTCGTAAAAAATGTAAACAATACAATATCACATATATCAAAGACTACAATCCAACACAAACAAAAAAGCTTGATAATAAGTTTAATTGCAAATGTGGTGCATATTCTAAGATAGAAATCAAGATTTTTAATAGAACATTTATTTTACTAATTAATTTTAAGTCTAATCAATGGAACATAAGCCCTTGTATCTTAAATGAAAATATTGCATAAGATCAAGCCTGTGTTTTAATTTCAGATACTGCATAAAATCATTTTCAAGTGTCAATGCAACTGGCAATATCCATTAAATTTTCTTGACATAAGTGATCCCTATACGATGTGATGAGTAAGACTAAAAATATGCAACTCAGTTTAATCTCAATCCAAGATTCCTTTTTGTTCACCATGTATAACATCCAAATTGGAATATAGACATTGTTAGTGAAATAAAAATATATCAAAATTCAAGAAAAACACGAATAATAAAAAATAAGCAAAAAATCTCAGTATTTGCTTCGATAGGAAAAAAAATAGAGACAATGATCAATAGGTTGCCTCAGGAGCAAGATACTCATACCTCCCTTTTACAGAGGATGTGCATCTGAGGTGGCTAATATGAAGATTACAAATTTTCGGAAAAATTTGTTTTATTTAAAATCAAATAGAAATTTTATGATTATCAATTTAAAAAAAAAATTTTACTATCAAGTTTAACAACCATGTTTAAGGTTTTTTTTCTTATTTCATTTACATTTACTTGCTTTATTCTCTTGAAATATAACTACTTATTATTTGTCTTTTCTTTTTACTATAATTAACACATGAATATATCTTCTATTCAATTATCACTATTTTTAATTTATATGTTGTGTTTTGCATTATTTTGGCATCAAAAGCACTCAACTGAAAGCGCTTCTGTAGATTATCCAAAACTTTTTATTTTATCAAGTCGAAAATTACAACTGCACAGTATGGCAATGCTAAATATTTATATTGACAATATTAAATTTCATGCAAGATAATTCTATATATTGCATATAAAATGCATAATGCTTTGCATATAATTACTTATACAATGAAAAATATTTAACACGATTTTAAGAATATTAATAATATTTTCATCAGAAAATTACCAAATGTATAGGAGCAGTTTTTACAAACTTAAGTATTTAAACATTTATTATTATAAAAGGGAAATACAATACATAGCTATCAGTAATAAACAGATAGTGTGTAAGCAATTTTTACATAATATTGTTAGCATATATATATATATATATACCTACATATAAAGATTAAGGACTACCAATATATTTTATATGTAAATATCCTAATTCAAGACAGCTTAAAAATTTAGTAACTCTAATTGCTGTATTTTATTTATAGCACTCATATGTGTACAAGAGTATATATATATATATATATTTATAATATATAATATTTTCTATAGGATATGATGAATTTTAGAAATGCAATTCAGTATCAACAATAATGCTTAGTAATAATACTTCAGAAATACTATTTCAGAATACTATAGTAGACTCATAATAGTTAGAATCCTGCTGAACAGAGTTCTGCTTAATTCAAAAATATGTAGAAGCAATAATTTTTTAAAACTCTTTTTTTCTTTTACTTTATGTTCATGAAATTTTTTTATTTGTTAAACAAGTGTACATATTGAGTAATAATTGGATATTTTCTTCAAATAGACGTCCTACTTTTGTAAAGCTATTCAGACAATGCTACAACAAAAAGAATTTTTACAAAAAACTATTTATATATATATATATATATAGTATATTGACATATGCAAGCGAAATGATATTTGAAATTCTGGGTATTCATTTTTTTTATTGAAACTGATTTTGAGTAATGTTTTATATATATTCTTTTTGTGAGAAAAAAATCTAGAATATTGAAACTTGACTAAGAATAAAAAAAGTCCAGATTATAAGACAAGTATATACTTACTCCATATCTATTCATTGAATTTGGTCTTCCTTTTGGTAAAGGTGATTTTTGGTAATGATCTAATTCTGTTAAGAGTTGATCACAAAATGCTTCATTTATTACAGGAAAGCCATATAATTTTTTTTCTATTTATACATAAATAAATACATTACAAAATTTAATTTAATTAAATATTATCAAATCAAAATCATTTCAGAACTAATTTTAATAAATACTGTGATAATTTCAGGAATAAAAATGTAAGTACTTTTTTAAACATAAAATCAATTTTATAATTATATAATAAATTAAGAACTATAGAAAAAAAAATTTCAATAAATTCATTGATGAAGTTCATGAAAATGTATGAAATTTAAATAAAAAGTATAATATAACCTTCATAAATAATTATATAATTATTATACTTCAAATCATATTAAATTTATATTTATTAATGATTTTCAAACATACAATTTTGAAAAATTACAACTTTCTGCAATGTTTGATTTTTATGCATCAAATTATTTTAAGTTAATTATATTTTATGTGAAAATAAAAGTATTCAATTCATTACAAAAATGTATATTTTTCTTAAAATGATGAACTGAGTATGACATATATTAAGCTTACCTTCAGAAATGACATCAAGTAACCGCACTGTTTTGTCAAGGTTTAAACTTTTAGCTGCATTGACTAATTTAATAAAAGAAGGATCGAGAAAACCATCCTATTTAATAAATATTTCTTATGAGCATAAAAATATTTTATTAAAAAATATGAATTATAATTAAAACTAATACTAGTACCTGCAAATTAAAAATACTGGTATCTAAAGGATTATAATGTTGCTGTAAATATTTTGTTCTTTCTACAGCATCTTCATCCAAGTGTTTCCTTCTCTCTACTTCTTCTATTATCTACTAGAAAATTTAAATTAAATTAATGTACTTTAAACAGTTATATTTTAATAGCTTTCATTTTAACATATAAGAATAATAAGGATGCTCATTAATTATAACTATATTTATATAAGCATATTTCATGCACTTGAAAAAATATTAAAATAGTTTAGATAATATAAATATTTAATCAAAGTATTTATATTAAATTAAAATGTAGTTAAATTAATTTTATTAACACAAATAGGAATCTACTAGATTAGAAAAATTCATCATTAAATATCAAATACACATTAGCACAACTTATTGCAAAACTATTTTATAACATATGAAATTTAACATTTTTCACTAAAATTTTTTAAATCTATATAATGCAATACTTTAAAATAATACAAATAAATCATAGATGGTCAGATAGTTAATTAAAGTATCTAAAAAAATATTTTTATGCACTTAATTGATCTTGCAATGATTTTGAATTGCACACACACATATCGCATTCTTGTATATGATTTTTTTCCTGAAAGTATCAAATTAATATATTATAACAACTGAAAACAAGTTTACCAACATCATATTTTATGTCCTAATATAAAATTGTATCCTTTTTTTTTTGTAAAGTTCTTAATATAAAATGCAGTAAAATTTATGAAATATTATAATTAATACACAAATTATCCTAAAAAATACCCATTTTTATGATTAACAACAATAATTAAACACAAATTTATTTATATATTTACAGTATACAGATTTTCATTTACATAAAATTATTTTGAAAGTCATTTAGTCACATCACCTTTTTTAATCTAAATTCAATTATATCTTACAGATCAATAATAGTATATGAATTTTCATATAAAATAATTATACCTGTTGTAGCAAATGCTTTCTTTTAGTTGAATCAGCATATCCTCTACTTGACAAAAGCTAAATCATGGAAAATTTATAAAATAAATGCATTCATTGAATGTAGATAAATAATTTTATTTTTTTATATAAAAATATAAGCGTTCATTAATATTTACCTCACCATAATCTTTAAAAAACTGCAGACTATCGAGAAACTTAAAATGCCTGTCCAGCTCTTTAATATAAATATTATGAGTAATAAAACAATTACAATTATAAAAAGAAGGCATTTTTGGTAACAATTGTAGTATTTTAGTAGTCATAAACAAACGGCTAATTTATTTTTGTAGCTATTTTATACTTTTAAATGATTTACTCTCTTTTTTCAAAATTACCGGGGAAAAAAATGTTACAAATTTACTATATAAAAAAAAGATGCAATACGTAAGAAAAATCTACAACAAAAGCTCTCAGGATATCTTATCTGAAAATATTATTTGAAAAATGTGATTTAGTTTCGTTTTTATTTCTGCTATTAAACAGAGTTCATATTTGTTTTCGTTACTTTTAGATGACTATGCTAAAAATGTTGTTAATTTATAGAATATTTTTCTTTCTAAAAAAAAATGAAGTCAGACTGTATTAGTAATTAAATTTTATGTTTTATTCAGCAATACAAATAATTACTAATTTTTTTTCTCTCCAAGCCTTGATTTCGAAACCGGAAGTTAAATATAGATTAGAATTTTTTGGCAACTTTGTTAGTAGGTGTTGTGAAAATAGATGAAGTTTATTTCAAATTATTAATTTTATGTTTGTTATGATAAAATAGAATATAAAATGAGTTCGGGCTCGCGATGGGGGAGTCGAAGAAAAGAGGAGATAGATCTTAATCAACTTCTGTCTGAATTAGATGAGGTAAAAAAATTTAATAAGTGAAAAGCATTACAAATGTAAACAAAAACTTAATTTACAAAACTTCAAATTTAATATATTATGTTTATAGCACTTTAATATAGTTTCGCTGGATTTTAAAAAATTTTCTGATAATAACATTTTATTTAGTTTTTTTTTAATTAACTAGCATTTAACTTCTCTATTGGAAAATAATGATTCAAAATTCTATATCACGAAATAACGCAATTTATTTCAATAAGTTTAAACGCAAATATAAAATGTTTCTTTTTAAATCTATTGTATTAATTTGATATTAAATAGGTTTGGGAAATATACTTCCATCAATTTGTTTTACCACATATGCTCACTGACCAATAAAAGTCTATATCTGCCACCAAGCAATCATATTTATGCACAGATAGCTAAGGAAAATGAAATTGTTAATATAGATTTATTTTTTATGTAATGGTTTCACTATTTATTGAATTAAATTTCTAAATATGGGGCAAATTCAAGGAGAGTAGAAAAAAGGAAAAAAGATCTTGAAAATTCCACATAAAATTTATGCACACAAAATGAAATCTTAAAAAAACATAATTTCAAGACAATATTAACTCAGAAGAAGATATATAAGAAACTGAGTTATTCCAAGCTTATCTTTAATGTTATAGAACAGATTGTGCCTTTTCCCATATTAAGAGTTATAACGGTATCTGGTTTCAGAACATTATTTGCTCTTTGGTTCAGAGTAGATTACTATTGATATCATCCTCTGAAATTATTTTAATACATTATTTTTCATTATTCACTTCAACATTTGAAGTTGTATTATGTAAGTGAATTCTTCATTTAATTGAATATCATAAATACCCAATTTTGGTGATTGTTTGGACTGTATTTGTGCAACAGTTTTGTACATAAAATAATTGTATTGTAGGAAATAATATGAAAATTTTTTTCAATTTCTATTATATATTTAAATACTCAATTGTAGATATGATTTTTCTAAGCCATTGTTATCAATGAACTCTAAAACCATTATGTTTTACAGAACTTTAAATTTTCTTTCTCAAATTCAGTATTTAGTGTCTTCCAAATAAGCTTATGCTCATTTATGCAAGTGTGACAAACTTACCTTCATCAGTAAATATTATCTGTTAAAGTTAAGGATGAATATTAATTTTAGTGTATTACTAAGTGATATATTGAATTATATATATATTAGTTTATAGAATAATGATATTAGATGTTATTCATCTAAACAATAATAATCTCTTGGAGATAATAAATTTAAAAGTATATTCTAATAAATGAGAATTTGTTCTTGTTATGCTAAGATTAGGAGATATACCTCCATTTATTGTTTGTTTTTGTAAGTGATGAGCTTTTTGTATAATTAGGATAATTGATTATAGATATTTGTTATTATATTTTTATTATTAGTAAATTAAATTCTAATGTAATTAAATGCATACTTTCTATGTTAAATTCTGTTCTATTAAATTCTATGTTTTTATATGGGTGTTGATGGATGTTTTAGATCTTAATTTTGACATTAAAACTGCTCTAGATAGTTTTTTTATATATATATATATATATATAACTACACAAAGAAAGATTTCTTTTAGTTTTTTTTTTTTTTTTTCTTCTAATGCAGCTGGCAAATAGACCGTGATCTTTCGCCATAAGATCTGCACCGATGTTACTCACTTTGTATTACCCAGGGGGCGCGTGTAACTTGATGGTAAGCCACGGACGTGGAGTAACAATGCCCCCGCACCGCTCTACGATCCAATTAGGACCGGGACCTACGGCTTAAAGTGAATTCCGAACCACTACAACACCCATGGACAAAGCCGGGATTTGAACCCGATACCTGTGGTACCGAACGCCAGAGCGCTAGCCATTCGGCCATCAGGCCCCCAGATTTCTTTTAGTTGTTTGATCAATTTCTCATGGGACTCTCCATTATCATCAAAGATCTCCAATAATTTTCTTTCACTTAAATGGGTTTTTTTAAGCATATTTATTTTAAAATATACATAATTAGAAAAGCAAATTGGTTTTTATGTATACATACAAGTTAGCATAAAATAATACATAAACTTTTTTTAGATGTTTGTCAACATAAAAATGCTCAAGGGAAGAAATTTTATTTTACTGTAATAACTTATTTTATATTAATGTAAATTAAATAAAATGCATACAAAGTTAGTTAAAAAATCCTACTAATATTTAGGAATATTAACTTGTAGATAGACCTGTTGTCATACAAAAGTTTTGTTGAATTCAAAAAAATTATTTATTTTTAAACTATTAATTTGTTTTAGTTATATTTGGAAAGTGTTTACTTTTTATCATTTTCAATTAAACAATTGCTTTATTTTTTAATTATTTTTAAGACTTTTATTATCTAATACTATTGATTTACATCTATTGATAGCTCTTTGCTGATGAACCCTTTGATCCTGAAGACTATGTAGATCGTTTATCACTGCGTATTGGAGGAATTCAAAGTGACGGGGAAAACTTTGAGCCCACTGCTCTTCATAAGGCTTTTAGTCAAGCTATTAATCATCTGCAAAATTATTATGAAACGAAACAGCGTCAATGTGGCTGTTTGGAAACTATTTGCCGTGAAGAAGAAAGAACTCACTGGGAAAAAACTAAAGAACTCATTGAGAAGAATAAAGTACACTTAATATATCAATTTTCAAAAAATATTGAATTAGCTGTATTACTCAGTAATATTTATTTCTACTGTTTTAATTTAAAAGTACAATATTTTATATAATATTTCTGTATAAGTTTTGAAAATTTTTAATTTAGGAGTAACTTTTTATTTTGCTAAATTTTTATTTTCTTACATGTAGACTTCTTCATAATAATTTTTAATCTTGAAATTTTACATTACAAGCTTGAATTTAATTTATGACACACGGAAGAATGAAACACAATAAGAATGAAAAATTTGTTATAATAAATTAAATTAATAGAAGGGTTTTTAAATAAAATAATACAGCATTGAAATTCAAAAGTAAATGTTTTTTTTATATTAATATTACTATAATTTTTAACTATAATTTTTATGTATATTAATTATTTATTTGATTTAAAAAATTATCACATGATTATTCTTTACATTTTAGGAGGCATATGAAACCTTTCATGAATTAGATGAAAGAATTGATTTTGTTGCAACAAAAGTTGTACATTTGGGAGATCAACTTGAAAGTGTAAATACTCCTAGAGCTCGAGCTGTAGAAGCTCAGAAATTAATGAATCATTTTGCTGAATTGTTAAGTCCAGAACCTGTTATTGATGGTGTACTTAATGATCGTACTAAAGTGAGTTTAAATTAATAAATCAAATATTTTTTATTTTTAGCCTATGTAGCTGTGTAATGTACCTGTATATCAAATACAATAACTATATGTTTTTGCAATTACACCTTAAAAAGCCTTGTCTTAATAACACCATTTATATCTTAAAACACCTATCTTATAAAGTAAGACAGGAATAAATTTTTCACATAAATCTTTTTTAAAAAAACTATAATTGTACAGCATTTTATATAAAAAAAAAAAAAAATCTTTACAAAAAATTTCTAGCATGTAACTTTACTGTTACAAATAAATAATTCATGTGTAATATTTTTTTCAGCTATTTGAAGCAGCGGATATCATTCAAAAGCTTCATCTCATAGCACAAGAATTGCCTTCTGGAAAGTAAGTATTTCTATCATTTCAATTGTAGTAGAAACTAATATAGGATATACAATTTTCTAAAGAATATGCATGTTCTCTTTAGTTTAAAATGCAGTGGTTTGATGTTGATTTTCAGTAGTATTCTAATTTGAAGAATTGTCTGTGTGTACTTAAAAATATAATAGCCAATTTATGAAAAGTGATCGGTAGTTTTCCAACATGTTGAGTACTGTATTATTGCTAGCTGTGCTTTGTCTGGTTATGGTAGAGAAGGATAGGATTTTTTTTTTTGATCTATAAAATCCTTACTAAATTCAAAAAGGGATAGTACATCAGTTCTTTTATAACTAACTCCTTGGAACTACAATCCATGTTGGACCATCGTAATCCGCTTACTGGCAGATTCCGAAACAGTAGATATTTATCTTTTTATGGGGTAGGGTTGCCAGCCCTATGCCCAACGCTTTACAGTCATAAAAGACCTGTGACCTATGCAATAAATGAATTCAGAACCACTACAAACATCCATGGTACTGTCGGGACTCGAACCTGAATCCTGTGCCACCAGAGTGGTAGTAACTCGGCAAAACTGGTTCTTTTATAAATTTCCAAAAATCATCAAGACCTTTTAGTTAATTACAGTTTTAGCACTTTATTTTAATGTCATTACTGTATCATTTGTTTTTTTATACATATTGTTTTTTTTAGAAGATTCCTTTTTTAATTTATTATGTATCATATTGCAATTGAAAAATCACCTGAAAGATTTTTCAGAATTTTATAAAAGTAATTGAGAAAACTTTAATTTCTTTTTTGTATGTATGCATGCTATAGACTTCAAAGGCACTTTTTTTCCCCTTCCCTCTAGCTCTTTCAGTTGTTATTTTTTAGCTTAAATATTGGAATCTTTTAGTTTATTTTTGTTATAAAAATTAAACATTTTTTGTTATTTATAATGCATTTCAATTTGATTAATTAATTTGTACCTAACTTTGTAATATAAATTTCAATTGAGTTTAAAAATTCCTATTTTAATGTAAATTAAACCTTTGTATTTTATTATAAATTAAATTGAATATAACATGTTATCTATTCATATGTTTAATGATTACAGAAGATCAAATAGTGTGAAAATAATTTATTTTGCTAAGGAGCAAAAAACATTTGAGTGCAAGTGTATTACTAATTTATTACATTCAACTTAACAACTTCTATTGAATACATTTGACATTATATACTTAATATAATTTTTATTTAGTCCTAATGGAATTTTTTAAGTCATAAAATACTGCATTTAATCCAAATTTCTTTTATATATGGACTTTTTATGCCTCATATTGCAGCTCTGAATTTTTAACATATTTAGTAAAATTATATTTTGTTATTGAAAAGTCTTGGCATTTAGAAAGATAACTTATATTTTATAATAACTAGCATTAAACAAATTTTAATAATTGAGAAACACTTCAATATTTTATTGTCAGGTTATGAAAGTTCAGTCATGTGTGTTTTATATTTTTTTTTAACAATTCAATATTAATTTTTAACTGGTAATAAGCACATATAAGTACTTATAATAAGTACATATTTAGGATATAAGTTGGGAAAACAAGTACTACTACATCAAAAATAAACTTTTGTGCAAATATTTTGTAAAGAACTTCCTTATACCTTATTTAAACTTAAGTATGAGTTAAGTATTTATTCATTTTTTTAAAAAACTTTTATAGACCAAAATTTGAAAAAGCTCGCCAGCGAATTGCCAAGAAATACGATGAAATTGAACGTGAACTCATTGATGAGTTTGTGAAATGTCATCAAGCTGACAATCGAAGCAAAATGAAAGAAGTTGCTGGTATATTATCAAACTTCAAAGTAAGTTAAATATTTCAAAAGATAATTTCAAAATATTCTATTTTAACTAGTATGAAGTTATTGTAAAAAAAATATACATGCTGAAGAACATTGCAAAAATTATTTTGGAACAAATCATAAAATAGTGCATTTTTGCAAATCTTTCATATTTTTTTATTATATTTTATTATTTGAATGGAATTTTTGTATAATATATTAAGTAATTAATTATTAAGTATTAATAATTTTTTCCCCTCACTTTGTTGACTATGTTAAAAAAATTTATAGCAATTTCAGGCATTGAAGTAGTTATATATTTTTTTTATTAATTTAATTTTTTAAAAAAATTTAAGATCTTATTCAGTATTTTGTAAATTTATAATAAATTCATTGACGCCCTTCATATCTTAATAAAAAAAAGATTAAATTGAAAATGAAAAAAACCATTTTTTACTTGTCAGTTATAAAGAGGAGGAGAAGAATGCAGGTAGTGGAAAATCAGCCAAAAGATTTTCAACTCCTGACTCTTTCTATTTTTATGTATTAAGATTTTAGATAATGAATTTAGAAGAATTTATAAAATATATTCAATTACTTCTTATTGAATTCATATATATAAACAATTTTCTCATAAAGTATTTTTTGCAACTTTAAAAGTGTAGTATTGACACTCACATAAAAGACATTTTTGTACTCTAAATTTGCTTACAAAATATATATATATATATATATCCTATAAAAATAACAGTACTAAATTAGCAGGTACCAGATTATTATAGAATAGATGAAGACAAGCAAAACAAAATTGTACATTTTAAGTAAAAGATGCTATATTTGTAATGCATTTAATCTTATTTTTCTTAATCATAGAATAGCTTCTATTTCTTTCATTGTTGGTTCAAAACAACATTTAGTATGCTGCTGAAGCAGTCACTGCCTTTTCTAGTGGTTATATTGCAGAATACAATTAAATTGCCTCATACACATTAGTTCCAAAAAATTTTAGAACAATCAAAAATTATTTTCTTGAAAGAGTTAGGAGTTGGATTTTTAAATTAACTCTGACTCCAGATTTCTTTAAAAAATACTTGACTCCCACCTCTGGTTATGATTTATTTTTAGATTGCAAAATGTCTTTACAATTTGTGAAGTTATGGAATTATCTGTCTTATCTAAAATTAATTAATAAGTTGCTTATGAATAACTTGATTGTTTATGAATATTTAATTGTATTAAATTAATATTTTTATAAAAAAAAATCTGCAATCAAAATAAGATATATTCTGAAGTCTGTTTACTACTACAGTTGCATTTATTAAAATTCATAGTTAACTTGACATTTTTCTTCATTATTAACTAAAATATTAAAGTTAAGACTCAATGGTTTTTTTTAAATCAAATTTATATAATACAAATATAATAATATAAACATGTTCTCTTAAATTGAAAAATATTTTTTTCCAAGTTTAATTCAGAAATTTTCTATGTGCCTCAAAATTAAAAAAATCAAATATTTAGTATAAATAATTTAGTTACCTAATACTGATTCGTTCTTTTCTTATAGGGTTATTCACAATGTGTGGATGCATTCATTGAACAAAGGCAAATGGTAAGTGTTTATTTATAATTTAAATTGAAGGCTAAAATATATATTGTTACAATTTATTAAATAATATGTAATAAATATCCCTTTTTCGAAATATGTTTTTAAAAAGGTGTTAATATATTTTAGTTTCACTTTATGAAAAAAAATAAAGTTCTATGGTAAGTTTATATAGTTAATGTATAAAATATATTTAGGTATAAAAAGAAAGAAAAGATTTTAATCATTATTGTTTTCATCCTTGAAAATAGATATTCTACTAAAATTGGCATCACTTCTCAGAAAAAGACTATTTATTACCTTTAAAAATGTTAAAACTATTATTGAAGTTTATCTTTACTTTATTTTTAGAATAATCTTTTTGTTTAGCTATAAAATTGTTAAACATCTGGTTTTCTTTCTATAAAATAATATCTGTTATTTTTGGTTAGTTGCATAATGAAACATTTTTCTGTTGTGTGTAATGAACTTATTGAAAAATCTTTTGTTTATATTTGAAGGTAATATATTTAAATGAAAAAAGATTCACTTATATTTAACTCACTGATAATTATGATCCGATAAAAAAAATTTTTAAGAAAATGCATCCGAGAAATTAATGATCATTTTTTGTTTAACATGAGATATATATCAAACTATGTGTATGTGCCCTCCTATGCACATTGCCAGTTTACATCTAAATTTCACCAAAATTGGCAGGTATACTTCTACTATAAAACTTGTGTCAACTGGGAAAAAAAAATTTTGAAATTGGATTAATATTTGTTAAAATATTACCTAATGTGGGATAAATTAGGCTTATGCCAACTTGATGACTTTTCATGGTTGGCGAATTTTTCATGATTGAGATTATTTTTTACACTCGCACTATCTGAATTTTAGGCCTCTGCTTCTGACCATAATTTTGCATTCCCTGTCTCTGAATATTAGAATTTTGATAGCCATAGAAGTCCTAGCTTGAGGTTTGGCGAAAGTCTATTGAACTTCACAGTGGTTTTTATTGTTAAATTTGTAATGCCACATAAGAAAAGAAAACTATTCAATCAGGCTAGAATTGACACTAAATGAAGAGCAGTGCATAGATCTATAGAAAATGGGGAGATATCAGAAAATTGAAATGTATCTAATAGGTTGAGAATGGCTAATGCTAGAGCTGAAGAAAGTGAAGATGCTGCCTTTAACAGAGAGGAATCTAAATAAAAGAATTATAAGTTATATTTTTTGAAGTTGTGCAATATTGTGTTATATGTGCTAGTATTATATAATCATGCTCATAACTCTGTATGTTATTTAATGATAATTTATTTCAGACTTTACCAGCATGCAGTGATATTTTAACAAGAATAGTGCCTTCATGTGCTGAAGCTCTGGCTGTTATGAAAGAAGTGTTTAACAATCCAGAGCAAGTGATGTCAAAATATATACTCAATATTTTTCATGGAAAACTGCAAGTAAGTATTTTTTTACACTAACGTAGTGCATTCATTACATTTTGTAAAAGTCAATTTGGTATTCAAATAATTTGATATTTATATGCATTAATATCCTTTATTTTAGAAAATATGGGGTGTGTTTTTTTTACCCCAGTCTCTGAAAGTTAATAATTTAGAAATATTGTTCTAATAGACTTTTATGTAATGAAGAGTACTGGGAATTTAAAAAGTGCTATAAAACAAAAGAAAGTTAAATAATTGAAACATTTTCATATAAAAACATAGTGGTTAGAAATCTTTTATTAATAAATTTATTTTGTGATGCTTTAAATTATTTATAGTTTGCAAAAATCAATAGTTATCTATACACATAATACTGTTATCAAATGTTATTTCTCTCTTTAGACTCATATTAAAGCAGAACTTATGGATTGTGGTGATCCAGAAAGATATCTTGAAAAATTTGAAAGACTTTATTCTAGGTATTGTATCAGTTATATTATTTTCCAAAATTTTTAAAGTGAAATTTAAAAAAAAAATAATTGTGTAGATTATATGTAATCATTTATTGATTAAATGGTAATACTGTTGTTCTTTTAAGAGCAGTATTGCATAATTCTAATTTTTTAAATTATGACTTTTTGATTCTGATGAAAAATATATAAAATTCTCGGGTTAAAATATTTAGTTAAAAATAATTAAATGATTAATTAAGGTATTTCATTTTGTGACTTTTTAGGTAATTCTGTTTCTGCCTCTCTCAGTGTTGTGAATAAGTGGTAATTTTTAGTTTTTTGTAGTTTCAGAGAGAAATTACTATTAAAGAGTTTGTAACTGAATATCTTTTTTTACTAATGTCTACATTAATTGAATATAAATTTATCTTCAATGAAATGCACAAGTCAAATTTTCATGGTTATTTTGTGTCTTTGAACCTTTTAAATATCAGACATCTATAAAAGCAAAAAGTCATTAGTATACCTATTAATCATGCATTTTTCATAGTGGAAACTTATTTATGGTCAATCAACCACAAAAATCAATAAAAAAAGACATGGTTTATTGTCAAAATTTCATTTTAAAATCATTGTTTATTAAAGATTAATGTTTAAACTTTTGAGATGTTTTAAGCTGTTGTGTAATATCTGTTTTTAGTTTTATTTCTGTTATTCTTGAGATATTAAAATTTCATTTTCCAGCAAGATTAGTTATTGGCTATGTCTGAAACTCAGAGAAACTATACAACCAAATATATATTTAATATATATATATCTTATATTATCTTGATTAAAACATTAAACAATTTATGTAAAATTCAGTTTTCTTCCCCATATAACTTATTCCTAAATTACTCCATTTAATTATATTTTTTATATTGAAAATTTGTTAACTTTGTTACAGGATTTTAATTGAACAGATACTATTTGATGATGTATTTTAAGCTTGAAATATATTAAATTTTAATTAGATCTTAAATAAAATAAATTATTTTATTTCTTAAATAAAATAAATTATTTTATTTAACAATGTTGTATTGCAAATAGAAATAGCTAAAGTTTATGTATGCATTATTTTAATGATAATATGCTTTTATTTTTATTCTAGAACAATGAAATTAACAACTGAACTGACAAATTTAAAGATTGGCTATGATCCTTCTTTTTTAAATAAGTTAACCAAGAATATTTTTGCCCGTTATTTAGAAAATTACATTACAATTGAAGTGCGATGTCTAAAAGATAAATGTGAAAGCACTTTAAACATGTATTATAACTCAAAAAATCATCAGAAAAAGCAAATTCATTTTGGAGGGTAAGTATTTGTATGTGCTAACCAATTTTAAAAATATATGATGATATTTTAAATTTGGTGAAAATAAATTAAATCACAAATAAGTAAAATACCTAATTTAATGATAATCAAACAATAAGTGTAATAAAACATAAAAATCATTATCTATCATAATTCTGTATTTCAGTGCCAAAATATTTTTTTAACTGTAGAAAAATTTTTAAAAAATAGATGGGGTTTTTACTGAAAATAGTGGTTAGTTGTACTATTCTTGCTATTCTCATTTATTTATGGTCTCTATAATTTTAAAAATTGTTTAAATGACATTCTGTGATTATATTAATTAGTTAAAAAGTTGACATCAAAAGCAGGAGTCATCTATTTCTTTGACCACTGATCTTTTCAAGAGTATTAACATGTCATTGGTTCTTATAGTTTACTAAAATGTGATTATATTAAAACAAACAAAAGGGACTTATGTTTTAGATTATTTTATAACTACTGTATTTTTTTATATCTATAATTCATAGTATGTAATTATATTGTTTTTGTTTTTTTTTTTTTTTTTCTTTCCCCCTTGACATTCTTCAAATTTCATATAAGGGATAAATAATATCTCAAGTTTAAATGAAATAAATTATTTTCTAGTTGACCTATATATATAATTTCTCTTTCAGTTTTTTTAAAAAAATTAAGATCTTTATTTTTCTTATAGAGTGTGTGAAAATCTTTAATTTTTTCTTGATTCATTGCATTGCCATTAAAATTTCTTTCAAAAAGGCTTTGTTTCATTTTTTAATGAAATAGTATAATGCTTAATTTCATAAATTATAATGTATAAGGTCTACATTTTTTAAAAAATCTATTAACATTTTTAAAAAAATGTATTTTTCTATTTTTTATTAATAATCTATTAAGATTTTTATTAGAATCTATTTAAGATGCTATTGTGTTTCTGGAATTATAATAAAATAACTAAAATTGAAATCAATAAAGAACAATAAGTCTATATGATTTACTTAATTATATATTAATCTAGAATGAATAAAAGTTTCTAATTTTACTTTTCAATATAGAGAAATTTAATTTGTGAAAGAATAATAATTTAATTATAATGTGCAAGCAATTTTAGAACATTAATGCTTATTTGTTTGCATAAGAATAAAATTTGAATGTAATCTGTGTAACTAAATTAATTGAATTATACATGTATTTTAATCCCACAGAGCAGGCAAATAGGAACTACTAATATTTATTTATTGGCTAATATGTCATTGTTGTATGATGATAGCTCTTATTTGTGTCAGTCTTTTTGCTGATTTTCCCATGAATCATTCATACTTGCGTTGTTATTCAAAATGGAGGTTACCCAAATTAAACATTACCCATTCAATTGTGACATATTTTTCTATTCTTCTGGAAAGTAAATATAGACTATTTTAACAACCACAAAATTAAAAAATTTAATTAAATTTTAAATTTTCAAAAAAAAAAATTAAAAATTTAAATTAAAATTTGTTAATCATTAATTCTAAACTAAATTTAAATTAATAAAAAATTAAATTAATTTGCTTTTGCATTAAATTTTTCTGAGCAAAATGCTTTTATAAAATGCATCTATTACACTTCAAATTTAGCTTTATATATTCTGGTATTATTAGGTGACAGGAAATGAAGTTGTTAAAAATTATATTATTTTTATAAATTCCATAAAATTGCAATATGTTATGTTGTTGTTGTTGTTGTTTCTTTACTTGGCTGGCCAAAAATAGATACTCATGATTGAAGGGGAAGGAAGCAGCTTCTTTTGATCGTAGGTAAAGCTGATTTTGCTCCATGATCTTACAGTCATAGGAGACGGGACCTACGGCTTAAAGTGGATTCCGAACCACTACAAACATCCATGGCACCGGGCCGGAACCCGAAACCTGTGGCAAATCTCGGCCATTCAGGTCCCAAATTTGCCAACGGCACGCGGTGTTCCCAGGTGGTCGCAATATGTTATAAAATATATATATATTTTTTTCAAAGCATAAAGTGATATTCTTTACTTTTTGCATTAAAAAAATCATCAGAAAAATCAATGTTATGAAATAATTGAAAGACATGAATACGTAAAAAATTATTTTCAGTTATAAATTATAAGTATGAAATTATCATTTTATAATTCAAAGATTTTTCCCAATTATAAATTTTAACAAATTAAAAATTATTTTTCCTTAGAATTCATGATCTACGCCGAGATATCCAAGCACGAATTGGTTCCAGGACCAACATAATTGGTTCTGTTGTCGATAACTATGGAGGAGAAACTTTCTTATCTGAAGAGATAGCTATGAATATACTTCAAGATTGTAAGAAAGCATTTAATAGATGTCAGCTGGTAAATATTCAAATAATAAATGAATATTAATGTGTTTTACTTCTTTTCTTATCATCCTCTATATGTTTAAATTATATTTTCTTCTATACATTGTTTGTATATTTTTAAATTGTGTCACATAAGTAAAATATTTGTCAATTTAATATTTCTTAAGAATAAAATATTTTAAAATCGTTAAAAAAATATTTACTCTTAATTTCTTAGTATTAATTTTTTTTTTTTTTTTTGTCTGTAATAAACTGCCATTTCATAGCAATTCAGTATAAATTTTATTGATTTTACATAATATTTGAATGAATAAGAAGAAAAAAATTAAAATTCTATTTGAACTTCATATGAAATGAAAATGAAAATATAGTTAAAACTTTTAAGAGATTTCATTTCACTTTTAAGAGAAACTTTTTAAACTAAGCAATTGAATTTATTTGAAACATATTTTTTATAATATATATTAATTTAATGTTTATTATTATTGTTATGGTTTATTGAATTATTTTTCTTACATATTTGGAACTTTTAATACTTATTTTCTCACTATAATATGAATTGGAAAAATATGGATTTATATATAGTTAAAATGTTCTGGATTTTATTTTACGTGTATTAGAATTATAAAGGTATGTTAAATATGATAAATTTTTACATTAGAGAGTAATATTTAAAATTATTCAAGAAGTTTTATTTTCATTTTAAATTATTAATTTTTTAATTATGAAGTTGCAAATTTATATTTACAGAATTTATATATTTTTATCTTTAGCTTACAAAACAACCATCAGAATTACCTGGTAATACTGTTATGCTTTTTGATGTATTGCTACGTTACCTGTTTGAAGAGCATGTTTCTTATGCTCTAGAGCTTGGTTTATTGGGTAAGTTTTAGATTAATCTTGAAAATTTACTATCTTTATAATGAATTATGAACAACAAAATTAATGTTTGTTAAATTTTATTGTGAACTATATATATATATGTATTAGTTCATATTTTATTTACTTATTTTTTATGACAATATTTGTTAGAAATCCTGAAATATAAAATTTTGTATGATATTTTAAACAATCCTGCTTTTCCTACAGCTGCATACTATGTTACAGTTATATATTTTGTCCATTTTTAAATAAAATATAAATGATATTGAAATAACCATAAATAATATTGAATAGATTTGTAAATTGTTATATTTCTTTCAAGATGAAATTTTTATGTGTTAAAATTTTTAGCCATTCCTCTTGCTGAACCAAAGAGTCCTCCAGAAATATACTTTTTTGACGTAATACGGCAGTGTAATGCTATTTATCACTTGTTTGAAAAACAGTTTGGTGACACTATAGTTCCATTAGTAATGTGAGTATTCCCAAAATGTTTTATTTTTAGTTATTGCTTCTACTTCTTTAAATAGTCATTGATTAAACTTTTGCATTTTATAAAATTGTCTTGACTTTAATTTTCGAATTTGAAAATTATTCAAATATGTAATATATGTCTTATTTCTTTTTTGCAAAAGTCTTAAGATTTCCAGAAATATATTGAGTTTAGAAATTGTTATAATGCGTTATCTTTTATATTGTAATATAATTTATTGTTTTGTATTTTAGCGAAATATATCGGATTTTATTTTTCTCTTAAATTTAAATGCTTTTATTTTTTTAAGTATATTAAAAATACAGAGTCATTTCTTTTAAGCTCTACTCCTAAACATGGGGATTGCTTACATAAGAAAAAGAAAACTATTGAAGAAATGGAAAATAAACTTCATACAGGATTGGAAAGGTGATAATATTATTTAGTTTTTTAATTAAAGTCCTAAAGGATTTTAAAAAATAGTTTATATCTTAGTAAAAAAAAATTTTTTTTCATTGTTTTTAGATGCATTACATCAATTTTAGGATGGGTTAAATTTCTTCTACAGTCAGAACAAAAAAAGACAGATTTTAAACCAGAATCAGAAATGGCAACATTTGATGCTGATAAATCTACAGCAGTAAGTAACTCTTGTTTAAACAATATTTTAAAACAGAATGTAATCCTTAAATTGGAGATTTTAAATTCATTTAATTTTCTGAGTTTCTTCTGTGTTTCCTTTCCATTATGTTTATCTGATTATCAAGTGAGAAAAAGAATAGTTTTTGTTGTTTTATTTTTGCATTTTAAAATTATTTTGCTATTATGTTATCATGATTTTAGCTGGGATATTCATGCTATTAAAAGCATCCTTATTTAATTAAAATACTTCAAATGTTTTAAAATTTTTAAAACTTGTATTTTAACAATTTTTTGATTGAATGCATATAAGTTAACATGATATAAAGTAAAAAAAATTCATTTTTTGCTTATATGTGTGCCTTAAATTCTTGTTATTTTTAGATTTAATTGCATTGCTATTTATATTACTTTGAATTTTGCAATATATTTGTTTTAAACATTTTAAATTTTTTCTAATGCTGGCAACTAATTTATATTTTAGGCATGCAGTTGTGTTGTGAAATTTATTACCGAATGTGTGAAAAAGATAAAAGTTACTCTTGATGGGAAAAATGTTGAGGCCGTTTTGACAGAACTCGGAACTAGATTACATCGTGTGATACTTGATCATTTACAACAGTTTCAGTACAGCTCTATTGGTAAGTAAACTGTTTTGGGGGAAAAAGTGATAAATATCCAGCTATCATTATCCAGTTTTATGCCAGTATATTATTAATAAAAGTTAAATTTTGTAATTATAGCAATAATTACTATAAATAAAATATTGAATGTTTTACATTTTTTTAAACTGTTTTAAATAAAAAAAAAATATATATTTGAAATAAAAAAAATAAAAATTTGAATTCTTTTCATATGTATGAACAAAAATTAAAAGGTTTTTTTCTATATTAAGAGTTTTATTCTTTACCTCTAACTTAACTAATTTATTATTAAAATCTTTTGATAAAATTGTTAAATTAATAATGTAATTTTCTGCTTATAATCCACAGTGAATTATAATCTCTAGTCTCACCACAGATAATGTGGAACAGTAAACAACCAATTTAAAGACAGAAACATCATCAGTCTATTCTATTTATATTCTTCAAAAAAGCATGTTTATTCGTAAAATTTGTGGAATTTATTTTTACTAGAACTTCTGAGGAAAAAATTATACATGTAATATTCAGTAACTTATAATCTACATGAAGAAATTTTAAGATTTTTTTAGTAAGAAATCTGCAGATTATAAGCAGGAAATTAATTATGTTGTCTAAATCAAAACATCTAAATATCTGTGTTTCATTTTCTTTAATTCTTTATACTTCATTTTCTATTCTTTTTACTATATCGTATATTAATCCATAATTTAGTTTTGGTACTTTACTTATTATGAATTCTATTACTGACTCATGAAGTAAACCATGTGTATCTTTGTCAACTCAGTAATTTACGTTTTCATCTGTTGTACTTTCCATTATATTTTTAGCTAGTTTTAAATAATTCAAGAAGTGGAAATATTCTTTTTTTGTGTTTTAAATAGGTGCAATGGTAGTGATATGTGATTTAAATGAATACCGGCGTTGTGTACGAGATTTTCAAATACCTTTACTAAACACACTGTTTGAGACTTTACATGCCTTATGCAACTTATTGGTTGTAGAACCAAATAATTTAAAACAGATGTGTACAGTTGACCAACTGGTAAGTATATGCAAAGCAAATTCGTTATTTTATGTCTTAAAAACATTTTAAAAAACTTGGTTTGTTTAAAATCTTTATGATTACAATTATATAAATTTTAAAAATCCATTTATCATGTACTAAACTTCATGTGTCCTCCGATTTTACCTCTTACATTTAAATCTTTTATATAATGAATTTGATGGTTTTGGGAATAAATAATTTATTTTATTCTTAATTATATATAATAATTATAAATTAGGAAAGTTGCATAAAAAAAAATAAATTTTTATCATTAAATATATAAATTCACCTGAAAAAGAGTGTTATATATTTAATAATCTTTAATCATTTTTTTAAGAGTATTTTGAAAATCATAAATTGTTGAGTTTTATAGATAATGGTTTTATGATATAGAAAACAATGAACAAAAATTACAATGAAAAATGTGTATTTGTTAACCATGTCTTAAAGATGTTAATAAAAATTTTTTGAAAATGTTTATATGCATCTGAACATAAAATTTTGCTAATAACCTTAAGTAAATATGTCAATCATATACTATTTTAATTTAAAAAATGTCTGTTTGTAAAAAAATAATCAGATTTCCTCAAATATTTAATAATTGAAATATTTGGAAGCAAACTATTTTTGAACTTAAAATTTTATTTAAAACTAATTTACTATTAAAAAAAATTCAATTCAATATATATATATATATATATTTAAGTATGTGTTTCAGATAAAAATGTGAAAAATTTAGTCTTTAACCTCTCAAAACTAATTTATTTCATTTCTAATTACTAGTTATTTTATATCAAATTCTTTAAGTAATAAATTCTTCAAATTCTTTAATTTATTCTTTCCTGCTTATAAGAAATATGAAAGAATATATTTATTTCATTAAAATCGAACTTATAAGATTTATTTTATATTTTTCTAGATTTCAGATGAAAAAATTAATGATTCAAAAAAAAAATATATATATATATATATATATAAATGTAATAGTTTTAAATGCTCATTCACACATAATTTTTTGTTTTTGTTTTATGTATGTAGAAAGATAATATCTTTTAATTGTGTCTGTAAAATTAATGGTTTTCATCAATTTTTATAAATTTATGATCTTTTCCTTATACAGATTTTTTAAAGTTGACATTTATTGAAAACAAATTATTTCATTTTCACTTTTAGGCATGTCTTGATCGAACTGTTTTGATGAATTTTGTTCAACTTCGAGCTGATTATAAAACTGCTAAGCTTGTTAATCAGTTTAGATAGTTATATTGTTAAATAGAGCTATATCCTTGTAAATTATATTTTCTAATAAAAGTTAATAAAGTGATTTTTAATGTTTTGTGTTTTATTTCATTCATGTTTAGATATTTTTAAAAAAGGAGATTATATACTTGCAGTTTTTGATTAATTTAAGTTTACATCAATAACAATAGTTGATACATACAATTATTACTATTAAAAATTTATTGCAGTAACTGGTGTTTATATTTTAAATAAAAATAAATAAATATCACTGTCAAAGGAAGGAAAGAATAAAAAGGTTTTCAATAAATTTCTCATTCATTCATTTTTTTTATTTGCCTACATTGTTTAGTTAAAAAATTAATAAAAATACATTTATTTGTTTTAGTCATCAAATTTCTATTTGAAAAAAGATTTTTGAAACTTTTAGATGCATGAAAAAAATTATTATACTATTTGTACATAATTTAACCCTTTGCACTCGAGGGCTCCGGAGTGGAGCTATTTAAAATTTGTCTTCAAGCTCGAGGGCATTATTTATATTGTTATTTGCATTGTCTCTGTAGCGGAGCCCTCGAGCTTGAAGACAAATTTTAAATGGTTCCACTCCGGAGCCCTCGAGTGTAAAGGGCTAAATTATCAAAAGGGAAAAAAGTATTTTTTTTTTTTATTGATTTATCAAAATTAATGAGAAAGTATTAAAAAAAAAATTCTTTGATATTTTTTGGAGTATTTTCTTTTATTAAATGTCTATTTTAGCTTTTCAATTTTATAAATGCACATTATATATTATAAAGCCTTATTTATTTTTTATAACTGTTAATCAAATAAGTGAGATTGGAGTAATTTTTTTTATTTATTTTAAGTAAACTTAAAAGCTTTTTGTTGATAACTTAATACTTATTGAAACAGTAAATGACAAAGAATTTGTTGGTTTTACTAGTAGTACATTCTGAATTAAATTTTTTTAATACACTACTTTTGGAAATAAATCTTACTTTTATTACTTTGCTTATTTTACCTATATTAAATTATTGATTTTAATGTTTCTTTAAAGCAAAACAAATTTATTAGTTTAGTTTAGAAGTAATGAAATTTATTACTGGGGTGATTGTTTCAGAAATTGAACAGTGTCCATCCCAAGAATTTTAAGTTATCCTTTTACAAATCTAGCTTTCCCTTCTCTTCTGGAATAAATATAGTTAATATATATTAATATAGGTTGGGATTAAAATATATATTACATGTAAGATAATGTTATATAAAATGTATAATGAGTCTCTATAACAAAGGAAAGGGGGAGCCAGCTAATTTGTTTCACATATAATTTCAGAAAATCTGCAGTTCTGAAATTTTCAATAGTACCTACAGTCACTTTGATTCATTATTTCTTTTTAAATATTTTTATAAAACTTTTTGCAAAGTCCTTTAGGCAATAAGGACTGAATGAGTCAAAAGTGTGTTCTTTGCCCTTTATAGTTATTATTGGCAACATCTAATTTCTTTAAACTGAAATCCTGCTCATAAAGAAGCAATTCTTTTTCAATATAATATAAGCAAAAACAAAATGTATACAAAGAAAAGCTAATTGAGAAATTTAAATTAATACTGTTGGCAAATATGATGTATTCATTTCATAAGCCTTTAAGATAACAAGCTCTAAGGTTAAAAACAACAAGCTCTTGTCACTTGCAAATAAACACAATATTCATCAAGTAAAAAAGTTTTCAACATCACTTATATTAGCTTGTTTTGATAAGAAACCCTTAATTCTTGATGCAATAATAGAAGTATAGAATGAATGCTTTGTTTTAAAAAAAATAGAAAGCTTTGATTCATAATTTAAGTATAGAAAAATAAGATATTTATTATAAAGGAAAGTAATTAAAAATAATTCTTTGAATTAATTTTATATGTTTCAAACTTTTTTTCTTTAAGAAAAGTCATTTTATGAGCTTTGTTTTCATATATTTTTATAAATACCAATTTCAAATTTGAAACATTTATCAATCTTTATATGAATGTAGAAAGTGTTGGATAATGAAAAGTAATTATATTTTAATGAATAATTAAATTATGATCATTAATTAAATGTGTAATGATAATTAATGTTAGTTTTACTTTGAATCTAAATTAGTTTAAGTAAATTACTTCCAAACATTTTTTTTTCTTCACTACAGAAAAAACTATTTAAATATTAAAGTAGTTGGAGTTGATTAATTGAAAAGTAGACAAATTCTTTTAGTGTTACTTTAATTGGAAAAATATTTATTGTAAATTCTCAATGAGTAGATAGTTATATGTATGTTTATTAATAATTAAGAATTCATATGCAAGTAAATATATCAATAATATAAATCAGGAAAAAATTATTTGTATATATATATAAATATATTAATTTTTTTATTAATATATATAAAAAATTTTGTATATAAATATATATATATATTTTTTTTAGCTTTTTTTCTTGGTAATTTTATTAAACAATTATTTCGCTTTAATTGAAAACATACAAGTAAAATTATTGCAAATGTTTAAATCAATTTTAATTTATATATATATAGATATAAAGATAGTCTTTTATTCTACCGTATATGAATATAATAAAAAAAAGTAAGATGACGAATTTTCCTAAAAGCTACATGCTTAGGATGAAAGAGAACAAAAAAAAAAAAAAACCCTTTATTTCCTTTTTTTAATATCACTTTAAGTGAGTTGCGAATTATTACAATTGTATGATTACACCATTCAACTACGTTTTTATCATGTCTTCAAACAAATTAGCTCTAGATTTGTTGGCGCCTAAAAACAAAATTTGGCGCCATGATTCTATATTTTTGGCGTTTTGCTTAACTTACTGAATGCCCAACTTCGATATTCTTCCACAAATCGGAATTCAGTAGCTGACTCGAGTGGAAAAATTTGAAGGTAATTTCGACCCATTTCATAAAAAATTTAATTAATGGAATTAAGCAACAAAAAAAAATTCAATATAACTACACAAAATTATTGCATTTGTAATTTTAATATGAATAGAATAAAAGTTGACTAATATTCACGACTTCATTAATTGTATGATGGCATGAAAATGTATACCTTTATTCGCGACCGTCGCTTCATACTGTCGCATGGTTACGGATTGAATGTTTTGGTTGTTGGAGGTCATTCGAAAGTGCGAAGATTTATTTGTTGTTAAAATTTAATTGAACTTAATTCTGCTCCTCCTTGATATTCAGTGACAGCATTAATATAATCTTTTTTGATTATAAAAGCATTGAAAGGTAATGTATTGAGATTCTTATTTCTGGAAACTGCTGTCTTCTTTTTTTTTTTCATTTTAAAATCTTTATTTTTTTATGGAGCATTTAGGTTTTTATTTCTTCAATTTTATTTTAGTTCATTATATTTAGTTGACCTTTAATTTTTTTTCCTGGAAGGTGTCAGTCTGTATTAAATATATTTAAAGTTAATAGGGATTTTTTTTTTAATGTTCAGTTGCAAGAAGCCGATGTCTTTTTAATCGGATTTAGAATTTTTATTTTAGCGAAATTACAAGTATCGAAGTTGTCTTTTGTCGTAAATAATAACGTTTAAATTTAATCTATAATTTGCGTCTACTAAGGTTTTTAGGCTTACTCTGTAGAGAAATTGTGTATTGGAATTTTGGCTATTCAATTATAATTTCGAAATCTCATGAATCAATATGATTGATTTAAAATTGTAATTAAGTGCTGAATAACAAAGGATGAAAGTAAGTTTTAATTAAAAGAAACTTACATTTAAATTTTCTAGTCGAAATCTCTTTCATTTATGCTAAAATTTAGACTGTTAAGATTAATCTTAGTGAACTTAAAAACATTTATTTACTAAATTTTTACTTTAAAATAAATAATTTTTTTAAAGTTACGTGTGAAAAAAGAATAAGACTGATAAATATATTTTATTTCTTCAACATTTAAGTTAATAAATGACTGTTCAAATTGTTTGTAATCAAAAATAAGTATTTTGTGTTTCTTTAACTCAAAATCTTTCGAAACAATTTTCATTATTATTGTTGATGAATATCAGATGCTTGAAAACTTTAACTTCTGTGGTTAAAAGCAATAACATAAATTTAAAAATATTCATTTTTTAAATGGCATGATTTTATACAAAAATATTAAAATTTGTATCCATACATTAAATCAATGTATTTAATATTTAAATTATTAAATTTAATTTTTTTATTGTTATAACTAAATTTGAATGTCATAGCATTATTAAATGCTAATGATGAATTCTAAATTATTTGCAAGATTAGATATTTTGCCCATGTTTACAAGGGAAAATGTATAACTTTTTACTTATGTTTACATATAGATTGTAAATATCAACTATTCATCTTAAATTTAAAAATTAATTTTTGAAAATTGTAAAAAAAAGAAACCAAAATAATTATAGCATAATTTAACTAGATTATTTAAACTTAAATATGACTTGTACAATGTGTTCCATTATATTTGATTGTTTTCTATTTCTACTTTCATGTATTTTGCTTTGTACTTATTTTAAAATTAATTTTATAGTTCATTTTCCCATCTGTATTATCATGTTATACACTCAATTTGCCTGCTTCAATTATTAAGAAAATTGGGTTTTTTTTGGGGAGGAAGGATGGAAGGATTATAAATGCATAAGTGAACTTCATTAGACATAACTCATCAAATGTATTCATTAGTATTTGAAAAGAAATTTTAGTCACTTAGTTTTATAAAAAAAAATTTGTTTGTAACACTAATTTAGCATATTTAATAGATTTATTTCATTTCAGTCATTTATTATTTCATACGAGTTTTGATTTTGATATGTAAAATAAGTTTTTGATGGCATGTATAATATTCATTAAAAGTTTTCATTGTGTTTCATGCATTTGTTGAAAAGTTTTGTGTTTATTACTTCCTGTCATTAATGTTTATTGATTTTTTGCATTTAATAGTAGTTAAATATCTGTCAATAAATAGATATATCAGTTACATGTGAAAAAAAAAGAGAATAAAATGGATAGGTATATTTCATTTCTTCCGTATTTAAATTAATTGAATGACTATCAAAGCTTTTTTAAAAAGTTTAAACTTTAAAAAAAAAATACTTGTAAAGAAAATTACAGTATATCTGTAATTAAATGATATAATTTTCTTTTTTTACCCCTATATGTGTATTCTTAATTGCTCAAATTTATGAATTATAGTTATTAACCTTTTTATTAATAATTTCTGAATTAATTACTATCCTTATCTTAGTATTGTCTATTTTGTTCTATTTTTTATGTTGCCTGGAATTCTTTTATTTTCTTTATAAGTAAAAAAAAAAAAAAATCATTGCAACACATAATTTTAATAGCATATTTGACTTTATTTTATGTGTGGTTACTCAGTTGTGTTATTAAATAATTAGTCAAAAAGTAGTTTGATTAAGAAACATACATATTAAATATGAATTTCTAAAAACTATGACAATGGATAAGATATCATTACAAAAGTATGATCATATATGTCTGTTAAAAAATTTCATAAAGAGATACTATAAAAATTTGTTTTACTAAATATTTAATACTGGCTCTTTAAAATTTATTTGTGATATATTTCTATTAATTTATTTTAATAACCCATCAAAACAATTAGTAATATTCTCAAAATTTTGGAATTTATCATAGCTTAAATAGAAAGAAAATTTAACTCCTTAATGCATATTAATTATATTTAATATTTCAAAATACTGACAAATATTTGTCTTGTCGTTATTTTAATTTGTAATGCTGTTTTAATTTTTAGTGTGATTGTGTTTTTCTTATTTGATTTATTTATTATTTTGTTAAATGTCTTTGATTGTATAGTTTAAATTAGATAGCAAATCTTTCAACATTTTATCATGCTGTTTATTTTAAGTCTGGAGAGGAAAAAAATTATCTGATAATGAAACCTCAGCTTTTAATTTAGATTAAGAATGAGATAAATATCTATTGCAAAAAAATTTTTTTTAGGTGACGGCTTTATTGAATTGATATTTAGTAACGGTTACACTTAAAACTGAAAAATTTATTACTGGGAGAAAAAAAAAAAACGATTATTGACTGGAAAAAAAAAAAAAATTGTACACAGCGGCCTATAATATAAAGATGAAGTTTAATTGCCTTTTTCCTACGGCTTACGAAAATTACATAAAGTTATTTAATAAAAAGAAAAGTCGAGACGTCTGAAATAGTGAATCACAGTCGTATTTTATGGAATTTACGTAGCGGTAAATATTTGTAGTTTTTTGCTTTTTCTATGAAGTCACAAGTTATTCGTTACTCTCCCGTTAGTTGATGTATAATAAGACTTTATTAGCGTCAGTTATTTCTATCGTCTAAATTTAATCTTTAGGAATTCTTGAAATATCAGTACGTTTTTATTGTGAGTAGTATTTTATACTCTATAGTTATATATTAAAATGCATTTTTAATTCAGCATGCTGAAATATAATTTATTTCTTCATAAATATTTTACTAATCCTAATAATAAATCTGTTAATCTTTTTATGTCTTTTAATAAATTAATGCTAATTTTCTATTTTAATTTGTTCCTAAGTATTTTTAATGAGTCAAATTATATGATTCAAATTAATAAGTAGTAATAGGATTTAATGCGATATAACATTAGATTTAATATTTATTTTTATAGTAATATTTATATTTATGAAATTAGTTTGATATAGTTTATTTTATAATTATAATAAAAATTATGTTAAAGTATTGTAATTTAGTTGCGATGTGATATTGTCGAAAATTTAATTTCCATTTTAGTTATATTGGAAGACATTTAATCGCTTTTAAATATTGCTTTTTTAAAAGTAATTAATGAAATTATAATTTTGAATGTGCAACAGAAGTGTGTCAGTTTGAAATTATTTGTGATATAAAAACTGGAGCAAACTATGTCCTTTTTTTCAGTAATATGAGAATCATAAAATAAACCTATTACTATTGTTACGTGATTGTTGTAATTACTAATAAATCTTTTAATGCTGTTTATGATTGCTCACAAAAATACATATTATATGTATACTTTTTATCTATATAATATTGGATTTTTTTTTTAGGTGATTATTTTGCTTACTTGTATCGACCTGATTTTACCTGCTACTACTCTTTCATCATATACAAAAGTATATATTACAGTCATTTTTCAAAATGGGACGAAAGGTTACTCTTGCTACCTGTACGTTGAATCAATGGGCTATGGACTTCAAGGGAAATTATGAGCGAATACTTGAAAGTATAAGACAAGCTAAAGATAAAGGTGCTACTTATCGATGCGGCCCAGAATTGGAAATAACTGGTTATAGCTGTGGTGATCATTTCTACGAAAGTGACACTTTACTTCACACGTGGGAAGTTTTGGCTAAACTCTTGCAAGATCCTATTTGCAAAGATATGATAATAGATGTTGGAATGCCTGTAATGCATAAAAATGTTACCTATAATTGTAGGGTAGTATTTTTGAATAAGAAATTGCTCTTGATTCGACCAAAATTAATTCTGTGCGATGATGGTAATTATCGTGAAACTCGCTGGTTTACAGCATGGACGAAGACAAAGCAAACCGAAGATTTTTATTTACCTAGGATGATTCAGGAAATCTGTGGTCAGAAAACAGTCTTAATTGGAGATGCTGTCATTGCAACTTTGGATACTTGTTTGGGTTTCGAAATTTGTGAAGAATTGTGGAATCCTAACAGTTCTCACATACCTCAGAGTTTTGATGGTGTAGAAATTATATCGAATGGAAGTGGATGTTACCACGAGTTAAGAAAAGCATATGTGGTTGTGGATTTAGTTAAGTCAGCTACTTCCAAATGTGGTGGCATTTATTTGTTCTCAAATTTAAGAGGCTGCGACGGCGAAAGAACGTATTTCCAGGGTTGCTCCCATGTGGCTATAAACGGACACATGGTTAGTATGGGCAAGCAGTTCTCTTTGCAAGATGTGGAAGTAATTACTGCAACGTTAGATTTGGAGGACGTCCGAATTTATCGAAATGGTATTCGTAGCAGAAATGTTGTAGCATCTCATTCTCCTCGATTTCCTCGAGTCCAGGTTGACTTCGCTTTATCCTCAAACGATGTGTTTTTGCCTACTTATGAACCGAAAGAGTGGCAGTATCATTCCCCTGAAGAAGAAATTGCCTTGGGTCCTGCATGCTGGCTGTGGGATTATTTAAGACGTAGCGGACAAGGTGGATTTTTCTTACCCTTGAGTGGAGGCGTGGACAGTAGTAGCAGTGCTGTGATCGTTCATTCCATGTGTACACTCGTCTGTCAGGCCATTGCAGGAGGAGACATTGGAGTTCTTGATGACCTGAGAAAAATTGTTGGTGATCCGAAATATAAGCCTCTAAACGCCAGAGAGTTGTGCAATCAAATTTTAGTGACGTGCTATATGGGTACGAAGAATTCATCTGACGAAACTTGTCAGAGAGCAAAAGATTTAGCATCGCAGATCGGAAGCTATCACATGAAAATAAAGATAGACATAATAATTGATGCTATATTAACTGTTTTCACCTTAGTCACTGGAGTGACTCCTAAATTTCGAGCAATGGGAGGCACTACTCGCGAAAATCTTGCCCTGCAAAACGTTCAAGCACGCGTTCGAATGGTGATGGCTTATTTCTTCGCTCAACTGGTATTATGGACTCGTAATCGTTCTGGTGGCCTACTAGTTCTAGGATCTGGAAATGTAGATGAAGGTCTTGTTGGGTACCTTACCAAATATGATTGCTCAAGTGCCGATGTAAATCCTATAGGCTCTATTAGCAAAAAGGATTTAAAGTCGTTTTTAAAATATGCCATCTTTAAGTTTAGTTTGCCGGCTTTGGGGGAAATTCTTGATGCTAAACCAACTGCTGAGTTGGAACCACTCTTAGAAGGAAAACTGGTTCAAACTGACGAGGAAGATATGGGAATGACGTATGATGAATTGAGCATTTACGGCCACTTGCGAAAACCTGGAGGATGTGGTCCTTACTCTATGTTCTGCAAACTCGTAAATATTTGGTCGAATATTCTTCAGGTTCAGGATGTGGCAGACAAAGTGAAGCATTTCTTTCGTAGATACTCCATCAACCGTCATAAAATGACCGTGCTCACACCATCCTATCATGCTGAAAGCTACAGTCCCGACGACAACCGGTACGACCAGCGGCAGTTTCTCTACAATGCAAAATGGGAGTGGCAATTTCGGGCTATCGACGTAGCTGTAAAAAAATATCTTAAAAACAAAGAAGACCGAAAGCATGACATTGGAAATTTGATTAGCAAGTTACATCCCTTGAAAGATACTGGCCTGGACAGAAGCTTCCCCGATGTGAGTTCTAATGCTGGAATCCATGATACTTTTTCTACCAGCACTGGTAGACTGGGTGTCGTCGTGTCAGATACTCTGCCAAAATGCTCAACTAAAGATACTAATACTTTACCAAAGTCGAATGCGCCTTACAGACGCAGCGCAGTGAGTTCGTCTATTCATTCGGATGTTTTATCTTTCTGATTGTTGTTGTTTCTTAATAATTTTAAAGTAGTGTTAATACAGATGCTTGCATTTGTTATTTATATCAAACAATAAGTAAAATAATGAATATTGTAAAAAAAATATATATGTGTGTGTGTATTATTCTTAAAAACATCTCATAAATTAGTCTTTAGATGTATTTTACTTGAAGAGTCATTAAATATTTAATAGAAATCGGATGTGTTTATGAAAGTAAATTTTTTGCCTTTCTGTTTTTCTGTCCATGTATACGTTGTGTTAGTACGTGTATTTAAACAATGTGATGTGCAGGTAACCCCTTTTATAATGCAGTCATTTAAGTTATTGAAAAATGCTATGTTATAAGAAAACTAAGTACTTGTTTGTAAAATTATACTAAAAGTTTTTTTTCTGTATATAGCTGAATAGATTGCATTTCAAAACAATAAATGATATAAAAGTTGTCCATTCATTTTCCTTCTCCTTTGTTTTATATTCTGATTTTGCAAATAATCTATTTTCATTATTTAATTTTTCTTTTAGGAATTTTGTTGTGTAGAAGCAAGCACAAGAAACGTTTTACGTTTAGATTTTATGGTGTTTTTTGAGTGGAAAAATTTTCATTTAGAAAAATATTTCCGTTATAGTGAAACTAAATTTGCATTTTTCTGTTAAAATTTTGAACTATGACATTTTTATGTATCGTCCTCTAAAGTAAAATGGTTTATCCAAGATATGATTTCAATCAAGCCATTTAAATCAATTTTTTCTTCCATGAATAATTCATATCGTAAAGATCATTTTTTAACATGTTCAAGCCAAACCTTATTGCTGGAATATTATATTATTAGGAATTTCTTCACTTGTAAAAATGCTGTGTTATATGGGGGTTATGTGTAATTTATTTCTGCTTTTGATCAAAGTTTTTTGTTTTTGTGAACTGTTATGTTTTTTTTAAAGAAAATATTATGAATCACAGCGCACATACGTATTAAATTATTATGTTCAAAATATAGCAAGAGCTGAATGAAATTGATTATGGTGACCTTTATATTTGTTACCTTAAATTTTCTTTCTTTAAAAAAAAGAAAAAGAGGTTAATGTTCTTTGCAGTTGACTGCTGAGTAAACCAATAACTGCAATCATTAAATTGCAGCAAACGTTTAAACATAGCAATATTCATGTGCATGGGAAGATTGCATTCTGTGCTTTACAATATACGTAATCCATCGACATTTTATCTTATTTTAAATGTTATATGTGTAAACTTAGAAGATTGTCCGTTTATAAAGTTACTTTCATATTTCTAGTTTAGATATACTGTGTATTTTAGCATTTCATTAAAAAAAGAGACAGAGAAAGAAAGATTTTAAGAACATTTAAAAGTTGTTCCTATATCACAGCAATATATAACTGTTATTTAATTCCAAAAGATAACAAATTTAATAGTAAACATTATTTAGTTGAAAAAATTCATTTCAATAATGAGTGTATTAGTATCTACAAGAAATAAATATTTTCATTCAAATTGTAATTTATTTTTGTAGAAAACTAAACGAAACCTTATTGCAACTATCGTTTTGAATGAAAGCAAACTATAGTTGCTATTCAAATTCTATGTTTCTTAATGATGAATAAACTAAAGGTGTTGTGATATGATATTTATTTTAATTAATGTTTTTGTTTGTCTACTTAAATACATATGTATATGAAAATAACGTTTCGAGCTTTTGGGAAAAATTAAGCGAACAAAAAGGAATGTGAAAAAAAAAAATTTACTTAATCTTATTAGATTCATTTTTTGTATAGAATCTATAGAAAATTGAATAAAGTTAGTTTTTAATGTAATGTTTATTATTTATTGTCAGTGTATCAAATAAAATGATTAAAAGTATAATGATGAAAACGTAATTAATCCTTATTGTGCATTTATAACTGCCATATTAACACTTTTCTAAACCTATCGTGTTATATGTACTTTGTAGCAATAATTAACCATATATATATGTGTGTGTATTGAAAATATAATGTGTATGTTTTTTAAATATTTTTATTTACTATATAATATTTTGTTTTTATTATTATTTGCATAGTATTTTGTGTTGTATGAAAAATATATCCATAAATTGTACAAATGACTTTTATTTCAGTATTTTATTTGTATCTTTGATTTAAAAAAAATAATTTGTTTATATAATTTAAAGCATTTTTATGTAATAAAATCTAATTCTGTTATAAATAAATTCGTTTTGTATTTCTAATTTATTTATATTATTCTGCATGATTGTTTACATACATAAATTCAGAAATAAATGTTATTTATTCATTTTTCAGTCAATTATAGAAATGATTGTTCTATCAGCAGTTTGTTTGTATTTTTTACTTTAAGTTGTTTATTGTGCTATTCAATTTATTCTTTTTTTCCCTTCTTAAATAAAGTTGATTATTGTATCACTAGCAATTTAAAAATTTTTTATTTGTTTATAAATTTTTATATTTGAGTAGAATCCAATTCTAAAAATTAAAAAAATAATAATAATAATAACATGTCACTTCTTCCCGGTGGTCTAGAATTTTCAAAAATCGATTTTCCCCCCCCCCTTTTTTTTTTCTCGATATTTCGAAAGTATAATCCTTTAAGAATATACTGTGACATTTTTGTAATGATATCAACGATATTTTAAGTTCTACAGCCCATTTAGCTGAGAATATGCTTACTTACCCCATAGTGAGAATATGCTTACCTTAAACTTCAAACTCAGTTATTAGAGAGTTTTTGCATACCGTATTTTTATCGTCCGATATTTTTTTCTCCCTAGCGCGCATACTCATAGGAAACATTATTATAGATACGCATGCGCAATTTCCTATGAGCAAGCGCGCTAGGGAGAAAAAAATTAATAGTTTAAAAAAACTAAAAAACACGCTTTTAGAGTTAATCAAAGTAAAAGTAAAAAATAATTGTTAACATAAGAATAAAATGACTGACGAGAAAATGAATGTCACTGTTCTAAAAGCGTGGGGTGCTTTGTATGACATTTTAAAACTAACTCTGCATTTCGGAATGAAACTAGTAAAAAATTATAACGATTGATATCGAGCACCCCACGCTTTTAGAACAGTGACATTCATTTTCTCGTCAGCCATTTTATTTTTATGTTAACAATTATTTTTTACTTTTACTTCGATTAACTCTAAAAGCGTGTTTTTTAGTTTTTTTAAACTATTAATTTATTTTTTACTTTTTAGTTTGATTAACTCTAAAAGCATGTTTTTTAGTGTTTTTAAACTATAATATTTAAATGAGGTCTCGGTACGGAGAACTAGTTCTTACAATAATTTAATTGTGCGTAAAACAAAGGCTAAATGCGAATATGCCGAGCCAACTGGATTCGAACAGGGAATCTCCTGATTCGTAGTCAGGTGCGTCATCCATTGTCCCACGTAGGTTTGAATGTCTTTACTGAATACTTTCATTCTACATGTGTTAAATTGCTCTTCATAAGTTAAAGTAAAATCTCTAATCCTGGCGATCTTGATCATGATGAGATAATAAACTTATCAAACTATTTTAGTATCGTTGGTCCTTGATAAGTCTACAACGTTTAAATTAAATCTGATTCGTTTAAAGTAGGGCAAAATCGAGCCCAAATAGTCAGTTACAAACAAACATTCAGGTGAAACTAATATAATAGCGTATTAAAAAGAATCAACTGTTTTCTTTCTGAAAGATGCCTGTAAATGTTTCTTTGCAGCTTAAATAGTGTATATGAGGAGAAACGGATCTCCAGGGGAAAAAGTCAGTTACATACATACAAACATACAGGTGAAGCTAATAAAAGCGTATTAAAAAATACGATATGCAAAACTCTCTATTATGAAACAATTTTTTTTTCCACACGGTGTGAGGAAAAAAAAAGCCAATCGTACTCTTCCGATTCGTCTCAAATTTTACTATGTTGTTCAATACACCAGTACCTATAGCTGGAACTAAAAAAAAGTTTTTACGTTGAATACTTCTTATTTTTTTACATACAAAGAATAATGAAAAAACAGTCTGTTTTTTGTATGTAAATTTCAACAACGCGCCATTTTGTCAATTATTTTTTTTTTTTTTTTTTTTATTCTAGTTCCTGCGATAACTACACTCATACTGATCAGACATTTTTTTTCGTATTTTGTTTACAGATAAGGGAAAGTGCCAAAACTTGACCCACTACCCAGGTCCATATTTATGAGGAGGGCAATTTCAGCACCACTCCTTAACTATTTAAAAGGGTTTTTTTAATTATAATTTTTTTTTGTATACTATTAAAGTGATTTATTATATCTTTCCCGAGGAATAAGCTAATAATAATTTTGTTAAAATTTGTGTTAATGTACCTTTACATCTGTTCATCTCGTTTTCCTAAAAATACATTTGCTACTATTGTAAAATATATGTCAATTAATCAAATAAAATGAGTCATCAAATTTCCTCGAGAAAAAAAAATTCCACGCTCTGCCTTTAATTATTTCTTTTTGTTAAAATAAATAAGGAATCAATTTGTTAAAACTTGATTTTTCCTTTTTTTTCCAATACAAAATCTGTGACTTTTTATTATTATGAGAGAAATTTATTGTATTAATTTTTAATTCCTTGTGTTGAAAATTAAAAATTGTAATCAATAAACTGTTTTTATTTCAGTAAGATTAGAATTAGAAAACTAACAAGCAATAGTATGGGAATTTTTTTTTTTTTTAATTCTTCATAAAATTTGTTCTATATTTAAGAGAAAATACTGTGATAATATATCACTTTTGTAAGCAAATTCTTAAAAATAGTTAGATCATACAGTCACCATCTCTAATTACGTTATTTATAAAGGGCGATCAAAAAGTCCTTGATCAGTCAGTGACTATATTTCATAAAGTTTTACGTTCGGTATCATTTGTAAGAAGATTTTACGATGGAAGCATTACATATTCTTAAAAATTGCTAGACTTCATTTTATTCTTTGAACAAATTAAGGAGAATAGCTGATCTTATTTAAAATCTACCTAATGCAATAACATAATGTTAACTATTCAAGCAGCCTTTTTTTATATAAATTAAGAAAAATGCATTACTATTTTTAATTGAAATGTTTCTTGTTAGAATAACTCGTCATGAATATGATGATGAAAGGATGGGCTTTCTTTGCAGCCTCACGGTATAATGATTTCCATTGAAATTACACCAATTCGCAGCAAAGATATATTAATCAACAGTTCCACACTCACTATTGATATAGTATGACGATCTAGAATGTTTGTTGAATGAAGGTGGTGTTTACTGAGCATTATCTGGTTTGTATTGAGCTATCAGTTGTCAGAAAACACGACCTTGTGCGAATCCATGTGCTCAAGCCTGTGCATAACGTATATTCTTTTAGAATGAAGTTAACAATGGAATGCTTGAGATAGACAATGACCTACTAATGTGTTAAAACTCGAGAAGAAGCTGAAAGACCTATCGGCACCATACTGAGAAATGTCCATCATCTTTTGATGTTATCATAGTTTGAAATCCACTATAGGATTCTGATTCATCGATTCTTTTTCTTCCATCTTGCATCACTGTGATAATATTATGCTTTGTATGAGCAGTATTATCATCGTAAGAAAATTCTTTTTAGAGGCAAAGGATGCTTTACATACAGAATTTTTATTTATTTGTTGACTTATAACATCGATAAGGCACAATGGTAATAAGAAAACAGTTTTAATCTTGAAAATGAGGTGAATTTCAAATAAAAATGGCCAGTTCATTACAAGAATAAGAAAAGAGGCTATAAAATTTCATTAATGGCTCCATATTTCATCATGCAGTTGTCAATTATCTGAAAGTTCTTTTGATACCATGGTACTAACTTTCTTATATCTTGTACATAGAATTCCATAACTGGGAAATTCAGTCAGTCCAGTAATGACGGATTTAATGTTTCATTCTTAATAAATTGGTGGAATTTAAGTTACTACGCTCTTCAGGTAAAGAAAAGCTGGAAAGGTGGTAGTTATGCGATACAGGTTAGGGTCTGTAAGGATGAGAGTGGGCTGTACCATTGGAAATTTTGAAACGTCTAGACAGTTTAATTATCTTCCACTCCTTATTACAAATCCATAAAATTCTTAATCAATTTCTACACCATAATTGCCTTTTGCTTAAAAAAAAAAGTCGAATAACCTCACATTTGGTTGTGATTTTATTACACTAGCATTCTAATTCACAATGAAGATTGATAATAATGCCTTAATCGTGTACGCGAAAAATAGAAAAAAAATGACTTGTTCCACAAATGCGATTTGACCAATGTTACCATTCAAAATTTGCTGTTTTTTACTGCCTTTCTTACAATACCTCTCTGGTTCTTTTAACATTGAATTTAAATGCCTCGCACGGTCGTCTATAGGACGCTGTTGCACCAATGCATCTGTATTCATTCTACTTTTGAAGATGATCCAGAAGTTTTTTTTTTTTTTTTTTTTCCTTACACCACGGACAAGTAATCTGTATCTAGACAACGTTATCTATTGGCAAAAAACAGAATTGTTCTAGCTTGAACTTTTTATTATTTGCAAAAAAAAAAAAAAAAAAAAAAAAACTCTCCTAATTTCCCTGCTTTATATGCAAACAAGTGATATAAAAAAAAATTTTAAGTCAATTCCTACTTTTTTTTCACTATATTGCAGAAAGTCTTATAAATAATTTTCATTTTTTTTTTTTTTTTTTTTTATCTGGTGCCATCTATATGCAACTTAAATCTAAAAAAAACTAAAATGAATTAATTAAATTTAATTACTGAATTAATATTTGAAAAAACTGTATGAACATCAAGTGTCCTCCACTACAAGTGCAAAAAAATGTATTTGAACTTGAGTGGAGGAATAAAAAGTATTTTATTAACGATTGAAAATTTTAACAATATACATATAGGGAGAGTGTGAGCTAATAGAAAGAATTGAAAAAAATTAGTACTTTTTTTTTTTTTTTCTTAATAGTTTTCGAATTTTTAATTTTTGAAGTTTGCCTTAACTTTTGAACCACTCTGTGTATCGCTTTAATCTCACAACTCCTTCATCGTGTTGTATTTTTCATCATCTTGATTGCATTTTAAATTCTGTACAATGCTTAAAATGGATGCATCTGCTTTTCAGCAAGCATGATGTGACAATTTTTATCATTCGAGAGTTTTTTTTTCTCTTTTTTTTTTAATGCTACCGTATAGTGCTTATCTGATTCCTCATTTATTCTGTATTTATACGCACCATGTTAAAAATCTGATTAGAAATATTTGATGTGACAAAAATAATAAATTTGATTAGAACACTATACATCACATGGATCAACACAATGAATATTTATATCTGTCTAGTGGGAAAGCGAAACGGAAGCATAAATTTAATGAATATTACAGATATTAGTTATTACCGAACTTCAGCACTTGTTTAACATATAAATCTACATAACGAATTTCTTCCTCTTCCGTTGTGATAAGAACTTTTGGGGAATTTACTAGCTGCGCTGATTAGGATCCTTGGATCTAATAAGATTAATTAGCTTCGACAGTGAGAAATGCTCTCAATGTACATTTACAAAAATGCAGACTCCAATTTGTTTATATCATGAAAAATAAGAATCTTTTCCATACAATTGTATTCCAGAACTCAATTTCATAACTTATTTATGATATTTTCACGTATTCATACGTCTGGAGTGGATCTGAAAAAAATCTGGACCAAAGATTTGTTAAATAGATAATACCGTTTAATCTATGGGAAAACAAAAAAAAAAGTTACAGCTAAATTATTTTGAATTGGAAAACAGAATTTTTATAATCATCTCTTTGTAAGCATTTAGATCTCACTAGAAATGTACAAGCATCAATTTCTTAAATCGTTTCTTAAATATATATAGAGAATTATTTACTGTAGTTTCTAATCCAAATGCCAAAATTGATCTTTCTGCAGGATAAAAACCTCGCCATTTCTATAAAAATAACAATGGACAATACAGTTTTCGCCAATCCCTTTGTCAATCAAAAAATCGCTCTTATTAGGATATTAAATTTTTCAATTGAAAATGAATGTAAAGTACCACTAATCTAATGCCACTTTCAAATGAACGTAAAGTGACATCTAATTCCACTTACTTTATACGAGTAAAACAGAATTTAAAAGCCGTGTCGAAGAAAAAAAAAAAAAGTAGTTTCTGCACATTCAAATCATTTTTTTTTTTTCTCCTTCTACTCTACTTCTTAAGTAATAAATCCACCTAGTAAGCAATTCTTTATTGTCAAAGGATTAATTTATGAGCTTTAAAACGAAAAAAATTGCTGTTTATTGGTTTTGAAATATAACTTGTATTTTCTAACGTCGATCAATAAACAAAAGCGAAATAAAATTATTTCTCTGATGAATTATTTCATCCTTTTATTTAATATTTAACCAAAAAAATATTTTAAGGTAATTATTTTCCTTGCATATTTTAAGATAATTTTGTTTCTTTAAAAATACTACATTTTTGTACTTTAAAAATCCACATTTTCTAATGGCATCTATTAGTAATTAGATTTCCCAAGATAATGTTAAGTAACTGTGCATTTGTTTTTAAATAAATTCAATTTCCGGTTCTCTTAATGTAAATGTTATTCTGAAAAATATAAGACATTCTTTAGTTAATTTAATGTTGTTGTAATCATTCTGATTTTCTTTAGTTAATTTAAAAATAATTTTTGATTGGAAAAGGAGAAAGGCATTCCAACAATATGCCGAAAAAAAAAAAATTCTATGATATGCATTTGTTCCTTTCGCTAATGTTTTTTAAAACTCTATTATAAGAAATATCAAAGTATTCGTATATTAGAGCATTAGATTTAAGATTCAGTAATTATTTATTACTTAAAATTGCTGTACTTAAAAATAAAGACTAATGAACAAAAATCTAGAATCATTAATATCTGTTAATTTACTTACCTCTGCAATAACTAATAATAATCAATAACAATTTTATAATAATTAACAACTACTAACAATAATCAACAACAATAACTAATCGTTATCGGAAACGCTATCATTTTTTTATTATTAATATTTGTCTTTAACACAGGTTTCGGGTTCGAGTCCCGGCGGTGCCATGGATGTTTGTTGTTGTTCGGAATCTACTTTAAGCCTTAGATCCCGGTCTCATATGATTGTAGAGCGTCACAGAGCCAAGTCAGACTTCTACCTACGAGTACTCCATCACAACAGAAGCTGCCCACCCACCTTTCCCTTCAATCATGAGGCCATAGTGGGTTCGTGGACTTAGTTTAGATATCTACCAAGTGGGATAAGAAACAACAACACAAAATTTTTGATGATCATTGTATGGTTACGGTGTTTGAGGAAATGAATTTTCAATTATTAATCTCTTAGATTAGCTTTCGCCGGTTGGCAACTTAAATGTTTTTTTTTCTTTCTAATGCAGCTGGCAAACACTTAGACAGCTTGGTCTTGGATGCCTTAAGGCAAGCGCTGCACAGACGTACTCACTTTGCATTACCCAGGGGGCGCGTGTAACTTGAAGAGAAGCCACGGACGCGGAGTCACAATGCCCCCGCAACGCTCTACGATCCTGTTAGACCGGGACTTTCGGTTTAAAGTGGATTCCGAACCACTACAAACACCCATGGCAACGCTGGGATTTGAACCCGATACCTGGTGGTACCGAACGCCAGAGCGCTAGCCACTCGGCCAACTTAAATGTTTAGAGCAGCAAAAAATTAAAAGGAAAATTTAGTACTGCTTTCGGATTTGGATAAAGGGAGAGAGGTCAAAGTACTGTGTGATCGTGTAGTCATGCTGATGCAGCAGTTTGTTTTGTGAATGGGGGATGGATTGCAAGTATTTGTCGCTGGGAGTTTTGTTACTTGAGTTCAGATTGCAATTACGCATGAATAAATGTGTTTTTCGTGGCTTGTGTTGAAGTTTTCTTGCCATGGTACTATATCGTTTCTCATATTGCCTTCATGAAAAGGATTTTAACTTTTTTCTTGGCCATAAAGCATACACCAGTTTACACATTAAAATTTTGATCGTGCACGAAAATGATCTAAAAAAGGTTTTTAGCAAATGCATAATTTGGTAAATGTTTTTCATAACTTTATACTAGACAACCGTCCGTAAACACCCCCCCTTTTTTTTTTTCTCGTCATCTCTATCATAAAAAATGTTTGTGACGAATCGTACGTTATGTAATCACAATATTTCGTAAGTGTTTCTGCACAGAATTTTTTTAGTTTTATGTTTCTATTGTTCAATTTTTATTTGGTAGTAATTAAATATAAGTATTTTGTTTTAAGAAACTCCATGAAAACATTTTTTTTTTTTATTCCAATGCAGCTGGCAAACACTTAGACAGCTTGGTCTTGGATGCCTTAAGGCAAGTGCTGCACAGACGTTACTCACTTTGCTCCCAGGGGGCGCGTGTAACTTGAAGATACGGACGCGGAGTGACAATGCCCCCGTAAAGCTCTACGATCCTATCAGGACAGGGACCTACGGTTTAAAGTGGATTCCGAACCACTACAAACATCCATGGCACCGCCGGGACTCGAACCCGAAACCTGTGGCACCGAGCACCAGAGCGCTAGCCACTTGGCCATTCAGGCCCTCCATGAAAACATAAAGGGTGACATTATCCCTGTGGACAAGGAATCATTTTACAAGGAAAGTATGATTTTTTATTAGCATAATGATGATGTATTATATGAAATAATTTAAATATCTCATTGCAGTAAACCTGTATAGAACTCAGGGGTTGCATCATTAGTACATTGAGTGTTAGACAAAAAAAAAAAAAAAAAAAAACGTAAGTTACGCAAAACTTAACTTTTTATGGAAAAAAAAAAAAATATCATATAGTTCAAGATTCAAATAAAAATTTCGAATTTTTCAATATCGTTATTCACTTCGTATAATCAATTTTATCATCGGTGGGCCACGATACCACTGATATATCCCATGGTCAGCTAGTCGACGGGTTAACAGTGCCGTCTGGTAGGAATTTTAACTCCCTCTCATTTACATGTCGCATGGGAGAAATCCGGGAAAACACCTCACCAGCCAGCCTGACTATCGATGTGAGCTGCTTTTTGCCCGACTCGTGGCAATGTGCGCCGCTGATGAGTATAAGGGCTGAGGTTCAATCTGCTGGCGGCTTTGTTGTAGACACTATCTCTAAAAACGAAGAGACTCGATGGCGTGTGGGATGTTCAGCATTTTGCCTCGTGTGACGGACTACCTGGTGGGAGTTTTCTCCCATACGATACGCAAATGCGGAGTAGATTCCCCCTAAAAGTCCTCCAGGAAGGCACTTCCCTCCTTCTTCAGCGACTCGAAGCCAAGTCAAACTTCTACCTATGGGTGCTCTATCACAGCAGAAGTATGAGTAGATTACTCATGGGACATAGGTCCCTCACTGCAGGATACTGAGGATCAAACACATGGCACTTCTTTTACACATATTGTCACAATTGCCATCGAATCTCCTCGTTTCTGAAAGCGGTGGCTACGACAATACCTCCAACGTATTCGAATCTCCTGCACTCTTGCTGTGCACGTTGCCACTGGGCCACGAGTCAGCCTAATCTATGGTTTATAAGTGTAAAAAAAAATCTGCAGAATTTCTCGCTATACATTATAAGATCACAGTATATAATCTATAGATTTTTTTTTTTTTTTGCATACAAACCTTAGTAAAAATAATTTCCTGAATAAATGACAGCTAATGAATGCTATTCCCCAAAATACGGAGCTATAGTGTAGAAAAAAAAAACAAAAAACTAGCATAATTTTTAAAAAGAAAGGAAGGAACTGCATATGATAAGATAGTTGCACTTTTATGTCTCGGAAGCAAGACTAGCGCTATGCATTAATGGTGTAGAAGAGTGGATAAAATAATTAACTATGCTAATTTAAGGACCAAAATGAAAATTATAAATAAATATAAACATAATATTGTGCCCCAACATAATATTGCCCCAACATAATATTGTGCCAATTATTATTATTATTATTTTGTTCTATTCAAAATCAAATATCGAAAATAAAAATTAAAAAAAAATTAGATGTTTTTGAAATAAAATTTTTAGCTTTCAAATGAACTTTTTTGGTTATAATAATTTGCGTGCATTTATACAGATAGATGGCAATTTTTTTTTTATTTGCATACTATAGTTATTTATAAATATATCTTCTTTTGGCTTTCCATCAATTTGAATTTATAATATGTTAATTTCTATAATTATTTCGGCATAAAACTCTTTATTTAATTAAAAAATGTTTTGCTTGTTAAAGATTTCTGTCAAGGATCTTTGAAACTTTTATTGGCACTAGGAATATAAAAGAAACAATAAACAGGCATGAAAATACGATTATTGAATGAAAATTATTCCATTTACAGATTCAAAATACACTACTTATTGTGATAATACTTTAGGAAATCGAGTTGCTTTCTCCCAAATAAAGCCTACTACAGTTGTTGCTGTCGTATCCCTCATGGAAGAAGGAAGAAAGATGCAACTTCTCTTTCTGATGGAGTACCCGTAGGTACAAGTCTAACTTCCACTCCGTGTAACTGAAGAAGGAGAGCAGTGCCTTCTGAGAGGACTTTTGGGGGAACTACCCTCGCATTTGCTTATCGTATGGGAGATAACTCTAAAAACTCCCACTAGGAAGTCACGGCCGCTCTGGCACTCGGTACCACAGGTTGCGGGTTCAAATTACGGCTGTGCCATGGTTGTTTGTAGTGGTTTGGAATCAACTTTCAGCCGTATGTCACGGTCTCATATGACCGTAGAGCGTCACAGAGCCCAATCAGACACTTCTCACCTACATATTTCCCAAAACTAAAGGGGCAACTCAGCTCTAGGCACAGTGATGTGGTGTGGTGTAATAGTAGTAGTAGTCCGACTCACGAGGTAAGATGCTGAACATCCCAAACGCCCTCGAGACTCCTTGTTTTTTGAAACAGTGTGTGCAACAAAGCCGCCAGGGACTGAACCTCCCCCCTAATACTGATCAGCGGCGCACGTTGCCGCTGAGTCCCGAGTTAAGCGCCCAGTACAGTTGTCTAGATAATGCAAGAGGTCAGTTGACCATTTATTTTTTCTTGCGTGCATGTCTTTAAAATATTGCTTTGGCCACGTAGCATTTTTTTTTTCCACAGAATATCCGCTTCTTTTTCGTCGCCTGTCTGTCATCGGCTTTACTTATGAAGGCAATGGGTAATCTAAACGTCTGTCAGTTGACTGTGAGTGATTAATATGTTGTATGTTATTGTGTTCTAGAACTCATAGAAATAAGATGATATATTTTCAGCAAAAAAGAAGAAAGAAAGAACGTGTCTTTTTCCGTGAAACTAAAAACAAAGGCTATTTATGGAAAAAGAATTAATGTGATACACAATTTCATATGCAGAAGAAATGGCAGGATTAAATGCTGCCTTTTGCGACATGGGCATTAACAGGGTGTTTCACCTGAGGATGTTTTAATTTTGTAAGCATAATTATGTTTTGTCCACAATTATTTTTGCTACTAAATTATGCAAGTATCATGTTACACTCCTGTCCATAAATTAAGGATAATTCAAAATCACACAGAAATTGAACTCTAAAATAAAAATTTCACCTGTAGAATTATCACACACATCTTGAAGAAGAATATGCAAATTACAGGAAACCACCAGATGGCGCGGATAGTACGTCACAATGATGAGAGTGTAAGAGAGGGATATATAAGGAATGGTGGCAAAGAAGTAAAATTGTTCACAAGCTCTTTAAAAGCCTTTCAGTGCAATAACCGCATAGTTATGGCACGAAGGAAGCATTTGGATGATTTTTTACGCGGTAGAATTATCGGACGACTGGAATGTGGACGTACCCAGCTGGAAGTATCCGAGGAACTTGGAATCGCCCAGAGTGTCATCTCCAGGCTTTGGCAACGATTCCAAGATGATGGTAATGTGAGTAGATGTTACAGCACAGGTCTTCCCCGAGTTACAACGCCGAATGAGGACCGGTATTTAGCAGTTACTGCCAAAAGAAACAGACGGAGCACAGCATCAGACCTGTCTCGTCAGCTCTCTTCAGCTACCGGTACGACAGTTTAAAGGCAGACCGGGTACAGACGCTTAGGGCACATTGATCTATATGCTCGTAGGCCTGTCAGATGTGTTCCACTTTCCGCAACTCACTGTCGCCTGCGATTAACCTGGAGTAGAGAGCATGCATTGTGGACACCGCAACAGTGGTCTTGTGTGATGTTTTCCGACGAGTCCAGGTTTAGTTTGCAGTCTGATTCTCGCCGGACTTTCATATGGAGAGCGCCAGGTACCCGTTACCACCAAGAGAACACTATTGAACGACACCGTTACGGTGGTACAGGATGGCTCGTTTGGGGAGGAATTATTCTTGGTTGCAGAACTGACCTGCATGTTCAGAGTGTAACGATGACAGGCCACATCTATCGGGATGTCCTTTTGGAGCAACATGTATGTTTGTTTCGGGGTGCCATGGGTGCTGAATTTCTGTTTATGGATGACAACGCCCGTCCTCACCGTGCAAACATTGTAGACGAATGCCTTCAATTGTAGGATATCACCCGTATGGATTGGCCAGCATACTCACCGGACTTGAATCCAATAGAGCATGTGTGGGATATGCTTGGCTGACGAATTGCAGCCCGTCAACCCCCTCCCATCTGTCAACCGGAACTTCGGAGGGCATTGCTTGATGAGTGGTGTAATATTCCCCAAGATCAGATTGATAATTTGATACTCAGCATGCCTAGGCGTTGTAAGGCCTGTATTGCATCATCCGGGAGACATACTCCATATTAAAGATCATACTAACCATGTTATATTGTTTTTTGTAAATGGGTTCTTTTTTGAAATTTGCTCCAGGGAGTAAAAATCGCAATTTTTATTAATTATGCCAAACATATAGCATCTTTTTTGCTCTTTACCTTTTGTTTAATAAATAGACTTTACAAATAAGTCAAATTTGTTTTGCTTCTGTCTCTTTCTTTGCCTGAACTTCATTATCCTTAATTTATGGACATGAGTGTATTTGAAAGAAAATTATCATTTACATTTTTGTCCCCGTTATTTTTTCATTAAAACTAATTTTGTCTCGGATTTTTAAAATGGTGTTGAGTGCGTTCTTTTCGTTACTGTCCAAGTTGACGATAGTCGCAATCAATTCAGATTATGGAGACTCAACTGTAATAGAGTAAAAGTAAAGAAAAAACTGACCGCAGTTTGCTAGAATCATCTCTTGCCCCATTCCATGATTTCCTTAAGTGAGTGGAGATCTAAGACCTTGTATCGTAATCAAAGAAAACAGATGTTAATAAAGATCAAAAATATATATATTTTGTTTTATGGGCTGATAACGTATTTCTTGAAATCTCGTAACAACTGATAATGGGTGCTGGAACAAGCGACCTTCGCAGCCAATTGAGCAGAAAAGGCTGATGATTGAAAGTTACGTGAGAGAGCAAAGGATGTTATATAAATATATATTTATGCATTATTACATGCTCCGATGCAATTTCATATACACATGTCCTATAGCATGCATATAATTTTATTGTATATATATATATATATATATATATATATATTTGGAAATGAAAAAGAAAATATTTTTTTAATTCTAAAAAAGTATTATCGCTGAAATAACATTTACAATTTTTAGTATAATAAAAACTTGTACTATACACTGAAGTGACAAAAGTCATGGGATAGCAATATGCAAATTTTCAGATGGCAGTAGCATCGCGTAGAACAGGTATAAATGCGCAGTGCTTTCGCAGAGCTTTCATTTCTGTTCAAGTTATTCATGTGAAGAGGTTTTGACGTGATGATGACCGCACGACGGGAATTAACAGACTTTGAACGCGGAATGTTAGTTGGAGCTAGACGCATGGGTCATGCCATTTCGGAAATCGTTAGGGAATTCAACATTCCCAGATCCACTGTGTCAAGAGTGTGCCGAGAGTATGCAATTTTAGGCATAACATCCCACCATGGACAGCGCAGTGGTCGACCGCCTGCACTTAACGACAGAGACCGGCGACGTCTGCAAAGAGTCGTAAATTCTAACAGACAAGCAACACTGCGTCAAATAACCGCAGAAATCAATGTGGGACGTACAAGGGACTTGTCTGTTAGAACTGTGCGGAGAAATTTGGCTTTCTTGGGCTATTCCAGCAGAAGACCGACTCGAGTGCCTTTACTGACAGAACGACATCGCTTGCAGCGACTCTCGTGGGCACGTGAGCGTATCGGTTGGTCCCTAGATGAATGGAAAACCGTGGCCTGGTCCGATGAGTCACGATTTCAGTTGGTAAGAGCTGATGGTAGGGTTCGAGTGTGGCGCAGACCCCACGAAGCCATGAACCCAAACTGTCAGCAAGGCACTGTTCAAGCTGGTGGTGGCTCCGTAATGGTGTGGGCTGTTTTTTCATGGCATGAACTTGGTCCTCTGGTGCGATTGGACCGAACATTGACTGGAAATGCTTATGTTCAGCTACTTGGAGATCACTTGCAGCCATTCATGGACTTCATGTACACAAACAACGATGGGATTTTTATGGATGACAATGCGCCATGTCACCGGGCCACAACTGTTCGCGATTGGTTTGAAGAACATTCTGGACAATTCCAACGAATGATCTAGCCACCTAGATCGCCCGACATGAATCCCATCGAGCATTTATGGGACATCATCGAGAGGTCTGTTCGTGCCCAAAGTCCTGCACCATCAACGCTTTCACAATTATGGACGTCTATCGAGACAGCATGGCTCAATATTCTTGCAGAAGACTTCCAACGACTTGTTGAGTCCATGCCACGTCGAGTTGCTGCACTTCGCCGGGCGAAAGGAGGGCCGACACGATATTAAGAGGTATCCCATGACTTTCGTCACTTCAGTGTAATGGATCCCTTTTAACCATATTATTCTTTTGATCCTTTATATTGTGTCTTTCTCTGTCAATATATATAATATGTTATATACATAATATATATATATATATATATATATGATATGTGTGTGTGTGTGTCTGTGTATATACTACATACAGTAGTTTCCAAAAATGTTCACTTACTTATGATTTGGTTTGCTGTTCTACGACAATGTTGTGCACATTTTGGCCTAGTTATACCGGGACCTACAGTTTAACGTGGATTCCGAATCACTAACAAATATCCATGTCACCGCCAGGATTCGAACATGAAGTCTGTGGTACCAACGGCTAGAGCGGTAGCCATTTGGCCATCAGGCCGCACGTATAATTATGAATTTTAATGAAATACTGCTATGTCCATTAATACAAATTAATACTTCAGAATGAAATTTTTTTATAATGACTATAAGTTTTTCTTAACAAATTACATTGATTATTTTAAAAATATAATAATTTTTCTTTAAATCAGCAATTAAAATGAATTTGTTACTAACAAGTTACCTGACATAAGTCTTTGCAAGCTTAGAAGAAGTCTCTACATATTAGTAAACATTGTAGTAGTTCAATGAATTTGTAAGATATTCTGCCACATCCACAATAGCTTTTAAATGTCTGAACACATAATTCATGTTTTTTTAAAATTTCTGCATCAATATTCCTTCATTCTTCGATTATTATTGGTTTTAATCTGGTTTGCATTTTAATCTAATTTTATTAATGTCTTTGCATTCTGAAACTTCCGATTCTCTTCAAATGTGTCTTACAGAGTTTAAATCTGGCTACAGAGGTAGTGTTTTCAGAATTTACGGGCAATTATAGAGACATCGGAATAAAGCCAAGTGAGCCCTCAGGGAAGTAAAAAGATATATGGGGGGACCATTTTATTGAAGTTATAGTGTGCCACGTTAATAATATCATTTTTCAAAATCCTACGGGGATTCCAGCGGCTTGGTGGCCAACAGGCTAGCGCTCTGGCCTTTGGTATCACAGGCATCAAGTTCGAATTCTAGGAGTGGCATGGATGTTTGTGAGTGTTTCGGAATCCACTTAGCAGTAAGTGCCGGTCTGTTTAACCCTCGTGTGCACAAGATAACCGTAGAGCGACAAACCAAACTACTGGAATTCAAAAAAAAAAAATCCTATCAAATATTCAAATAGGTTCAATACTTTTATCGTGAAAGAAGGACAAACAAGCAAACACACTTTCGTATTTATGTACTGGGCGTTGATTTGAACCATGACTTCCGTGTTTTATCACATGAGTGAATGTGTCCATTAAAACATACAATTTTCCTCATTAAGCCATACATAAAAAAGTGATAAAAAAAAAATCTTCTAAATAGGAAGTCCATCAAAGCTCTAATAGGAGCTCCAAAAAGGTTTTGTATGAAGAGGCCAAAAGAATTCATTTCCGACACATGGTTTCATAAGGAAAGTTGATCTTCTCTCTGTTGAATTTTGGAATGCTTTTTGTCGTTTGCTTACAACTACGAGCCATTTTTAAATAATAAATTGAATAAAATAATATAAATAAGCAAGTAATTAAAGTCAAACGTTTTTTTTAAAAGTCAAATTAAAAGAAAAGGTCAAACTGTAATTTTAAGATTTTAATCAAAAATGTTTTGGTGTACTATCACTTAATGGCGTGTTCTTTCTCTTCCTCTAAGCATATTTATTTAAAAAAAAAAAAAAGGAAATGTGTATGTTCCCGTGTTTGAGGAAATGAATTTTGAATTATGATCCTGTTTGATGTTCATATTTATCACTGGGGTTTGGCTAGTATGAGTTGATACTGTAATTAAACAAAAATACGCGTGTTGTAAAATTTTGAGTTTGTGTTGAAGTTTCCGTACTAAATGGATCTGCATTTAAAAATATATATATATATATATATATATTTGATTTTTCCAGAATCACATGAAGATAATATGAAAAAATAATGAATCTATATTTTAATTCAATTTCAGTCTACGGGACTTTTTCTACATATTTTTAAAATGTACAAACATTTTTGGTTATACTGTAATAAATATAAAATGTTCTTAAATTTTAAGAATTAATTCGGACTAATTGGTTTTTTTTTCACTACAGTTTTACAAATATTTTTATACAGAAAAAGAAGAAGAAATTATTTATTTTTTTACATATTTCATACTAATTCTTGAAATTATATTCGCTTCTTCTTTTCTTCCATGATTAAACGAACAAAAAATGCTCCGTCATTTATTCTAATAACTTTTGCATGTTAGTCTTTCGTAATTCGGAAGTCGAATCTTAACGAATAGTTAAAAAAAAAAATTCGTTCGCAATTTCCTTACATTGTTCCGTTTTATCATTTGGTAATTCTCATTCTACACTTACTGTGTTTTCATCGTTAATGGCGGATTAATTAAGATATTTCTTAGTTTCCTTGCTGCTATTAATTTTCCTTTTTTGTTTGATAAAATATGCGAACTTGGATTATGTAATTGAGTTTATATTCTTTTCCTTCACATCATAAATAGGCAACTGGCGCCCCCTTGATTTACTCCAATGCCCACCAAGTTTAAGACTTATTTTTCAATTCCTTCTATTAGCTCACACTCTCCCTCTATATATCTTGTTCAAATTTTCAATCGTTCATAAAATACTTTTTATTCATTCACTCAACTTCAAATACATTTTTTTAAACTTGTAGTGGATGACACTGGATGTTAATACAGTTTTTGAAATATTAATTCATTAATTAAATTTAATTAATTAATTTTAGTTTTTTTAAAATTTAAGTTACATATATCTACCAATAGATGGCGCCTAATAAACTGAATGAAAATTATTTATAAAGGACTTTCTGGAATAGAGTGAAAAAAAAGTAGGAATTGACTTTAAAACTTTTTTTTTTATATTACTTGTTAAAAACTGTAATGTCATAGGGGGCCTGATGGCCGAGGGACTAGAGCTCGGTGCAACAGATTCCGGGTTCGAACTCCGGCGGCACTTGTTTGTAGTGGTTCAGAATCCAGTTTAAACAGTAGGTCCATGCCTAATATGACTATAGAGCGTTGGGCGTAGGACTGACAACCATACCCCGAAAAAAAGATTAACTTCTCCTGTCTTGAAATCTGCCAGTAGGCAGACGGTCTTAGCCCGCCATGGGGCTGTTGCGCCATTGATGATGATGATGTAATGGCACATGATTCAGTTTTTAATAAGCCATTTCACTAGTTTGCAACTGACTGCAAACAAATTTAGTGCGCTGGAGTTGTATTTTATTATCATGTTTCTGAAATTTTAAGAAGAAACGAAATAAATCCCTGACCCTGTTTTTGAAAAAGGAGTAAATGTGGGAATACTGTGTCTCTGGAGTAAAATTCGATTCTCCGGGTAAGACAAAAAATTCAAGAAACCTTAGGTGAGCCAATCAGATGCCTATTCTCGTCTCCACTTAAAGCGATGCACCCAACATCATCCAACTTCAGAAGCTGGACTTCAGCAGAACGCCTTACAAGTGACTGTTCAAACAATAGCCAACCTGGATTTGTATTGTGGTAGTCGGAAAACTTAGTCTTTGGCGTAAATCACGTCGGACGAAGAGAAGAAAATTTAGAACTATGGTACTTACGTATTAACGGTACCTTGGCGACAGTTGCGCCAATAAAGAGCACACGCGCCAACCGCAGCTACAGATTTGGCGCCAATCTACACTTAAAATTTTTGTTCCAAATAATAAAATATATATGAAACACTTCATTTAAAATCAAAACCCTTTCAAAATATTTTTATTCCAAATAATAAAGATTGGCGACACTTAAAAACCGCCAAGTCTGTCGCCAAGGTACCGTTAATATGTAAGTACCAGAACTATTCGTCAACGATTCAAAGACAACCACCAATAATTCGAGCAAATACACTGGATTGTGGGATGTAAAATAGCGAATACGAATAATATTGGGAAATAGCGAATTACGATAATTTAAGGAATTGCTGACAAAATTAGAGTCAAGGATAATTCTTTGATAACCGCGAACCAGATTCATCCTTCTCCTTTGGAAAAATTTAAAGTTATTTATAATTTTTATTTTTTATTATATTGTACTATCTTAATGTTCTGCGTATATTGTGAATATTGTTATCGTTGATAATAAAAAATAATTTTAGAATTCCAAGCTAAGATATCTTATTTACAATAATTTTATTTACTTTATTTTAAGAAGTAAGTCGATATATAGATACATATAAAAAAACTCTTTTAATTCGAGTCTTTCATTTTTCGGTGGAAATCCATTTTTAAAGAGAGATAAAAGGAAATAAAATCAATTAGAAAAATAGTTCAAACTCTTCTCAATACTATTAGTGCCACATAAAAATTTCAATCAATATATTTAAATGTA
>BPLQ01015498.1:0-20634 GCA_021605075.1 Caerostris darwini
AAAGTTAAGAACTGTGAGATGGGGGTGTTTTTATCTCGGTGAAATACTTCTTCAGTGGTGGTTTGGGTTGGAAGATTATTTATAATCTTCTAAATTCTGCGAGAAGCAGAAAAACAAGCGTGTCGTTTTAATGTGACGTGTGATGAAAATGTGGTGGAAATTCAATAATTTTTAGCTTTTTCTTCAAAGAGACTTTTGAAACATTAATTTATGAATACAGTATGACCCAAGATGGAGTTATCTGGCGTGGCAAAAAGAAAAATTCAAAATTTTAAAAAATATTTTTTATGCTGTAAAGTAATGATAGAATAAATTATTCAGTAAAAGTTATTTTTTTTATCACAGGAATTACTTTTGCGATATATTTTACTCAATGATAACATTTTATGATGAATGTTTAAGGCTTTCATAAAACGTTACATTAATTTTGTATTTATGAACGTTGTAATTTTTTTAGACATAAGAAATTAATATACTTTTAAGATGAAACCATTTCAAGGCAGCAAAAATTATTTAAGGCCTTTAAGGAGGATGATATATTTCATGAATAATAATTATCATCAATAACAAAAACTAATAATTATCATCAATAACAATAATACACAAAATATATCTTTCACATCTTTCATTAAATGAAATTAAATATTTATTATTGATAAAATTTTAACAGAAATATTTATATCTGGATTTTTATTCATTTTTGTTGTTTCTTAATACTAGGTCTTTTATTTTTTCATTTATTCACTTGTTACAAGTATTTTAAATAATAATTATTTATTTAAATTAGTTTATCATGAAATAAATAAAAATTTATTTGAATAAGACTTTGGGATATATATTTTGTAGAAGAAAAAGTTAGCTGTAGTTAATTTCATATTTAGACAATCTTTGTATTTTACTTAGCAATAACTTCGAATTAACCAATTTAGTCTAATAAAAAACTTATCATTATTATCATTATATAATTATCATGTGTGACTATAATGTGTGATTATATAATGCATTATTATCATGCGTGAATATATAGTCTAGAAGGATAGGTCTGACCAAAAACTTCTTCTGCTCCTTATTTTGTCAGAAATGCCTTTTCATTTTCAATTTTCGTTTTTCAGTTCCTACACGTGATTGAATCCACTGGAAAATGATGTTACAGAATGCTTGTAATATTAACCAAATGGAAAAATAATTAAATTCTTATTTAAGGATTGCCACTTGTTCAAACGTTGATTTCTTCCAGGATTTTTGGAATTTGGATAACATTAATGTATTGTACTATATTTCTGGTAATAAGACAAACCATTAAATATAATTCTGGTTTATTTTTGTGTGTTGAATTGATGCCATAATTTTTTTTATCTTTTGGACTTTTGGAAACGCTAGAAGCCTTTTTATTTAATTTTTTTCTACTCTTTTAGTCTCCAAAGATTTTTTTTTTTTTTTTTTTTTTTTTTTTTTTATTATTCTCAGGTTTTTTTCATTTGTTAAATCACATATAATAACGTTGGCAATCCATAACATATACTTTTCTTTGTAAAAAGCCTCTTGTGGTAGACGTAAAGTAATGTGTTTTCTATTCGATGATTTGTATTTATTTCAGGGAATTTCTTTAAATCTGTTGATGTTATTATGCTAAGATGAATACAATGAGAATTTGAAATGGTCTTAAAATAAATATTTAATAGCATTTATAAATTATTATAGATATATTTACTGGTTATGTAGATAGTTTTATTTAATTTTTACATCCCGTAGCAATAAGGATTTCATAGATATTTCTTCTACTTCTTCATTGGCGCAATATTCCCATTGTAGGTTAAGGCCGTCTGCCTACAGGACAGAAACATCTGTCAGAAAGGACAGAAACTGCCATCAGGACAGATGTTTTTCTTTTTACGGGGTAGGGTTGTCAGCTCTGTGACTACCACTCTACAGTTATATTAGACAGGGATTTACTATTTAAAGTGGATCCCGAACCAATACAAGCATCCATGGCACCGAGCGCCAGAGCACTAGTCACTCGGCCATCAGGCACCTCATAGATATTTACCAGTTTTTTTACTTGATGTAAGTATTCTTAATTACGGTTAATATTCAAAATTGTATTATGTGGTACTGGTAAAATAATGGATTTTATGAGACATGGTTTGAATAAACTTTAGTTCAAGTAAGATGTTATTTATAATTTTGTTTGAAACTAATAAAGAAATGAGGAATTGTATTGGGATTAGGCAATATAAAGGGGTAATGCAATTAAAGTTTGAACTTTTCTGTTGTGCAATTTTAAACTTGATTTTAATTAGTGATATTTTTATTATTGTAATATTTTAGAATCCGTAGATATTAAAAAATTATTATACAATGTGTTCAAAAGTAAGATAATCTGCATACTTTTAGATTTTCGAAAGAAATACTGAATGAAAGATAAAATTTATACTCTCTAATTTATTAGCTCATTCAAAGATGAAAATTTCTAGTGTCAACCTTTGTATAAATCCATATATGGGCAGTGAACTGGCTTTATAAGCGCATGTAATGTTTTCCGTGCTTTGTTTGCTGATGTACATTTTTTTTCATTATTCCATGAAACTCATAAGCAAACAGTAAGTTAAAACAAACTTTTGAATGGTGCAATGAATTGTAGGGACACTGGAAGTAAGGCAGCCTCAAATGCAGATTGCTATCACGCAGTGCCTTGTCCAACTATGGGAAACGTTTGAGGATACTCGATTTGTTCAGAGAAAGCTGAATCAAGGTCGTCCGAGCCACAAAGGACAGTGATGATTTAACTTCTCAGCTATCTTGTGACATTCAAGCAATTCCGGAATATAAGTTTCAGCAGTTACTGCTTCCAGAATATTACACGAAAGAGGTCTGTTGGCAGAAATAATAATGATTGTAATAATTATAATGTTATGATTAATGCAATAATAATAATAATTTATTAATGCAGGAATAATAATAATGTATTAATGTAGGAATAATAATAATGTATTAATACAGGAATAATAATATTGTATTAATGCAAGAATAATAATAATACCTTAATACAGGAAAAATAATAATGTGTAATAATTTAAAACTTTTGGAATTTGTTTTAATAGCTTATAAAGAGAAAATTTTAAAAGCCTTAAATAATTTCTTTTATGATATTATGTTTTGAAGAAATTCCATGTCTCGTAAATTTGAAAGAAATGCATATTTTACATTATATTTTATTCTTCTTGTTTGGAAATAGGAATAAAATTAGTAGTTTTTTATTCTATGTTAGAGCTGTCTAGTATGAGTTGGTAAAATTATTATTTTTAAAAATTGTCTAGTTTTTTTGTTTTTAAATGTTTGGCATCTCTTAAACGATGTAAAATTCTGTGTTATTTGTTCAGCATTTTTTAATAACACATTGCAAATTCAAAAAAATTTTACATTAAATATTTCAAAAGTCTTTTAAAAAACGCATTTTATATTTAGTTTTGCACGCACTGAAGATTATATACGTTGTAAAGAACGATAAATACGAAAAGAATTAAAAGGAAGAAGACATCCTTATACACCTTAATGAAAATTATTTTGCAAAACATTTTTTATGCTTACAAATTCCTTCTCCTAAAGAAAATCATGCTTGCATAACTTTTTTTCTCTTTTCTCATTTTATAGCATGTTTAAAAACTTTTAGAGATACTCTCATTTTTCTGTTCTAAAATTCTAAAGTTTATTTTCCCGTCTTAAATAGAGTTTGTTTAGATGATAGATAAAAATAACACGGTTGCAGCATCAAAAGGGTTTTGGTGATGTCTTAACTTCATAGAATACAGCAAACTAAATTATATTCTTCAAATTCTGAAGAAAATAATATATTATTATTCTGAGATTTTTTTCAAAAGTAGGAATATTATACAGCTGATGAAAACTTTATCTTTTACTTTACAATGCTAAATATTGTATTCTCACATTTGCATATTTTAAATTTGGTGCTTTTTAAAGAATGGAGAACCTACGCCCCTTAATGTCATTTAAGATTGTCATTGTCACTTAAGATTTATTACACATAAAGATTTATTTATGTTTGTCTATAAATTTTGTATAACGTAGCATGCGTTTGTTATCAAATATAGAATTTCTGTATGATTGTTGACATAATTTTGTTTTATTTCGCTATTTAAAAACATGTTATTACTCAAATAAAACGTTAAATTCATGTCAATTTAACATTATTATTTTGAAAAGTTGTCTAATTCTTTTAATATAGTTGGTATCTACATAAAGATTAATTAGTCATTAATGGCGTTTAAGATTTATTATACATACATATTTATTAATGTCATTTAAGATTTATTATACATAACGATTTATTAATGTCATTTAAGATTTATTATACATAACGATTTATTTATGTTTGTCTGTAAATTTTGTATAACGTAGCTTGCGTTTGTTGCTATATATAGAATCTGTATAATTGTTGAAATAATTTTTTTTAATTTTATTCGTTATTTTAAAATGAATCGATTCTTTTATCGTTTTATTTATAATTTATTATTCGCTATTTCAAAACATAATATTAATCAAATAAAATGTAAAATTCATGGCAATTTAAGAAACTTAAATTTGAATATTTATTATTTAATTCAATCAAGTGAAAATAAAGTTTATCATGATCAAATATCAGATGTTTGGTTACATGTAAGATATTTTATTGCTGTCAAATAAAAAAAAATTGAGAGTTTCAGTTAGTGAAAATAAGAAGATTTATTTGTACTTTATAATGATGAACAAAATGACGCATATGGCATAGGATCATAAACATATGAAAATATATATTCGAAATACAATTCATATGTCTCCAAAAAAGTTTATTTTCCGAATACTGGATGCGACTATGCGCATCTTTAACAAATGATGAAATTGCAAATTTGTTGGCTGAGCTTCGGACGAGTACCAGAGTGATGTTAGTTACGACAAAAATGAAGGATTCATTTCAGCTTTTCGCATTTATAAAGCTAGTGAATGGGTGTTTCCCTGATATTCCTTACGATTATCGTAAACATTTTCTTTCAAAAAATTTCTAAATGACAATTTTAATTCTGTCGTTGACTTGGTTAACTAAACCTTTATAGAGTATTTTAAATTAATGGTTTAAGTTTGTCGTGAAGGATACACATTTGTTGTTTGTCACAAATTTGTAGTAAGTGCCATATATTGTCATAGTGAATATATATAAAGAAAGATTAATGGGATACGACATTATTATGGTTAATAAAAATTTATATTAAAATATTTAAAATTTCATTTCTTTTAAAAAACAGACATTCGTCAAAAAAAAAAAAAATAACGATTTGCGTTGAAAACTATGCATTTTTTGTACATCCAAATTCTTCCGCCATCAAAATGTCAAAATTCACATAATTCGACATAAAGCCATTATTCACTTTCCAAGAAACTTCTGAAAAATGAAAAATTAATCTAAAATCTGTCAACAAGACCTTCTTTTATTGCGTGTAAATTTCCAACGAGCTTTGGATAGAATTAAATTCATGGGAGCAAATAAAAAAAAAGGAATAACTCACGATATGAACATTTTGGCACGATAAGATAATACGACTAACAATCGCATCGTTCAAACCCCTGACATTAACATCGGTTCTCGGAAGATAAACTGCAGCCGGGCTTTTTTAAAAGCCGGCGATGTCATCTTTTTCATCTTTTAACGACAGAAGTGAAACATCGCGATGAAAAATGATTCCAAAGTCGATGAAGGCGTTGCAAAAACCATTAGTTGTTGTTAAATAATCCAGGGGTCCATGTAATTTGTTTCTGTTAGGGCGCAACTGTTATTGGCAGGCGTAACAAATAAAGGAGAAAAGACTGCCTTGGCTACTTTGGGCGACTTAATAGATTTGACTCTTTTTCTCCTCCTGTCTCTGTGTGATTGCTCGGCACTGGTTGAGGTTGAGACTAATGTTTCGTGTTTCTTTGTCCATTGATTTCCTTTGTGCTTCAGCACAAAAGAAAAAGCGCATAATTGCAGGATGATGAATTGGAACTTGTGTTTATGTAGTTGAGTTTTGTTCTGGTTATATATGCATGCAAGAAGGTCTTTTTTTTCCTTCTACTTTTGATTAAAATGGAGCCTCGTTATTAAATTAACTGTCTTTCACAACTTAAGTATCCATCTAGCTGTTTTTAAAACATAACAGAATTTGATGCATTCTTGTACTGACGTATTTCTAGTTTTTAATTAATTAACGTATTCCTGTCGTTATTTTAATTGACATATTCTTATTCTTAATTTAACTGACTCATTCCTATTCTTAATTATTTAAAGTATTCTTTTTTTTAATTTAAATTATATTCACATTTCTATACTTAGTGTACAAATATATCGAAGTGAACTAATTTCTGGTATAGGGGTTCAAATAAAATGCCTAGTATTAAGAATAGGTTTAAGGGCACATGACTTTATGATGGCTAAAAATAATTCCTACTAAAATATTTTGCATTTCTCTTTTTACAAAAAAGTAATGATTCATGTGGAAAAGGGCATTAATTTTAAGAGTATTAACTGTCTTTCAGAGCGTAAGTGTCCATCTAACTGTTTTTTTAAGCAAACAGAATTTGATACATTCCTATACTTAATTTAATTGACGTATTTCTATTCTTAATTTAATTATCGTATTCCTTTCCTTAATTTAATTGACATATTTTTATTCTTAATTTAACTGATGCATTCCTATTCATAATTATATAACGTATTCCTATGTTTAATATAAATTATATTCCTATTTTTATATATACATTGTACAGATATATCGTATGGCACAAAATTGTCGTATATGGCCAAGGGGTTCAAATAGAGTGTCTAATATTAAAAGCAATTTAAGGGTATATGACTTTATGGTGGTTAAAATCATCCCTATTAAAATATTTTACATTTCTCTTTTAATAAAAATTTTTTTTAAAAAGTTATAATTGATGTGGAAACGGATGTTAATTTAAAAAAAAATAACAGGATTAAAGATTATTATATTAATATTTAAACAAATTGAAAAAAGAAAAAAAAATCAGGAATATCTATTATGAAACATATTTTCTAAAGAAAATTCTTGTTAGAAAACAAGAAATAGAAATATGTTTCATTATACATGCTTTACTTAGTAAGTTCATTAAAAATATATCGATTTAATTAGTAGTAAAAATCAATATATTATTTATCGATATAATCGATATATTTTTAACTTAGACAAATTCGAAGAAAATAGTGTTTAAGTATTACACAATTTCAATTTTAATATTAGTTAAGCATTACTATTGTTGTAAAACATTGCTTTGTAAAACTTTTGTGAAAGATTGATATTATAAGAATAATATCGTGAAACATTGATATTATAAAAACAATATCGTGAATCATTGATATTATAAAAACAATGATATTGTTATAAAAACATATTGTCAATTAAGCATTGATTTTATTAAGGACCGATTGTTAATTATCGATATTGCTAAAAAAAGTCATTGTCAATTAAGCACTGATATTGCTATAAAAAGACATTGTTAATTAACATTGATATTGTTAAAGACAAGTTATTAATTGACATTGACATTGTTAAAAATGTCATTTTTAATTTGCATTGGTATTGTCATAAAAAAGACATTTTTAATTAGCATTGATACTGTTAAATGAAACGTTAATTAGCATTGATACTGTTGAAGAAAACATTGTTAATTAGCCTTGATATTGTTAAAAAAGTCATTGTTAATTAGCATGGATGTCATATAAAGCATAGATTTTGTTTGGTAAAAATCATGATACATAAGGTCTGACAAAAGTTTAAAAAACATTCAGTAAATAATGGTAACGAAGAAAGGTTTTTTGAAGCTAAGCAGAAAACATTGTTGAAATCGGTCTTATTTAATATTCCTTTTTTTTATACTACAGTTATGGGTTTAATTGAATGTAACGAAAACAATTATTAAATATACGAGCAAGTATTGAAACAATGAACAGCAAAGTCAAGCCATGGCATTATCATTAAAAATGTAATATATTTTTAAATTTAAGATTTAAATTATTAAATTGATTAAAAAATTGAATAAAAAAATAATACAATTATTTTTAAATATTAATATATTAACATTCATTAGATTGAAAAAAATAAAATTTATATTTATAAAATAATTTAATCGCCCGGAGAAAATCCAAAATAAATTAATTCAATAAACTAAATGCGAACTAAATTGGGTTAGTTAAAAATACAATTGAAATACATTTTAATATAATTATTAGCCATACTTTTGTGAATATTTATTGCCATCTCATTTTTCCTTAAAAATAAATAGAACAATTAGAAAGTCGTTTGCAGTTACGGTTATCATATAATTATTTATATACATCAAATTAATTAATTTATTTTCTGGTTAAAACTTAATTTTATTTTATATAATATGTAAGATTATTTTTAACTTGAACACGAATTTTTCAATTGAAAATATTTTTATATATATTTTCAGATTTATCCAATACAATAAAAAATAAACTCAACTTCAATAATAAATTTTAAAGAATTTTCACATTTACATTTGCAAGATAAGCTATTTAAGAATTAAATTAGTGTTTCAGGTCTTCACGCCTCCAAAAAAAAAACATCTATCAACCCTTTAACCAATGATGAAATTGCAATTTTATTGGCTGAGCTTCGATTTGATCCTTTATTTAAGTTAGTTACAACGGCAATGAAGAATTCATCCTGCTCTGCGCATTTATAAGGTTGGTGAATGGATGTTTTCCAGATTTTTCTCACGACTAACGAAAATATTTTCTTACAAAGAACTTTCAGAACGACAATTTTAAAACTGTTGTTGACGTGATTCACCAAATATTTTAAATTAATGGTTTAAATTTGTCGGAAAGAATACACATTTGACGTATGCACAAATTTGTTGTTAATGCCATATATTGTCAAAGGGAATATAAAAAAGACCACATTAAAGGCATACGTTATTATTATGATTAACAAAAATTTATATTAAAATATTTAAAATTTCATTTTTATTAAAAAAAAAATATATTCTTCAAAGAAAAAAAAAATAACGATTCTAGAACTATGCATTTTTTGTGCATAAAAATTCTTCACCATCAAAATGACAAAATTCGCAAAATTCGATATAAATCCATTATTCACTTTCCTAGAAAACTTCTGAAAAATGAAAAAATAATCTAAAATCTGTCAACAAGACCTTCTTTTATTGCGTGTAAATTTCCAATAAGCTTTGGGCTCACGATACGAACATTTTGGCACGATAAGATAATACGACTAACAATCGCATCGTTCAGACCCCTGACATTAGCACCGGTTCTCGGAAGATAAACTGCAGCAGGGCTTTTTTAAAAGCCGGCCATGTCATCTTTTTCATCTTTTAACGACAGAAGTGAAACATCGCGATGAAAAATCATTCCAAAGTCGATGAAGGCGTTGCAAAAACCATTAGTTGTTGTTAAATAATCCAGGGGTCCATGTAATTTGTTTCTGTTAGGGCGCAACTGTTATTGGCAGGCGTAACAAATAAAGAAGAAAAGACTGCCTTGGCTACTTTGGGCGACTTAATAGACTTGACTCTTTTTCTCCTCCTGCCTCTGTGTGATTGCTCGGCGTTGGTTGAGGTCGAGACTAATGTTTCGTGTTTCTTTGTCGATTGATTTCCTTTGTGCTCAAGCACAAAAGAAAAGGCGCATAATTGCAGTTTGATGAATTGGAACTTGTGTTTGTGTAGTTGAGTTTTGGTCTAGTTATGCCTGCATGCAAAAGAATGCATTTTTTCCCTTCGACTTTTGATTAAAGTGAAACCTCGTTATTAAATTAACTGTCTTTCACAACTGAAGTATCCATCTAAGTGTTTTTTTTAAACATAACAGAAATTGATGCATTCCTGTAATTAATTTAACTGATTTATTTCTATTTGTAATCTAATTAACGAATTCCTGTCTTTATATTAATTGACATATTCTTATTCTTAATTTAACCGACGTATTTCCATTCTTAATTATTTAAAGTATTCTTATTTTTAATTTAAATTGTATTCCAATTCTCATTCATTTGACGTATTACTATTTTTAATTTGATGGTATTCTTTTTTCTCAGTTATTTGACGTACTTCTATTTTTAATTTAAATTATATTCATATTCTTATATTTATGATATAAATATACCATATGGCACAAAATTGTAGTATACGGCAAAGGGATTCAAATAAAATGCCTAGTATTAAAAGCAGCGTAAGTGTATATGACTTCACGATGTAAAAAATAATTCCTATTAAGATATTATATTTTTCTCTTTTAATAAAAATGTAATGTTTCATGTGGGAAGGGGTATTAATTTTAAGGGTGTTAACTGCCTTTCAAAATTTAAGTATCCATCTAATTGTTTTTACAGCTAAACATAATTTGATACATTCCTATACTGACGTATTTCTATTCTTAATTAATTGACGTATTCCTATTTTTAATTTAAATTATATTCCTATATTTATGGTATAAATTTGTCGTATGACACAAAATTGTCTTTTATGGCAAAGGGGTTCAAATATATTGCCTAGTATCAAAAACAGCTTAAGGATATATGACTTTATGATGGTTAAAAATAATTCCTATTAAAATATTTTACATTTGTCTTTTTATATAAAAAAAGTGAAGATTCATGAGGAAAAGGGTATTAATTTTAAGAGTGTTAATTGTGTTTCACAACTTAAGTATCCATCTAACTGTTTTTAAGCAAAAGAGAATTTGATGCATTCCTATACTTACGTATTTCTATTCTTAATTTAATTAACGTATTCCTGTCATAAATATAATTGACAAATTCCTATTCTTAATTTAACTTACGTACTTCCATTCTTAACTATCAATTTAAATTATATTTCTATTCCTATATTTGTTGTACAAATATGTCGTGTGACGCAAAATTTTATATGGCAAAGGGTTCAAATAGAATACCTAATATTAAAAACAGATTAAGGGTATCTTTATGATAGTTAAAAATAATTCATATTGAAATATTTTACATTTCTCTATTAACAAGAAAAAGTCAACAAAAAGCTGTATAAAAGAGTGCTAATTTTTTTTTTATAATAACAAGATTAAAAGTTATAATATTAATATCTCAGCAAATTGAAAAAAAAAGAAAAAAATCTCAAGATTATCTATTTCTAAAATGAATATGTTCTGCCGTTCATGAAGTGGCTGCATGTTTTATTTTCTTGATTTTCTTCAGATTTATGTGATTCAGTTTCCCTTGACAAAAAATCCTTTTCTTCTTTTACGCATATTTCTAGTGTCTTGGTATATGACAGGATTCGTAAATGAAACCTGCATTAAAAAAATTTACGTTAATAGTGACTTAATTTTTCTAATATTTATTGGAACTCAATCTATACAAATTTGGCCACTTACCATAAAAACAAAAAGAAAATATAAACAAATTAAAATTACAAAGGGAAAGCACGAGACATTCTTAACAAAAATGACCAAAATTACTTAAAATCAGTTCAAAACAAGTTAAATATTCTAAGGATAAAAATTAAAAAAGCTGGAAGCACCATAATAAATGTCCATGTAATCAGGTCATGTTTTCTCTGACTCCTGCAGTAAAGAATACACAAATCACAATTCTATTGTAAGTTACAATTCAGTACCAAGCAAACTAGTAAATGGGCCTTATTGACGTTCTCTGTCATACATAAAACTGTAGTAAAAAGTAACTGGGACCATGACTGTATGAATTGGCAAGTACATGCGGTTAGTACATATGTTTACGGTTTTAAGTATTACGTAGGACTGATATTGTGGAAGTGGCACAGGGTGTCTTGTGTAAAGTATTGTACGTAAAATAATGTAAATAAATTACTGTAAATATAAAGATTGGACTGTTTCCGTCCACCAGACGCCTACTTGACACAACTAGTCACTAGCAAGCAGACAGCAGGTCAAAAGTAGGTTGCAGTTCATTTTATAATAACTATTTTCCAAATGCTGACTCAAAATAGGAAATATAGCAAATATTGTTGTTGTCCCCAATATCTTTATTAGAACTCAATCCATATAAATTTGGCCACTTATCGTAAAAACAAAAAGAACATATAAACAAATTAAAATTACAAAGCGAAAGCACGATACGTTCTTTACAAAAATGACCAAAATGACTTAAAATTAGTTATATTATATTATCCTTAGTATATTATATTATCTCAATTATATTATCCTTAGAAGGGGCCTGATGGCCGAATGGCTAGCACTCTGGCGTTCGGTGAGACAGGTATCGGGTTCAAATCCCGGCTTTGCCCATGGGTGTTGTAGTGGTTCGGAATCCACTTTAAGCCGTAGGTCCCGGTCCTAATAGGATCGTAGAGTGCTGCGGGGGCATTGTTACTCCGCGTCCGTGGCTTACCATCAAGTTACACGCGCCTCCTGGGTAGTGCAAAGTGAGTAACATCGGTGCAGCCCTTATGGCGAAAGATCAAGGTCTATTTGCCAGCTGCATTAGAAGAAAAAAAAATATATTATCCTTAGAACATTTAAAAACAAGTTAAATGTTCTAAGGATAATGTTCTTAATGGATAAAAATTTAAAAAGCTATAAACACCCTAATAAAAGTCCGTGTAATCAAGACATGCTTTCTCTGTCCCCTCCAGTAATGAGTACACACATCACCATTCTGTTGTAAGTTACAGTCCAGTCCCAAGCAAACTAGTAAATGGGCCTTATTGACGTTCTCTGTCTTACATAAAACACGCATATCAGAGTTCACAATCCCTATTTTCGCCAAATGTTCGGCCAGGCAGTCGTGTTCAGTTTATGATCTAAAGTTGGCAACAGTCTTTTTGGAGTTTTTCCACTCATTTTTTACAGCCATCCCCGATTGTCTCGCGAATTTGATCCAGTCATCCCCGACTTTTCCTGTGGTGTTAGATAATAGTTCACTAATACACGATGATTTAATTTTATTCCGTACAGTTCTCCTAAAACAATCAAAAGGAATAGCAAATGTCAAAATCTAATATTTTGAATCTATACATTTTTCAATTATAGAAATATTCCTTGCAATTTTGCATTCTAGGAATAGTATCGACCCACCAATTTGGTGTCAATCTTCATCAATTTTTTAAAATTTTTTTGCATACAAAAATCCTCAACAATCCTAAGTCGCCTTTTTTCTCCAAGTTATTCAATAAAATAAAACCGTATCCTCTTACTGATTTTGGACATTGATCCTTAGTGTCAACTTGTTAAAGCTATATAAATCACTGAAATTGGTCTAGCACGATCTCTCAAGTAAAATCAATTTTAACAAATTAAGAAAAAAAAATTCTTTTCTACTAAATCTACGCTTTTTACTTTAATTCACATAATTTAATTTTCCACCTCATTTGTTGAGTAGAATTTTTTTTTAGAAATAACTTTCCGATGTTCTGAAACTGGACCAACCATTCAATTTACTGAATTCCTTAAGAGTTATTTATTACTAAATAAATTAAATCTGGTAGTTCTAACTATTATTTCCAGTACCATTTTAATCTATGTATTTTATTCTTTACTTCAGACATGTCCGTTTTAACAGAAATTGACAACTAAATTAACTGCAATTTTATCCATAAGCATAAAAAAAACTAAAAGACTAAAAAAAGAACATCCACTGGCATCTCAATACGATCACTCCTTTTAAAAATTTCCTTAAATCGCCCCCATTTCTCGAGTAGGCCATCCATTTCGTTATAGAATTTTATGAGAGCGAAGACTTTTTCTGGTACTTTACAACATTAATAGAAACCATAACATCAACAATGCCAACTCAAACTGTCCGCGTCTTTAGCAAGAAAAGAAGAAAAAGGGGCAAAGTCTTCCGCGGATGATAAATTATTCAAAGAATTGCTTTCTTCTGTTGGCATCAGCGTAGACTTGATGCTGCTGCTGCATTGTCTCCATTACTCCAAGTAAATTTTTGTTTACATCTTCTTTGAGCTAAAAGTCTTCCTGAAGGGAAAAGATCGATTTACTTTTACTGTAGTCACGCAGGCTTTTATAATTTTATTTTGCCTAGCCAAAGTATCTCACCACTTAACTTCAAAGACGCGGAGTTAAAGATAAAAGTTAAGAACTGTGAGATGGGGGTGTTTTTATCTCGGTGAAATACTTCTTCAGTGGTGGTTTGGGTTGGAAGATTATTTATAATCTTCTAAATTCTGCGAGAAGTAGAAAAACAAGCGTGTCGTTTTAATGTGACGTGTGATGAAAATGTGGTGGAAATTCAATAATTTTTAGCTTTTTCTCAAAAAAGACTTCTGCAGCATTAATTTATGAAAAAGTATGACCCAAGAGAGAGTTATTTGACGTGGCAAAAAAAATTCAAAATTTAAAAAATATTTTATGCTGTAAAATAATGACAGACGTATTTAAAAGAATAAATTAGTTAGCTAAATTTATTTTTTATCAGAGGAATAATTTTTGTGGTATATTTTACTCAAAGATAAATTTTTATGATGTATATTTAAGGCTTTTATAAATCGTTTAATTGATTTTGTAATCATAAACATTGAATTTTTTTGACATATGAAATCAATATACTTTTAAGAGGAAGTGATGTTAGTGATGCACAGAACAGTTAGATGGATACTTAGTTGGGAAAGACAGTTAACACCTTTAAAATTAATACCCTTTTCCACATGAATAATTACTTTTTATTAAATGAGAAATATAAAATATTTTAATAGGAATTACTTTTTGCCATCATAAAAGTATTTTTAATAACTAAAACCTTTATGCTATTTTTAATACTAGGCAATCTATTGGAACCCGTTTGCCGTATACGACAATTTAATGCCATACGATATATTTGTACCACAAATATAGGAATAGGAATATAATTTAAATAAAAAATAGGAAAGAGTCACATAATTAAAAAAAGAATACTTACGTCAATTAAGTTCAGAATAAGAAAATGTCAATTAAAATAAAGACAGGAATACATTAATTAAATTAAGAATAGAAATACGTCAGTACAGGAATGCATCAAATCCTTTTTACTTAAAAAACAGATAGTTGGATACTTAAGTTGTGAAAGGCAGTTAATTTAATAACTAGGTTTCATTTTAATCAAAAGTGGAAAAAAAATGCATTCTTTGCATGCAAGCATAACTAGAACAAAACTCAACTACATTAACACAAGTTCCAATTCATCATCCTGCAATTATGCGCCTTTTCTTTTATGCTTAAGCGAAAAGGAAATCAATCGACAAAGAAACACGAAACATTAGTCTCGACCTCAACCAGTGCCGAGCAATCACACAGAGACAGGAGGAGAAAAAGAGTCAAGTCTATTAAGTCGCACAAAGTAGCCAAGGCAGTCTTTTCTTCTTTATTTGTTACGCCTGCCAATAACAGTTGCGCCCTAACAGAAACAAATTACATGGACCCCTGGATTATTTAACAACAACTAATGGTTTTTGCAACGCCTTCATCGAATTGGAATCATTTTTCATCGCGATGTTTCACTTCTGTCGTTAAAAGATGAAAAAGATGACATTGCCGGCTTTTAAAAAAGCCCTGCTGCAGTTTATCTTCCGAGAACCGATGTTAATGTCAGGGGTTTGAACGATGCGATTGTTAGTAGTATTATCTTATCGTGCCAAAATGTGCGTATCGTGAGCTATTCCCTTTTTTTTTATTTGCTCCCATGAATTTAATTCTATCCAAAGCTCGTTGGAAATTTACACGCAATAAAAGAAGGTCTTGTTGACAGATTTTAGGTTACTTTTTCATTTTTCAGAAGTTTTCTTGGAAAGTGAATAATGGCTTTATGTCGAATTATGTGAATTTTGACATTTTGCTGGTTTAGGATTTTGTATACAAAAAAAATGCATAGTTCTTCCCGCGAATCACTGTGTTTTTAATTTGGAGAATGTCTGTCTATTAAAAGAAATGAAATTTTAAATATTTTTATATGAAATCTGATTCTAATGTCGTATACATTAATTTGGGTTTTTATATTCTTTTTGACAACATATGGCACTAACAACAAATTTGTGCCGTACGATAAATGTGTATCCTTCAAGACAAATTTAAAATACTCTATAAAGGTTTGGTGAGCCACGTCAACAGATTTAAAATTGCCTTTTTTAAATTTCTTTGAAGGAAAATATTTACGTTAATCGTGAGAACAATCTGGAAAACACCCATTTACCCGCCTTGTAAATGCGAAATGCAGAAATGAATTCCACATCTCTGTTAACACTAACATCAGTCGGGCAGCCGTCCGAAGCTCAGTCAACAAATTTGCAATTTCATCATTTGTTAAAGACGTGAATAATCATATACTGTATTCGGAAAATTAACTTTATTGCAGACATATAAAATTGCAAAATGCTAACATTAAAATATATATTTGCATATATTTCATCATGTCATATGCGTCATATGTTCATTATTAAAAAGTGCAAATGAATCTTCTTATTTTCAATAATTTAAACTCTCAATTTTTTTTATTTTACAGCAGTAAAATATCTTATGTGTAACCAAACATATGTTGTTTGATCATGATAAACTTATTTTCTTTGAATTAATTAATGAATATTCAAATTTAAGTTTCATGTTAAATTGAACTGAAATTAACTTTTCATTTGATTAATATTATGTTTTAAAATAGCGAAATAAAAAATTATATCAACAATCATACAGAAATTCTATATAACAACCTCAAACTGAGTTATACAAAATTTATAGACAATCATAAATAAATTTTTATGTATAATAAATCTTAAATGGCATAAATAAATATTTATGTATAATAAATCTTAAATGGCATTAATGACATTAATTAATCTTTATGTAGATACCAACTATTATGAGATGCCAACCACTTAAAAACAAAAGAATTAGATAACTTTTCAAGATCAGACATAGAAATAATAAATATTAAATGACCTTAATAAATCTTTATGTATAATAAATCTTAAATGGCAGTAATAAATCTTTATGTCTAATAAACCTTAAATGACAACGAGGGACGTAGGTTCTTCAGTTTTTTAAATAGCATTAAATTCAAAGCTTGCAGTTATAAGAATACAATATTTAGCATTGTAAAGTAAAGTTTTCATCGGCTGTATAATATTCTGATTTTTGAAAAAATATCTGAATAATAATATGTAATTTTCTTGAGAATTTAAAGCGTATAATTTTGCTTGCTCTATTCTAAGAAATTAAGACACCAACAAAACTCTTTTGATGTTGCTACCGTGTTATTTTTATCTATCATCTAAACAAACTATGTGTAAGAAGGGAAAATAAACTTTAGAATTTTAGAGCAGAAAAGTGTGAGTATCTCTAAAAGTTTTTAAAAGAGAAAAAGTTTTGCAAATATGATTTTCTTTACGAGAATGTAAGGAATCTGTAGGCATAAAAAATGTTTTGCTAAATTATTTTAATTAAATGGTATAAGAATGTCTAATCCTTTTAATTCTTTTCTTATTTATCATTCTTACCAACGTATAAAATCTTCAGTGCTTGCAAAACTAAAAATTAAATTCTTTTTTTAAAGGCTTTTGAAATAATTAATGTAATTTTTTTTAAATTTGCATTGTGCTATTTAAAAATGCTAAAGAAATAACACAGAATTTTACATCCTTTAAGAAATACCAACCGCTTAAAAACAAAAGAACTAGACAACTTTTGAAAATAGTAATTATACCAACGCATAGTAGTAAGCTCTAACAAAGAAAAATAAGCTACTAATTTTATTCAGATTTGCAAACCAGAAGAATAAAATATGAGTGAAATATACATTCCTTTCAAATTGAAGAGATATGGAATTTCTTCAAAACATAATATCTTAGTAAATCATAAAATAAATTGTTTAAGGCTTTGTGTTAAAATTTCTAACCATATTAACACAAATTCTAAAAATCCTAAATTTTTCAAACAAAATGTTACATGTATTGTAGCATTTTTTTCACGGGAACAGTTGTGGCATTTACTTCTCAGGAGTGAAAAACGTATATTCTTTGGCAAGTACATAATAACAACCTATCACTCAAATTTGACAGCAGATAAGCAGTGTTGTGAGGCGTTATATCACATGCAATTAGTGTTTTGTACTAATGAGAACAACCTGTCACTCAAATCTGATAGCAGATATTCAGTGTCACGGATAATGAGGCCTCATGAAATTAACTAATGTCTGTGCAACCTTGACAGGTCGAACAATTTTAGTTAGAATATGGACTACACCAAAAGTCGTTCCGTCGTGATTGATGACAGATCATTATGCTGAGAAAATGTCTAATCCAATGAGAAGTGGGGGAAGCTGATCCTCCCCCCCCATCACACACTTCTTGACAGTTTTTTTAAATGAAGGTTTTTGGAGAAGCAATGAGTTCTACGACGCGTCGACAAAGAGTGTTGTTTTTCTCTCTTGCAGGATAGGAGTTTCTATCTGTTTCCAAAGTGAGTCACTGTGAATCAAATTATCAAGATAATCAAGTGATTTCGTGTTTCCACTGTGAATCCATTGTGAATCAAATGATTTCGTGTGTCACACAGAGCGATAATTAAGAACTGCGCGGAGCTGATGAAATAAATTCGTCGTAGGCTCGAGAACCCAAAACCTTGACCTTGGAATGAACTGCACTTGTGAATCAAATTATCTTTAATTTTCATTTTTTAAAAATAGCTATATTAAAGGAATGAATATATTTTTGGTGAACAGGACAGATTAATTTTTATGAATATTAATTTTAATTTTCCATCTGATATACCGAGTTTCAAAAGTGTGAGTTTATGGCTGAATATTGTTTGTGAGAAAGTGAATGTTAGACGATTGGGCTGCAATAGCAATGTCGTCAGCTTACAAGCTGATAGTGACAGCGTCTACGATTGAAATATCATGACTGAAAATGTTAAATAAAATTAGTCCAATGAGACAGCCTTGCAGTTCGCCTGGGCAGTCCAATAGTTGAGAGGAGTTTGTTTTCACGTACTTAAATATCTCCTAGGGATGTAAGAATGAATGTAATCAATTAAATAAATCGGAAAATAATAAGTATAAAGTTTGTGAATAAGACCATGGGTCCAGGCCCTATCAAAAGTTTTAGCAATATCTAGGAAAATGTCTCCACTAATTGATTTTTTGACAAGACCTTCAGAGATGAGTTCTGTTAGTAGGAGGAACTGATGGTTAATGGTAAATCCAAATTGATGAAATAATCATGATGGAGTGTTTGTTAAGATGTGCTTCAATTTTTTTAAAGAATAATGAATTCAGTTAGTTTACTTAAAATGGAGGAAAAGGAAATTGATCTATAATTAGGAGGGTGTGTAGGATCTTTAACATGGAGAAGTGGGTCAAATAATTGTGGTTTCAGGAGATTTGGAAGAGTAAGTAATTTAAAAATAGTATCAATTAGCCAAGCAATTTGGTAAATTTTTAAGCAGTTTGTTAGTAATGTCATACACACCAGAGAGTATTTTTAATCTTGATTTTTGAAATATAATCATAAATACAGGAGATTCAGGCGTGGATGATATTATTTTGATTATTAATGTTCGGAATTTTAGAGATAGTAGATTTAACTGTATTTCCATTGAGCCTATTTGTAAGATTGTTAATTTGGAATTGATTCCGGTGGCTATTTGCAAACAATTCCCACTTCTTATCATTATTAGCTGCCAAAGAATTATAATTTCTAAGATTGCTGTTTTTATGGCGACTGTTAATAAAAAATAGCTTCAATTAGCCAAGCAAGCCTCAATTGCATCCTATAAATTTTTAAAATTAAAATATAATATAAATATTTAAAAATTTTGTTTGCAATGTTATCCACACCAGTGCATTTCTTAATTTTAGACATATAATCTTAACTATAGGAGACTCTGGTGTGGGTTATCTTATTTTGATTAAGAATATTTCAAAGTTTAGTAGATTTAACTGTATTTTCTGTGAGTCGGTTAGTAAGAGTGTTAATTTGGAATTGATCATGTTGGCTATTTGCAAAAATTACACGTTTCTTATCATCATTAGTTACTAAAAAGTTAGAATCTTTAAGATTGCTAATTAAGAACTAACTATATTTTATTTGAAAGTTATAAATTTGTTGCAAATAATTACTAATAATCTTGCTTACTTTTTATTTTCTACCTTTTATTTTTTGAGACGCAGCATCTAATTTTTTCATCTTTTCAGAAGTTTCAGAACTGTTTATGCTTTATGATATCAAAATTTTCTAGGATAACACCACGGATAGATTAATACCAGAATAAGATTATATTTACACGCGATAATAATTCATATATAAACTTTTACATTTATTTACGTAATGTATTATTTTATTAGGTTAAATTGGTTACTTCAGTTATTGCTAAATATGAGATTAATTACACATTCAAATGCATATCTCAAAGTCTTATTCAAATAAATTTTTACTTATTTCGAGACAAGCTAATTTAAATAAATAATTACTATTTAAATATTTATAAAAAGGGATTAAAAAAATTATTACACCGAGTAACAAGAAACAACAAAAATGAATGGAGGAAACGAGATAGAAATTTTGTTATGTTAAAATTTAATCAATAGCAAATATTTAATATTTAGTGAAATAAGT
>BPLQ01015499.1:0-23103 GCA_021605075.1 Caerostris darwini
GTCCATTAATTAAGGATAATGAAGTTCAGGCCAAGAAAGAGACAGAAGCAAAACAAATTTGACTTATTTGTAAAGTCTATTTATTAAACAAAAGGTAAAGAGCAAAAAAAAGATGCTATATGTTTGACATAATTAATAAAAATTGCGATTTTTACTCCCATGTGCAAATTTCAAAAAAGAACCTATTTATAAAAAACAGTATAACATGGTTAGTATGATGGTTAATATGGAGTATGTCTCCCGGACGATGCAATACAGGCCTTACAACGTCTATACACGGTCTGCCTTGAAACTGTCGTACCGGTAGCTCATTCGGCGTTGTAACTCGGGGGCGACCTGTGCTGTAACATCTACTCACATTACCATCATCTTGGAATCGTTGCCAAAGCCTGGAGATGACACTCTGGGCGATTCCAATTTCCTCGGATACTTCCAGCTGGTTACGTCCACATTCCAGTCGTCCGATAATTCTACCACTCAAAAAATCATCCAAATGCTTCCTTTGTGAAGGTTATTATGCGGTTATTGCACTGAACTATGCGGTTCGTGCACTGAACTATTCGTTTATTGCACTGAAAGGCTTTTAAAGCGCTTGTGAACAATTTTACTTCTTTGCCACCATTCCTTATATACCCCTCTCTTACACTCTCGTCATTGCGCCATTTGCGCCATCTGTGCTATCCGCGCCATCTGGTGGTTTCCAGTAATTTGCATATTGTTCTTCAAGATGTGTGTGATAATTCTACAGGTGAAATTTTTATTTTAGAGTTCAATTTCTGTGTGATTCTGAATTATCCTTAATTTATGGACATGAGTGTATATTACAAAAAAATTATTACATTTAATTACTCTATATCATACTTAATTTCGATTTGGTTTTTAAAATCCGTCATTTTAATCTCTATATTAAACTGCAGTCTTTTTTAACGATTTTAGATTAAATTAATTAAGCCTCATTTAAAAAAAAAAAAAAATTTTACTTCCAGTTTTTAATTTACTTTCTTAATGCTTTTTGTTATTCAATGCTTTCAGTCAGTTTTTTGTTAGACATGACTTTTTTCTGCGCAAACTTTCATTAAATAATTGCGCGACAGTTTCTGGCAAGAACAACATTTGATATCAGGATTTATCAATTGATTTGTTAAAAAAAAAAATGTATTGGGTTTTTTTTTTTTTTTTGCATGTTTTCTTATAAATCTTGATATTTCTTTTATCATTGTATCATATAGACTGAATAAATTTGTTAGTTGTTTTGAAAATGTGTATTTTTTAATATTAAATTGAAAATATATTCCGTAGAAATACTTAAAGGTTCATGATGTTATTTTATTTATATAAAAATGGAAAATAGTTATATTTAAACTGACAAGACGTCCAAATTAATGAATGTGGCGATTTGAAGTAAATCTTAGATACAAAATAAAAAAATAAAAAATATATTTCAATAAGTTTTTAAGATATTACATGGAGACATGAAATTAAATATTTTAGAGCAATTGGCAGAATGATTCTAAAATTTATTTTATCTTCAACAATTTAACAAGTAATTCAGTGCAACAAAAATCTTATTTTGAGAATTTATTTTCTTTCCTTAAGAGTATACGACTCTTTGTATATTCAAGAAGCAATTAAACTTATATTTATTGTAGAATAAAATAATTTTTGCTTGTCTTGATAATTGATTTCCAGAATTTAAACTTAATATTATATAAATTATTTATGTTAACATATAAATAATAAGAATTAGAGAAAAATAATGCAAAAATTAGTTTTCATAAAAATTATTCTTGAGCAAATTAATCCATTAAAATAATTCTTAAATACTAAAGATATGTAAATATTAAATTATATAAACAAAAATAAAACTGCACTAGAATAATTAATTCTTAAAATTAATGTTCAAATTTACATAATTTCCTTTTTTAGAAAAAAAAGTGTCTGTTATGATGAGCGCAAAGGAAGAAATACAAAAAATGAAATTCTTCTTTAATTGAAATTTTCTAAATATAGAAGTTCTGATATCGTAAATTTAGAAGCTTTAAAATACAGTTCGCAATATTACTAAACAATGTCTAGTTTTTCAGAATTCATGAATTATATTATAACATTCTATTGACTTGTAAATGTTCAACATGTATAACAATTGAACGTGTTTTAAAATCTTTTGATGATAAACAAATCGAAGCTTTTGTATTCTTTTGAAATTCAAATAAAACTTGTATTCCTTTGAAACTCAAACACTATGCATTGCTGCAGTTCACTGTTGAAATAAAATTACGTGTTAGGGAAATAACAGAAGTAGCATATAAAATAGTGCAATAAAATAGTGCTTCCTATTTGTTTGAGTGGTTTTTCTATTTTAATAAAGCTCTTCGCTTCATTCTTCCAGTGCATAAAAATATGTATTTTGCGTTTTGAGTTTATTTTGAGAAAAGTTATTTTCTGCTACTTCGTAAAGAAAGCCAAATGAATTTCAAATTTGAAAATTTTTCTGATTTCTTCAAACCACTTAAAATTATGCTATTTATTCGTTTGTGACTAACTTCTGTAAACCTAGTTTAAAATCTCGCGGATTCTTTGTCATTAAAAAAAATATATCAAGAGTATTAGCAAGTGTAGTCCATTTAATTAAACATCTGGTACCGTCACTATTAGGGTATTGCGATAATAATGTGTTTGCCACTTTGTACTAATGTGTCTACTAAACCAGGCAAAAAGAATTGTCTTGTTACATATTGTGAGAAATTTGCGTATGCGACGTTAGAAGACAATGAGTATAATTTTGCCATTTTCATCTGCATATGCATATTCAACAAATAGATTATTTGCATTTGAAATGCTGTGTGTATGAGAGTAACATCGTGCCGTTAGTCTAATTTCCAAAGAAATTTAAAATAATGAATAGACCGTAAATATGAATTATTTAATAAATTAAAAAGAAACCTTTGTGTGAAATACGCAACTGTCAGTTTAAAATGACTATTATTTATTTATTATTTTCTGTTTAATTAATTTAAATGAACGAAAAAGAAAAATTGGGGCCCGCTAGTCACTCGGCTGGGTTTCGGGTTCGAGTCCCAGTGGTGCCATGGATGTTTGTAGTGGTTCGAAATCCACTTTTAACCCGTAGCTCCTGATATAATATGGCTGTTGGGCGTAGGGTTGACAACCCTACCCAGTAAAATAAAAACGTCTCTTAATCTGCAAGTAAGAAAACAGCCTTGGCCTATAATAGGGCTGTTGCGCCAATGAGGATAATGAAAACAAAAATTAGATGTAAACTTATAAACGACATTGTTAACGTTTCAAAAAAATTCTAATAATTTTTTTTATATATAATGCCTGTTATATATTTTTTTGTTGTTATTTGAAGGAAAATATTTTCGTGAGATTTTAGTTTCTTCAATTTTTTTCATCTAAAACAATATTTAGAAAATTCAATTGAAATATTATGGATTACATTTTAAGGTACACCTTCAAAACGTGATTTTCGACCAAAATATCGATTTTACAAACTTTACATTTTTGAAAGGCTTGTATTTGAAGCTTTCTAAATATTTTCACAGTTTGTTTCTATCTTTTTTAGAACTAAAGTTCTGTTAGTTTACACTTCTCTTGGAGTAATGTTTAGTTATTAAATGATAGTTTCATTATTTACCTTCAATGTTTCCTCAATACTGACTGTAAAACATATTATAATATAAATAAAAAACATGAAATAATGTTTTTATCACTTAAAAAAAGTTAAAATTGTTGCCATCACTTGATCTAATATAGAATCAATCTGCAAGTTTTTGTTTGAAAGTTTGTTTACATTTGCTATTGTGTGTTATTATGGTGTTTATTGTGTGCTATGCTATTGTGTGTTTATGCAATAATTAACTTTTACTATTTGTTTTGTAATATCGTACATCCTAAAAATAGTTAAAACATTTTTTTTTTGAAGAAGAAAAGACAGATTTTTAAAAATTTATTGAATGAAATATTGCTTTTGTGAATAAAACTGAATTTTTCTAAGTTTAAAGTTTGTCAACATACAATGAACTGCATTTTAGTATATATAATGATATATACGTATACAACATATATAGTGATATATGTATGGATGTGTTATTTCAAACACTGTGTGTTGTATATGATTAAGAATTCTAGAGTGAAATGTGAGCACAAAATAATAGAATACAGGCAAATTTTAAAGAAAGATAATTTTTTGGAAATTGTAAAATTGCAGAAGGTAGCGCTTTTATTGGAATTATTGATAGCATTAAAATTTTATAAAATGTATTAAAATTGTTGCAAGTTGAAAATCCAGAACATTTTATTTTAAAAACTTTTGTTATTTGAATAATATAGACATTGAATTATAAATTTCAGTGAATTGAATAATGTTCAAGTGGATAAATAATAATAAATACTTTGAAGATATTTAAGGAAAACAAAATAAATAAAAAATGTGTTTATAACAATAAAGGAGGAATTTAAAGCTCAATAACAGTTTTATGTATGCTTATTTGGCATACAGAATTTTGTCTTTTATTGTTATATTTTAAAAGTTCTTTGTATCATAAATATGAATAACTAACCTAAAACTTTGTAATTGTAAGTTAAATCCTTATGTATCCAAACGTGTCTTTATATCCAAAACAGTTTAATGTATATATATCTATATATATATATATATATATCTATATATATATATATATATATATATATATATATACATACACGGTGATTATAATTAATAACATAATTAATTGTTAGAGCTTATAATTATTCTAGAAAATATTCATAATTTGCACAACTAATACTGTGCTTTTATTATATATACATATAGAGGTTGATTATAGTTAAAGTCCCACTTTAAAAATGCTGTAAAAAAAGAAGCACTCATCACAATGAGTTTTATTGACGATTTGCTTTACATCATATTGGAAATTTCTACTAGACAGTAACTGGCATGATTAAAAAAATCAAATGATTCTCGTTTTAAGAAAATATTCTTTTGTTTTCAGAGTTATAAAAAAATTATTTAAATTTACATTTTGTTGACGATTTGCTTTAAGTCATTTTTGAAATTTTGACTCGACATGAATCGGCATGAATAAAAAAAATCAAATGATTCTCGTTTTAAGAAAAGAGTTTTTTGCTGGTTTCAAATTTATAAAAAATTATTCAAAATTACGTTCTGTTGACAATTTGCTTTATGTAATTTTTGAAATTTCGACTCGACGGTAACCCGCATCATTTCAAAAAAAAACAAATCAAATGATTCACTTTTTAAGAAAATAGGTTTTTTTTTTTGTTTTAAAAGTTTTAAAAAATTATTGAAATTTGCATTTTTTGAAAATTTGCTTGATGACATTTTTTTAAATTTCGACTCGATAGTAACTGGCATGATTTAAAAAATCAAACGATTCTCTTTTTAAGAAAATAGTTGTTGTTTTTTTCGTTTTAAAAGTTATGGAAAAAGAATGTAACATTTACATTTTGTTTATGCTTTGCCTTATGCAATTTTTGAAATTTCGACTCCCCATAAACTGCATGACTAAAAAAAAATCAAGTGATTCTCGTTTTAACAAAATAGTTTTTTTTTAAATTCAACTCGACAGTAAATAGGATGATTAAAAAAAATCAATTGTCTCTCGCTTTAAGAAAATATTTTTATTTTTTTTTCAAATTTTCAAAATAAATGATTTAAATTTACATTTTGTTTCCGATTTGCTAGACGTCATTTTCGACTCGACATGAAATGGCTTTATTAACATAAAATATTGTTTCTAGATTTAAGAAAACAATTTTTTTCTGTTTTCAGAATGATAAATAAATTATTTAAATTTACATTTTGTTGACGATTTGATTTACGTCATTTGTGAAATTTCGACTCGACATAAACTGCCATAATTAAAAGACATTAAAATGATTCTCGTATTAAAGAATTTTTTTTTTGTTTTAAAAGTTTTAAAAAAATAATGTGAAATTAACATTTTGTTGTCGATTTGATTTACGTCAAGAAATTTCGACTTGACAGTAACTCGTATCATTTCAAAAAAAAAAAAAAAAATCACATGAATCTCTTTTTAAGAAAATAGTTTCTTTGTTTTAAAATTTATAAAAAATAATTTAAAATTACATTTTTTGACAATTTGCTTGATGACATTTTTTAAAATTTTGACTCGATAGCAACTGGCATGATTAAAAAAATCAGATGATTCACTTTTTATGAAAATAGTTTTTTTTTGTTTCAAAAGTTATAAGAAAATAATGTGAAATTTACATTTTGTTGTTGCTTTGCTTTATGTCATTTGTGAAATTTTGACTCCACATGAACAGAAATGACTAAAAAAGGTCAAATGATTCTCGTTTTAAGAAAATAATTTTTTTGTTTTATTTTTGAAATTCGACTCGACAGTAAATGGCATGATTAAAAAAAAATCAATGATTCTCTCCTTTTAAGAAAATATTCAAAAATATTCAATTCAGTTTCAAAAAAATTATTTAAATTTACATCATGTTGACGATTTGCTTGATGTCGTTTTCGAAATTTCGACTCGACATTAAATGGCATGATTAAAAAATATATTGTTTTAGTTTTAAGAGAATAGTTTTTTTCTGTTTTCAAAGTTATAAAAAAATGATTTAAATTTACATTTTGTTGACGATTTAATTTATGTCATTTTCGGAATTTAGACTCGACATGAATTAACATGATAATAAAACAAATCGAATGATACTCGTTTATGAATTTATTTTTTTTTGTTTTAATAAGTATAAAAACTGATTTAAATATACATTTTTTTGATGATTTGCTTGATAGAATTTTTGAAATTTCGTTTCTCGTTTAGGAAAATAGTCTTTTTTTTTCAGAGATATAAAAATTATTTTAATTTACATTTTGTTGACGATTTGTCTTAGGTCATTTTTGAAATTTCTACTATACAGTAAGTAGCGTTATTCCAAGAAAAACAAATCAAGTGATTCTCTTTTTCAGAAAATAGGTTTTTTTTTTTTTTAAAGTTATAAAAAATGATTTAAATTTACATTTTTTGACAATTTGCCTGCTAACATTTTTTTAAATTTTGACTCGATTGGGTTTTTTTTGTTTTAATTTTGAAATTCGACTCGACAGTAAATGGCATGATTAAAAAGAATCAATTGTTTCTCGTTTTAAGAAAATAGTTTTTTTTGTTTCAAAGTTTCAAAAAAATTATTTAAATTTACATTTTGTTGCCGATTTGCTTGAGGGCATTTTTTAAATTTCACTTGACAGTAACTCGCATCATTTAAAAAAAAAAAAAAAAAATCTAATGATTCTCATTTTTAAGAAAGTATTTTTTTTTTTTTTTTAAAAGTTATAAAAAAATATTGTGAAATTTACATTTTGTTGGTGCTTTGCTTTATGTCATTTTTGAAATATTGACTACACATGAACAAGCATGACTAAAAAGAAATCAAATGATTCTCATTTTAAGAAAATAGTTTTTTTTTTTATTTCATAGTTTCAAAAAATGATTTAAATTTACATTTTGTTGCCGATTTGGTTGATGTCTTTTTCGAACTTTAGACTCGATAGTAACTGGCATGATAAAAAAAAAATGATTCTCGTTTTAAGTAAAGGGTTTCCTTTTGTTTAAGAGTTAAAAAAATTATTTAAATTTACATTTTGTAGCCGATTTGCTTGATGTCATTCTGATATTTCTACTCGACAGTAACTGGCGTGATGAAAAAAAACAAATGATTCTCGTTTTAAGAAAAGAGTTTTTTTGTTTTTGTTTTTAGAGTTATAAGAAAATGATTTAAATTTACATTTTGTTTGCGATTAGCTTGATGTCTTTTTCAAAATTTAGACTCGACAATAACTGGCATGATAAAAAAATGATTCTCGTTTTAAGTAAAGAGTTTTCTTTTGTTTTCAAACTTGCAAAAAAATTATTTAAATTTACATTTTCTTGACGATCTGCTTCATGTCAGTTTTGAAATTTCGACTTGACAGTAACTGGCTTCTTTTAAAAAAAAAAATCAATGATTCTTTTTTTAAGAATTTTTTTTTTCATGTTCATGAAAGAATGATGTAAAATTTACGTTTTGTTAATGATTTGTTTTTTGTTAATTTTGAAAATTCGACACGACATGAATTGACGTGATAATAAAACAAATCGAATGATACTCGTTCAGGAAATTATTTTTTTTTTGTTTTAATAAGTATAAAAAATGATTTAAATATACATTTTTTTGATGATTTGCTTGATAGCATTTTTGAAATTTCGTTTCTCGTTTAAGAAAATAGTCTTCTTTTTTCAGAGATATAAAAATTATTTTAATTTACATTTTGTTGTCTATTTGCCTTAGGTCATTTTTGAAATTTCTACTATACAGTAACTCGCATCATTCGAAGAAAAAATATCGAGTGATTCTCTTTTTAAGAAAATAGTTTTTTTTTTTTTTTTAAAGTTATAAAAAATGATTTAAATTTGCATTTTTTTGACAATTTGCCTGATAGCATTCTTCAAAATTTTGACTCGATTGGGTTTTTTTTGTTTTAATTTTGAAATTCGACTCGACAGTAAATGTCATGATTAAAAAGAATCAATTGTTTCTCGTTTTAAGAAAATAGATTTTTTTGGGTCAAAGTTTCAAAAAAATTATTTAAATTTACATTTTGTTGCCGATTTGCTTGATGCCATTTTTGAAATTGCGACTTGACAGTAACTCACATCATTTCAAAAAAAAATCAAATGATTCTCTTTTTAAGAAAATAGGTTTTTTTTGTTTTAAAAGTTATAAAAAAATCATTTAAATTTACATTTTTTGACAATTTGCCTGATGAAATTTTTTTTAAATTTTCACTCGATAGTGACTGGCATGATTTAAAAACATCAAATGATTCTCTTTTTAAGAATTTTTTTTTTTTTTTTTTTTTTAAAAAGATAAAAAAAATAATGTGAAATTTACAATTTTTTGGTGCTTTACTTTATGCAATTTTTGAAATTTTGACTTCACATGAACTGGCATGACTAAAAAAAAATCAAATGATTCTCACTTTAAGAAAATAGTTTTTTTTTTGTTTCATAGTTTCAAAAAATGATTTAAATTTACATTTTGTTGCCGATTTGCTTGATGACATTTTCGAAATTTCGACTAGACATGAAATGGCATGATTAAAAAAAAATATTGTTTCTAGTTTTAAGAAAATAGTTTTTTTCTGTTTGATAGCTATAAAAAAATGATTTAAATTTACATTTTGCTTGCGATTTGCTTGATGTCTTTTTCAAAATTTAAACTCGACATGAAATGGCATGATAAAAAAAAAATAATTCTCGTTTTAAGTAAACAGTTTTCTTTTGTTTTCAAACTTGCAAAAAAATGATTTAAATTTACATTTTCTTGACGATCTGCTTTAAGTCAGTTTTGTAATTTCGACTTGACAGTAACTGGCTTCATTTAAAAAAAAAAAATCAATGATTCTCTTTTTAAGAATTTTTTTTTCCAGTTCATCAAAGAATGATTTAAATTTTCATTTTTTGACGATTTGCTTTGACGTCATTTTTGAAATTTCGACACGATATGAATTGACATGATAATAAAACAAATCGAATGACAATCGTTTTAAGAAATAGGGTTTTTTTTGTTTTAAAAGGTATAAAAAATGATTTAAATTTACATTTTGTTGCCGATTTGCTTAAAGACATTTTCGAAATTTTGACTCGACATGAAATGGCATGATTAAAAAAAAATATTGTTTCTAGTTTTAAGAAAATAGTTTTTTTCTGTTTGAAAGGTATAAAAAAATGATTTAAAGTTACATTTTGTTGGCGATTGACTTGATTTCTTTTTCGAAATTTCGACTGGACAGTATCTCGCTTCATTTTTAAAGAAAACCAATGACTCTCTTTTTAAGAAAATGGGGTTTTTTTTCTAACTTTTTTCTAGTTTACGAAAGAATGATGTAAAATTTACGTTTTGTTAATGATTTTTTTTTTTTTGTAATTTTTGAAATTTCGACTCGACATGAATTGACATAACATGACATGAATAAAACAAATCTAATGATACTCGTTTTATGAAATTATTTTTTTTGTTTTAATAGGTATAAAGAATGATTTAAATTTACATTTTGTTGATGATTTGCTTGATGTCAGTTTCGACTCGACATGAAATTGCATGATAAAAACATGTCAAATGTTTCTCGTTTAAAGAAAATAAAAGTTTTAAAAAAATAATGTGAAATTTACATTTTGTTGCCGATTTAATTTAAGTCATTTTTGAAAGTTCTACTCGACATGAATCGACATGATAATTAAACAAATCGAATGATACTCGTTTTCAGGAAATAGGTTTTTTTTGTTTTAAAAGTTATAAAAAATGATTTAAATTTACATTTTATTGACGATTTGCTTGAGCGCATTTTTGAAATTTCGACTTGACAGTACCTCGCATTTAAAAAAAAAAATCTAATGATTCTCTTTTTAAGAAAATATTTTTTTTTGTTTTAAAAGTTATAAAAAAATAATGTGAAATTCACATTTTGTTGGTGCTTTGCTTTATGTCATTTGTTAAATATTGACTCCACATGAACTAGCATGACTTAAAAGAAATCAAATGATTCTCATTTTAAGAAAATAGTTGGGGGTTTTTTTGTTTTAATTTTGAAATTCGACTAGACAGTAAATGGCATGATTAAAAAAGAATCAATTGTTTCTCTTTTTTTTTGTTTCAAAGTTTCAATAAAATTATTTAAATTTACATTTTGTTGCCGATTTGCTTGTTGTCGTTTTCGAAATTTCGACTCGACATGAAATGGCATGATTGAAAAACAAATGTTTCTCGTTTTATACAAAATAATTTTGTTTTTGTTTAAAGAGTTAAAAAATGATTTAAATTTACATTTTGTCGCCGACTTGTTTGATGTCATTCTGATTTGATTGATGTCTTCTCGTTTTTTGAAAATAGTCTTTTTTTGTTTTCAGAGTTATAAAAATGACTTTAATTTACATTTGATGACGATTTGCTTTGACGTCATTTTTGAAATTTCGACACGACATGAATTTGCATGATAATAAAACAAATCGAATGACAATCGTTTTAAGAAATAGGGTTTTTTTTGTTTTAAAAGGTATAAAAATGATTTAAATTTACATTTTGTTGCCGATTTGCTTGATGACATTTTCGAAATGACTCGAAATGAAATGGCATGATTAAAAAAAAATATTGTTTCTGGTTTTCAGAAAATAGTTTTTTTCAGTTTGAAAGTTATAAAAAAAGTGATTTAAATTTACATTTTCTTGACGATCTGCTTCATGTCATTTTGTAAATTTCGACTTGAGAGTAAGTAACTCGCTTCATTTAAAATAAAACCAATGATCCCCTTTTTACAAAACATTTTATTATTATTTTTTAAATGTTATGAAAGAATGATGTAATTCTACTGTGTTATTTTGTTAATTATTTGTTTTATATCATTTTTGAAATTTCATCTCTGCAGTAACTGGCCTGATTAAAAAAAAATCAAATGTTTCTCGTTTTGAGAAATTACTTTTCTTTTGTTTTCACACTTATAAAAAAATGATTTAAATTTACATTTTGTTGTCGATTTGCTTGATATCATTTTCGAAATTTCGACTCCATATGAAATGTTATGATGAAAAAAAATCAAATGATTCTCGTTTTAAGTTTTTCTGTTTTCAATGATTAAAATGATGTTCAATGAAAAAATGTTTTATGATTTAAATTTACATTTTGTTGAAGTCATTTTATGTCTGTATGTCATTTTTAAAATTTGACTCGATAACTAATGACACGATTTAAAAGCTTCAATTGTTTCTTGTTTAAAGAAAATTTATATATTTTTTGTTTCCAATATAAAAAAATGATGTAAAATTTACACTTTGTTGACGATTTGCTTGATGTAATTTTTGAAATTTCCACTTGACAGTAACTCGCATCATTTAAAAAATACCAATGATTCTCGTTTGAAGAAAATAGTTTTTTTTTTGTTTTCAAAGTTTCAAAAAATTGATTTAAATTTACATTTTGTTGACGATTTGCTTTATGTCATTTTCGAAATTTCGACTCGACATGAAGCGTCATGATTAAAAAACAAATCAAATAATTTTCATTGTAAGAATATAATTTTTTTTATTTTCAATGTTACAAAAAATGATTTAAATTTTCATTTGTTGACGATTTGCTTAATGTCATTTTGGAAATTTCTACATTACAGTAACTAGCATGATTAAAAAAAAATCACATGTTTCTTGTTTTAGGGAATTTTTGTTTTTGTTTTCAGAGTTAAAAAATGTTTTAAATTTCCTTTTGGTTGACGATTGATTTTTAAGCCGTTTATGGGGAATTTTTAAACCTGTTCCAGTTGGAGACAAAATGTGGCGAGTAACTTTTTTAATATCGTTAACACTAATTCGTTTCATCTGAGTGAATTACGTTGTGCTTATAATTCCTTTATTCATTCCATTGTTGTTTTCGATAGCAAATTTAAAGCGAACTATGTTCATTTAAAAGAGAAGTTATTAACTTCTTTTAATATCAATCTTTAATTTTAAGAGAAATGTAGTCTGCTTTACCAGTAAATTAAACAATAAAAAAATATGTTTTGTAAATTAAAAAAAAATATATTAAAATTTGATTTTTTTTGTATGTAAAGATGTTTAAATTTTAATATATTTAAAATATAAATTTGTTTAACTATTGAGATAAGGGGAAATATGGATGTATACTGAAGATAAAAATATCAACGATTTATGCTTTTATTTAACATAAAATAAAATTATTTTTCAAATGTATATGTTCATACATACAAATTACCAAATTGTTATATTAACCTTGTTAATATAAAAGTTGTTAACCATCTAACAGTTGTTATTAACATCGTTATATACAAATTAACCTGCAAGTACATTCGAAATATGCTTTTTATATAAAGCTTATATATGCTCAAAATAAAGCTTCAATATTAGTTTTTTAATGTCAAATAATTATGAATAATATCTATTTGTTTAATATATTGAATAATGCATAAAAATATTGCAGAAATTATTTAAAACAAAAGATATTTTATAAAATTAGAAATTTAGAAATTTAAAAGGTTTAGTTATAAGTTTAAAATTGTTTTTATAAATTTAAAAAGTGTAGAAATAAAATTTTAAAAAAGTGCAGAGATAATAAGAATAATCTACTTACAAATTATTAAAATACATACCAATTTTTTTTTATGAAATATTGATTTATATGTGAATAACTATAAATAATTCGATTTTGTATCTGTTGTCAGTTTTCAAAGTAGAATTTTCATTTATAGAAGGACGTTGCTAGTTATATTTTCTCTTTCGAAAAGTACATCAGTTAGACCACAAAGTATGCAAAATAAATTAATTTTGTTATTTTAAATTTTATTTTCGTAAAAATGTGGTTTATTGGCTATATATGTACTTCTTTTCAAGTAAAAATACACATCTGAAACACTATCTTCTTTTAATATTTTCATTCGATTCCTGACCAAAATTGCATCGAAATTCTTATTATCATTGGCCCACTTAAAGCTGCTATGTTCTCTTTCACCTTTGTATTGAATGATACTTTTTTTTCTCCTTTCAAAAGTTACGCTTTTATTTAAATACTTATTTAAGTTCGGTGTGGCCTGGTAGATGACATGGTGGAAACCAAAAAGCAAAACTGAACCGAAAGCTATCTTGCCTATGGCAGAGATGGGCACTTTATCTACCTAGGCAGAATAATTCTTCTGTTATACTCGTATATAAAGCTAAGCGAGGTACGAATCACACAGGTGATCGTTTAAGACGCATTAAAAATATTCGCGGTGTCCGTTCCAAATTATAGGGTGCATTTTAACTGTTGTGTTTCATGAGTAGAAGGGCGTTACTGGGATAAAACGGAATCTCGTACATCTTTAAACCTTCTTAATGACAATAACGTCAAGTTAAAGAGACCAGCAATCAAACACGACAATATTTAAATTTACTTTTTTTTAATTCAATTTTTTTTAAACCTTAACAGGACTATTTAAAACTAAGACTTTCTGGCTTATAAAAAAACTTTACATTCAAAATTGTATAACTCGATTGTCTATTACGTACACTGAATTTGTGTTCTTCAAAATAATATTAAAATCATAAGAAACTCAGTGTTCCTCTTAAATATTCCACGAACAGTCCACGGATGGGTAAAACATGAAGTCATTCTATGGGAGAATTTTCCGAATTCTCGTATTTGCATGAGTGAAACCTTGTATCACATGAAACCCTCCCCTGATTGTCGATGCGAAATATTGTCTTCGTTTCTGAACTGCAATGTATGCCTCCAGTGGATTTAAATATATTCTTCCGATAAAAGTAAACTTTACCACTGGGCCACTATTTACTAATCTATATATCAATATTTTGTTTAAGGGCATATTTGACTAGATTGGTTATTATTCTGCTATTACTAGATTGGTTATCTAAATATTTACTAGATTGATTATTTAGTTATCTATTACCTATATTAATTATCTAGTTATCTGTTACCTATACTGGTTATCCAGTTTCAATTACCTGTATTGGTTATCTAGTTATCTGTTACCTATATTGATTATCTAATTATATATTGGTATCTAGATCCTATGTTGGTTATCTATTTTTCTATGCTTCTACATGCTACTTAGTTTTAATATTGATACCGAAATATTTCCATAATTTTGAAACCAAAATTCACTCGTGTGGAAGTCATGGTTTAAAAACGGAGAATTATATTTCTTTAAGTGATGGAACGGAGAATTTGAGATCATTGAACTTTTTTTTTAACTTAAATTCAATTTTGTTTTTTCATTTCAGCACAATTTTTTCGCAAAAACACTTAGCAAAATAAAATATATTGCGATTATTATAGGGGACATAGCCGAATCCTTCCTTATTCAGCGATAAACACACAAGGATCCAAAGAAAGACCTTCATTTCATACATTTGTTAGTTAATTTTTAGCAATTTAAAAATTTTAAAAGTTAAGTACCTTATATCTTAAGTATTAATTATGTATACCTTATAATATTAAATACGAATAAATTAAAATAAAGTTAAGAAAGTTATTTCTAATAGAAGTAGCTTTTATTTGAGGTCCTTCACCATAGAAACAGTAGATATGTAGTATCTTCAGTGTTTTCCAGGGCGCAACACAGGAGAAGGCTACACTGCACTCGCATTTTGTTATCACAATTATGAATGAACATCTTCTGATATGGTTCCTGAGGAGTTTCTCCCATTTTTTTTATTTCATCATAACAGAGGAACATTCCAGCCTACAGGTGTACCGTGCTAATTCCCGGCATAGACACAGAACCCTTTGGCTCGACTTGCTCTGCTCCTCGGGTTCTTAAGCCCAATTCGTTGGTCACTACGCAGGCTTCGTACAAACCACAAGTTGGACAGGCTTGTTTCAAAGAATTATTAACATTAAACTCATATCAAATGTACAATAATTAATTTATATTATTAAATTTTTAAAATATTTTAGTAATAAATTTAGTATATTTAAACTGAATAGTGGCTAAGCAAGATAAATTCACTATTAATTAAATTAAATTATACAATTCATTAAAGAAGAAGAAAACATCTTAATTCACTTTTCACAAAAAATTTAATTAATAGTTTTCATTTATATATTTTACAATTATTTAAGAATATTTTTTCTTGTTATAAACTTTTTTTTACAATACATTTTTAATTATTTTAATGAATAACGAATTCCAGTAAACTGAATTCAGTATAATCCAGCAATTTGATCCTATTTTAATTTAAAAAATAACTATATTAAGCATGCTTTTTTAAATAATAATGATAATATATATATATATATATGAATAAATCAGTATACTTTCAAACACGCTTTTCAAACGCTTTTTTTTACACGCGCTCTCTCTCTCTGTATATATCTCTCTGTATCTCTGTGTGTGTGTATTTCAACATTATCTATGACTTGAAATCGCATTTCAGCATTTAGTTGCAACAATTTAATAGAACTTCCAAACAAATTTGTGAATTTCTATACATAAATTTTCTTTTCTATGAAAAGATCCTCCTTATTTTTTTCCTTGACAAACACATTCATTTCCTTACTTCTAGCGGAGTAACCAATAAAACCAATCCGTAATTATCCCTTCCCACACATCTGTTGGTCTACAGTTTTTTGGTCTCCTGTATTGACAAATAAGGTCTATCTGCATACCATAGAGATAATTTCTTACAAATTTCTTACGAAGGTCACAGGAAGCGTTTTTGCTCAATTTTCGAAACAGATTACAAAATGGAAGATAATTTTGAAATATTTTTTAAAGTTGCTAATTATGAAATGAAAGGTCAGAATTCGTTATTTGAATTTCATTTATAAATAAAATTAGAGATTGGATTTAATACAAATAGAGTTTGGAAAGTGTGTTTGAAAGTATACTGATTTATTAATAGATCTGTTTAACAGATCACAGAACAAACATCAGAAGAACACAATACTCACAGAAAAATGTAAGAAACTTTAAATAAATCAGATATAAAGAATTGTTTGTTAGCTTTTAATCAATGATAAACAATAATCCTTAAATATTTTTTAAAATATCATTTCATTAAACACTTATTAACACGCACTTTATTTATATTATCCTATAACTACGATAGTACATTAAATTTAATAATTATTAAAAAGAATGATTTTTTTTTATAATATTAATTTTTCATTTCCTTATATTTCTAACTTTAATTTAAACTTTAACTAATTTAAACTTTTTTTTACTAACTTTAATTTCTAACTAATAAATTCATTCAATCTTTAATATTTTAATATGAATTTTGCCTTATCATTAATAGTGTAAGGTTTATGATTAATTTTCTATAGAAAAATATTTATGAATAATCTTCCAGAATTACATGATTGAATTTCTAAATCTAATTTTAGCATTGACCTTCTGAAATTAATTTTTTTTTATTTCTTTAATTTATTACTAATAATTTTGAGTAAATTACTAATAGTTTTGATTACAAATAGTTTTGAATTTAAACTAAATCATCAACAAAATGTAAATTTCATATTACTTTGAAACAAAAAAAAATTTCTTTAAACGAGAAACATTTCATTTTTTTTAATCATTCCAGTTATTATTGAGTCGAAATTTCAGAAATGACGCATAGCAAATCGTCCACAAAATGTAAATTTAAATCTTTTTTTTATAACTTTAAAAAAAAATCAATTTTTTTAAAACGAGAATCACTTGACTTTATTTTAAATCATGCGAGTTACTGTCGCGTCGAAATTTCGAATGACATATAGCAAATCATCAAAAAAAATGTAAATTACACATTATTCAATTCCTTCTACTAGCTCACACTCTCCCTATATATATCTTATTGAAATTTTCAATCGTTCATAAAATACTTTTTATTCATCCACTCAAGTTCAAACACATTTTTTTTAACTTGCAGTGGAGGACACTGGATGTTAATGCAGTTTTTTCAAATATTAATAGATTCATTAAATTTAATTCATTCATTTTAGTTTTTTTTTACATTTAAGTTGCATATATCTACCAATAGATGGCGCCAGATAAACTTAAAAAAATGAATGAAAATTATTTATAAAGGACTGTCTGCAATAGAGTGAAAATAAAAAAGTAGGAATTGACTTTACATTTTTTTTTATATTACTTTTTTTTTTTTTTTTTTATAACTTTTAAAAAAAAAAAAAAATTATTTTCTTTTATCATTTCAGTTACTATAGAGTCGAAATTTCGAAAATCACATAAAGCAAATCGTCAACAAAATGCAAATCTAAATAATTTTTTATAATTCTGAAAACAAAAAGAACTATTTTCGTCAAGCGAGAATGGTTTGAATTTTTTAAATCATGCTAGTTCATGTGGAATCAAAATTTCGAAAATGACATTAAGCAAATCGGTAACAAAATGTTAATTTAAATAATTTTTTATAACTCTGAAAACGTAAAAAAAACTATTTTCTTAAAACTAGAAGCAATATTTTTTTCTAATCATGCCATTTCATGTCGAGTCGAAATTTCGAAAATGTCATCAAGCAAATCGGTAACAAAATGTAAATTTAAATCATTTCTAAATTTCCAAAAACGATCATCATTAGATTTTTTTTTTTATAAATTAGAACAAAGTTAATTTCATTTAGAACAAATATGAGCAGATGAGTAACCTGAAGGCAATGCTGAGCGCTCTACCGTCATTTTGGGCACACGAGGGCTATACACAGACCGGAACCTACAGGTTGAAGGTGGATTCCAAACCACTCACAAACATCCATGCCACAGCCAGGATTCGAACCTAAAAACCGGTGAATAAGGCAAAATTCTGTGGTACCTAACGCCAGAGCGCTAACCAATTGGCCATCAGGGCGCTGAGGCATCTGAAGAGCCCACTTTTACAGCTACAGTGGCGTACATTTCAGAAACAAAATACGAGTATTATCAGACTTTAAAAACTCTACATTTTTAAAATACCTGTAATTAAATTTTTTTAAAGTCATTTTTCACCACTGATTGTAAGTAAAGGCGATAAAGAAAACTTCACAATTGAGATTTTGAAGTTTTCAATAAGGAATAGCTCAATCAAAAAGCTTAATTTAAATTATCAACCATTTTAATTCATTTCTTTAAATAGAAAGCCCGAACCATTTACTAAAAAGGGGTGCGTTATAAAAGTTTTATGTGAAGGAATCAAGATGAAAGGTTTCTACTTTTACTTGGTTTGATGGGATTAGGTAAAATAAAAAATTAAGCTTTATAATGTCTGAAATGCAAAGATATTTTTAGAGTTGTATCTGAGGATTACAAATTATATTTATATTTGTAATCCTCAGATATAAATATAAATATAATTATAAATGATATAAATTATAGTTTTATCTGAGGAAATTTTCTACATTAATTAAAAACAATGTAAATCAAATTTTTCTGAAATTAATTTGTTGATGTATATAAAACCATATTAAAATCCCTAGTTTTCTAGCCTTTTTTTTTTCTCATTTTGTGGTTTGTTTACAAGCTTGGTTCACATGAGCAAACTCATCGAATTGTTATGATAGGTGACTAGGGATTGCAATATTGGACCAAAAGTTCAATACCGGTATTCGGTATTTTTTAGATCTTAATACCGGGATACCGGTTTGAATACCGGTAGTTGAAATTTTAGAAAAAGATAGAAAACACATGTATTTTTTTTGTTTTATTTGACAGTTATTAGGGAAAGTAAATATCACAAAAAACGTTGTAACTTATAAATTATAACAGTATATAAAGAATCGCAAAAAATAAAGGAACATCTTATTTATTTAAATCACAAAAGAGTGTAAATATCCCTATTCAGTCTGTGGTACTATTACAAATTTTTGAAATGTAATCTTAAAAAACATAATGCATCGATTGTACTGTCATTAAGCCTGGAACGTAATTTTGTGCAAAAATTACCAGCTGTAGGAAACGCTCTTTCAGCATCTACGCTAGTTGGTGGAACTGTTAGCAATGCTATATACTTTTTCCAAGTATTTACCTCTAAATACCTCATCTTCAAATAAATCTATTTCTCGTCAGATTGTTTTGAATAAAGCTGATTTCAGTATTGTATTTTGGTTTGTTGAAACTTTTTTTTAGCTATCGACAATTCTAATTTTTGTTCAAGTAACAATTTCTTTTCACTATCGACATTAGTGTTATCATAATCTACGATAAATGTACCGAATTCTTCTAAATGTGGATAGGTTTGTGGGTAAAAATTTTAAGAATGTTTACTATAAACTTGATCAAATTTGAATTGGTTAGTCTCTTTTCTCCTTTTTCATTCTCATTTTTAAAATCATTATAATTATGTAAATACCGTAAGACATTTTCTATTTGGGTATGCCTTTCTTCTGTGCGATTTTTCAATGTAATATATAATTCTTCAGGTAATGATGTGTGCTGTTCTTTCAGTGACTGCAACATGAAATTTATTGTTACATTAGCTGTTAATAAATTATAGTAGTAAGAAGTAGAGCTGATACAGTTCAGGATTTTAAGTCGAATTCACTATCGGGAAAATTAATTTGCAGGTTTAAGTCGATCATTGCTTTTTTGGATTGGATTTTTCAGTTTCAAATAACGTTCCATCATTTGGAGTAAACTATTCCAACTTGTTTTAGAATCCAGTATTAATATATATTCTGTTTTATTTTCAGTTAGTATATATTTGTGTAAAATGGTATTTTTTGTAGGGGAACGTTTAAATGTTTTAACAATTTTTCGAACTTTATAAGTTATAGGAAGCAATTCTTGATGGGTTAATATTTCCTTCTCATTAGCAATATCTTCTTCAACAATTACATTGTCATTATCTTCATTGTCACTTTCACACTCACCGAAGTATTATCAACTAATTTTTTATGTTCTTTAAAGTTATTCTTATTCATTATAAAGGGGTATTATTTATGAGTATATATATAATAAATCTGAAAAATATTTTGAACTCTAGAGTATGATTTGCAAATACAATATAATAACAAACTCACCAATTTAAAAAATATCGAAATATTACACACTTTTTTCACAACTACAACCTTGTTTTCACAGATAAGAATTGCTAGTTTCCAGATAAGAATTCTGAATAAGAATTCACAGATAAGAATAAGAATTTCACAGATAAAAATTCTTTCACATATAAGAATTCTAAATTTCTTGTAAATACCGAAAAACCGGTATTTAAACTACTGAATACCGGTATTACAAAATTGTACAAATGGCTCAAAATACCGGTATTCGGTATCCCAGTATATCGGTATTGCAATCCCTATAGGTGACTAAAGGTGTTATTGAAAAAAGTCTCAAATAATATGAATTAGAAATAATTTACACATAATAATTATATTTTAATATAATTTTTGTTGATATTATATATATCAAAAATATAAATATCTGTACACAATTGGCAAAGAATAATAACTATTATGAGAATTAGTTTAGTGTAAGCAGAAAAACCCCGTCCTACTACTTCTAAGAATGGCAAATGTCCTTTGAACATTTCGGAAAAAATGTGCTTTAAGCCATTTTTAATACTTTATCTAGAAAAATATTGGCAAATTCATGTTTAAAAGATGTAGACGGTAAATATTTTCACTGACATTAAAAGTCACACATAGTAATGTATAAAAAATTAGACAAATGTTCTTGTTGAAATTTAAAGAGAATAGTAACAAATACCAAACTAAAAATTACCATTCGTTGATTCTTTCATATATAAACTCACTGGTTGAAATGATTCACTGTCATATGTTATCGGCTGAAGTTATTGGCTCGTATGTTATTGCTGAAATGTGCACTAGATATGTTTCTTAGTCTTTGGTTTTTATTCACTTAATTTTTATTTCAGCTATATTAATTATAATACCGATCTTAAATATGCCTCTGAAAAATATAAAACTAGTTCTATTAATCTATTTTAAAATAAGCACTTTAGTTTTAATTCTCGTCATGCTAATTCAAAGAACTAATTTTTAAAATGCACACAGGAGATAAATTATTGCCTCTTTTTTTATGTTAAGCGAACTGTGCACTTATTTCACGTGCAGATTGTACCAGTAAGAGTACAAATGGTGACACCCTCGTTTTTATTTTGCCCATCCTTTGTTCTTGAGCATAGGAGACGTTTCTGTAACGAAGTTATTTAAAATAATAGCCTTGCGTGTTTCTCCAGTATCGTTGTCCCTTTGCCACTTTCAGGAAAATTAGGAGAGTTAGCAATTTTTAATCTGCATACAGTGGAACACGCACTTTTTCTCCTTATTTAAGGCTTCTCAAACAACTGCATCTTCAGGAACAAGTTCAGTAAATAGATACTCAGGAAACTCTTATCATAATAATACAAATAAGTGTGTAATACAAGACTTCTTGAATTTTCGTAAACCTTTGTTTCCTAATTGCCCTGCTTGTTATCTGCCTTGCCCAATTACGTCCATAAAAAGAAGACATGTTGCTTGCATTTAGATTCTATCGGATTTGTTACTTGAAGTTATTACTGTGTCCAAAAAGTAAGACCAGTTTTCAATTTAAATTTCTCGGGCATATAGTATTTCATTTTTTTTTCTTTCTTTTTTTTTGGTTGTTGGCACTGTCCTTGACATCTGTGTGAAATTTCAAGTCAAAATATTCATGAATGCTTGAGTTACGCTTGGGTTTGTGAGATGCTAAAACTGATTCCGGCGATAATACCATATGCCCGTGAAATTTAAATTGAAAACTGGTCTTACTTTTTGGACACAGTAATAACTTCCGATAGAATCTAAAAATGCAAGCAACCTGTCTTCTTTTTATGGACGTAATTGGGCAAGGCAGATAACAAGCACACTTACTTTTTGGACATATTAGTAGATGTAAAAATAAGGTTGGAGGCGTATTTACAGCGCCTAAAGGTTAATAATTTGAGTATACCATCCTTAATTGACGAAATGTTTTTAAAATTTCATTAAAAAAACATAATCATTAAAAATAAGAAAGGATACAACATCGCCAATAATGAGTGGTTTTGAAAATTAGAATAGGCCATTAGACGACAAAGAAATATAACATTTCAAATATTTAATGAAGATAAAATTATATTAATTATTATTTAAGAAATTTTACTGCAATATTTCACAAATTGAATATTTGAGTGTAATGGTTTTATATTTTATTTCAGGGACATATTGGAATAATGAAGATTATTAAGATATACAAAATTTAAAAAACTGTTGGAATCAATTATTTTTCACGTAGTTAAATTTGAAAAAAAAATCGGAAATTTTTTTAATTGCAGAGGGTTTTAATTCATTTGAATAAAGCTTGATATGATTCTAAACATAAGCGTGAATTTCAGGCTATTTTAAATCATGTGCGACATTGTCGTGGCGCTGCCATCCACCCACTCAATGAATGAGACGTTAATAGGAAACTGATGGGAAATATATAATTTTAAATTTATGTATTATGTGTGTATAAATTTTGTTGCAAGTTATGTCTTTTTTTTTGTCATTGTATTTCAATATTCACTAGATTGCAATTTTTTAAATTATGTGTGAAATATTTTCA
>BPLQ01015503.1:0-119599 GCA_021605075.1 Caerostris darwini
AAATGATCCATTATTAGAATTAGCATCCTTATCGAAGTTTTAAATTCAAATAAAGTTCAAGTAAATAATGAAGTTTTCAAGTTCTTCTTTGTAAAATATCCTAGATTAGTCTAAAAAGTATTTTTATTTACTTAAATTACTTTATAATGTTTAATTTTTCTTTCTCGCTTCATAATTAATCTACTTCTTCGTCGTTTCATCGTTTTTCAGTAATGTTGATTTTATTTGTACGTTTTCATGACGCTTTCTCGCCTCATGCACTGTAGTACAATGTTGCTGATAAGTATTCAAGAAGAAATATATGTATGAAGCAAAATATCGGAGCGTAAAAAATACGGTATTCAATAACTTTAATATCCCAACGCAACGATATTTTCATAAAATCGACGCGAACAGCAATGTAACTTGTAAAACGTAAGTCAAAATTTTAATAATTCCTTGATTGCATTGTACAATATGCAATTTTCGAAACATCGCACCATTCTCTGCCATTATTCCCTAGAGGTACTCTTTAAAATTGAAAACAACTGACTCCTTATTTCGTCCACGCATTAACAATACCTTTCCTTCAATGAGTTATTTGCCCTTGCCCCCCCCTCAAATCTGTCTCTTCCATGGAAAGGACTAACACTAGGTTACTGGTTTCCATTTTTCTCTTTGTGTGAAAGTGAAGAAAATTTTTTTTTTTAGACTTAGCAGTAATTACAGACCGCCATTGAGTTGCACTCCAATTGACATGTGCATGCCCAATTAAAATTTTCAGTTCTATGGCATGATATGAGGAGTTATCGCCCAGTTGATCTGAATACCGGTTATTCTGTAACTGATACAATAGATCTGATGTGAGTGGTTGCAGCTGTTCTGTGCCTCTATGCAGCTAATTGCAATTCGCTGTCATCAGCAACATTTGTAGCTCTAAGTATCCACTATCCTTTAATTACAGAATGGTTCACATTTAACCATCCTTTTTCTATAGGATTGACTTTGTCTTACTTTATCGTAATTCTTCAGATAAATGATGGTCATGTTTTGGATGCAATTGTGTGCTATGTTTTAATTAGCGGGCCATGCGAAATTTCAAAACTTCAGGTGGCAAAGAATTATTTGTGTTCGCGTAATTTATTAATGGGACGGCTCTTCCTAACAGACACTGATTCTCTTGGCGGACAATATGTTGATAAGCATGTGTTTTGCGGAAAATATACAAAATAGAACTTGCCGCCTCTCCGACATGATGAGCGGCCTGGTGGCCAAGTGACTAGCACTCTGGTCTTTGGTACCGGTGTCTTCAGGTTAGAATCCTGGCGGTAGCATGGATGTTTATATATAAAAATCCAGCAAATAATGACTAAAGGGGCGGTGGTCTGGAAAAGACATAAAAGCAAATGTGTTGGAGACATGCGAGAGGGAAAATAGACGGAGAATTGACTGATACACGGAAGACGAGCAGCAAACAAGTAATATAAAAGTCAATTCCTTGTTTTTTTCACTATATTACAGAAATTCTTTATAAATATTTTTCATTCATTTTTTTATGTTTATCTGGTGCCATCTATTGGTGGATACATGCAACTTAAATTTAAAAAAAATTGAAATTAATCAATTAAAATCAATTAATGAATTAATATTTGAAAAAACTGTATTAACATCCAGTGTCAAGCACTACAAGTTAAAAAAAAATGTATTTGATGTGGAGTGGATGAATAAAAAGCATTTTATCAACGATTGTAAATTTGGGCAAGATATATATAGGGAGAGTGTGAGCTAATAGAAGGAATTGAAAAAGTAGAATCGACGGGGATACAAGAGTCCAAGAAAAGGAGTTGGCAAGACGGGGTAGTAACAAACTGATGAAAAATTGTACCCTATCGTGGACCCCTGCGTGATTCTGCAAACTACCATGCAGACCATGCGAACCTCTGGTCTTGTCCGTCGACTCTCGGAGTTTCGTCTACGGCCGAGAACGAACTCGGGAGTCATCGGCTAGGACCAGAGGATTCCTGCCTGCAAAATCCGTGGTCCTTTGGACAGTAGTGCTGGACTCCATTCGTCATGATACACCTATGCTTCCATGCTGCCTGTTGATATAATCATCAATATTTGTGAGAGTCTGTTTAGTTGTTGAACTTTTATTATTATTGTTTTAAAAAAAAAAGCCTCTCTTTGCCAGCAATTTTGGCATATGCACAGGAAATGGATTTAGAGTGATGGACATTGCACCTGTATTATATTGAGAGGTAAGGATACTCATATCTATTATTTACATGTGATTAGTGCTTATTAGAAATCCACATTTACTAATATAATAATAATTATATGGCTTACACTGCGTGAAAAAAGTAGGACATTAGATTATTTTTCATAAATGAATACTGGCTCATTTTGTAAACTATTAATTTATTCCCAACGTTTTTATATGCAGATACCTGTATCTAGACAAAACAAAAAGTACACAATTAATAAAAAAGTATACTTAATAAAAAAATTGATTTTGACGGTCTCAAGATCAGTGAAAAAAGTAGAAGGACACTTCTAAAAACAATTAATATGGAATTCTTTTCCTTTTAGCTCGAATTACTTCGAAGATCCTATTTGGCATCGACCTGTATAAAGATTGAATTTTTGTTTGGCAAAAATTGTGCCATACAAAGTTTATTGATTTCTGCAGCTCAGCTACAGATTCAAACTGCTTTCATCCCTCGTAAACACGATGTACACACATTGCTCATATGTTCTCTACAATGTTGAGATCAGGACTTTTAGCAGGCCAAAGTAAAAGTCGAACATTGTTTGCTGCAAACCAATCTTTAACACCATTTGCAGTGTGAATTGATGCTCCATATTGCTGAAAAATAACGTAATTTAAAACTCTAACAAAACAACTCTCTATAAAAATCAGGTCAAAAGCAGTAAAATAAAAGCATATTGTATAAAAAAAGGACTGTCCTTCTACTTTTTCACACAGTGTATTCTAAACATCAACATTGTAAATATTAATAAATACATTTTTATTTATATTTTTTAAATCAGGAAATTAGATTGAGTTATTTCATGTGTATGTGTTTCCTTCTCCAATATGTATATGTCTCTGAATGTTATAGGGCTTTATGAATGGCAATTTTTTAAGCTTAAACAGATCATCATGGAAATTATAGAATTAATTAGAATAAGTTATGTAAAGAAGCTAAATTACACGACAGAATATTTTTAATATACTGCAGAACTTAATTTCATGGTTCGTAGAAGATCGTACACATGTCTTCATAATCATTCATCATAGATGAGCATTGGTTGATAAATGATTCGTTGATAGATTAGCATCTTTATCGAAATTTTAAATCAAATAAACTACGCTCTTCTTTGTAAAATATTCTAGACTAGTCTAAAAATATTTTAATTTATTTAAATTAATTTTATAATGTATAATTTCGGCTTTCTCGTTGCATAATTAATCTTTTTCCTCGTCGTTTCATCGTTTTTCAGTAATGTTGATTTTATTTGTACGTTTTCAAGACGCTTTCTCGGCATATGCATTGTAGTACAATGTTGCCGATAAGTATGCAAAAAGAAATATATATGAAGCAAAATATCGGATCGTAAAAAAAAAACGGTATGCAAAAACTCTAATATCACAACGCAACGATATTTTCATAAAAGCGAATAGCAATGTATCTTGTAAAACGTAAGGCAAAATTCTAATAATTCCTTGATTGCTCTGTACAATCTGCAATTTTCCAAACATCGCACCATTCTCTGCCCTTATTCCCTAGAGGTGTTCTTTAAAATTGAAAACAACTAACTCCTTATCTCGTCCACGCATTATCAATACCTGCCCTCCAAAGAATTATTTGCCCTTGTCCCCCCCACCCCAAAACTGTTTCTTCTGTTTTCAGGTTACTGGCTTCCATTTATCTTTTTGTGTAAAATTGAAGAAAAAAATTTTTTAGACTCAGCAGTAATTACAGACCGCCATTGAGTTGCACTCCAATCGGCATGTGCATGCCCAATTAAAATTGACAGTTCTGTGGCATGATATGAGGAGTTATCGCCCAGTTGATCTGAATACCGGCAACTCTGTAACTGATACGATAGATCTGATGTGAGTAGTTGCAGCTGTTTTGTGCCTCTCTTGCAATTAACTGTCATCAGCAACATTTGTAGCTGTAAGTATCCACTATCTTTTAATTAAAGAATGGTTCACATTTAACCATCCTTTTTATATAGGATTGACTTTGTCTTACTTTATCATAATTCTTCAAATAAATGATGGTCATGTTTTGGATGCAAGTACCGAACTATTTTGAAATGTACCTACTCACTGTCTAGTTGCAGAGTCCTTGAAAGCTCATTTCCTTGCATTAAACAACATAAACCCTACCATTATGCATTTGCCTATTGCAACACTTCTGTAATTACTGCTGAGTGTAAAAAAGTTTTTCTTCACAACTTTTATACACAAAAACATAAATGGAAGCCAGTAACCTGATGTTAGTCCTTTCCATAGAAGGGATTGATCTGAGGGGGGGCGGCAAGGGCAAATCACTCTTTGAAGGGCATGCATTGTTAATGCGTGGTGATTGCCCACTGATAATCAGTTGGAAGTGTGTATTTGATGTCACTAGCCCCTACCATATTCGAATTCTATCTGTTCAATGGGGGAAACAGTTTAGGAAAGAAGCAGGTCTTTTGCCGCAACTACGACAGAAAGTTGTATTTGTGTGCCATGTTTTAATTAGCGGGCCATGCGAAATTTCAAAACACCAGATGGACAAGAATTATTTGTGTTCGCGTAATTTATTAATGGGACGGCTCTTCCTAACGGACACAGATTCTTTTGGCGGAGAATATGTTGATAAGCATGTGTTTTGCGGAAAATATACAAAATAGAACTTGCCGCCTCTCCGACCTGCTAAGCGGCCTATTGCCCAGGTGACTAGCGCTCTTTTCTTTGGTACCGAAGGCTTCAATCCTGGTGGTAGCATGGATGTTTGTGAGTAGTTCGAATTCCAAGTAGAACTGTAAGTCCCGGTCTAATTAGCCCAAAGTGAGAACAAAATACCCGTAAAGCGGCAAACCAAACCAAACCAAAACCGACCTGATGAAGTGTCGCCATCTCACCCCTACCACTAATGAAAATTCCTGTAGACCCAGGAGCATTTTTTATAAGAAAATCCAGCAAGTAATGACTAAAGAGGCGGTGGTCTGGAAAAGACATAAAAGCAAATGTGTTGGAGACATGTGAGAGGGAAAATGGACAGAGGATTGATTAAAAAACACGGATGACGAGAAGCAAACAAGTAATATAAAAGTCAATTCCTACTTTTTTTCACTGTATTACAGAAATTCTTTATAAATAATTTTCATTTATTTAAGTTTATCTGGCGCCATCTATTGGTAGATACATGCAACTTAAATCTAAAAGAAATTGAAATTAATCAATTAAATTCAATTAATGAATTAATTTTTGAAAAAAAACTGTATTAACATCCAGTGTCATCCACTACAAGTTAAAAAAATGTATTTGATGTTCAATGGTTGAATAAAAAGCATTTTATCAACAATTGGAAATTTGGGCAAGATATATATATAAGTAGAGGGTTAGATAATAGAAGGAATTGAAAATGGAGAATCGACGGGGAGACAAGAGTCGAAGAAAAGGAGCTGGCAAGACAGGGCCACAACAAACTCATGAAGAAGACAGGCACCCTATCGCACACTATTTGCGAACCTCTGGTCTTGTGCGTTGACTCTGGGAGTTTCGTCTGCGGCCGAGAACGAACTCGGGAGTCATCGCCAAGACCAGAGGTTTCCTGCCTACAAAATCCGTGGGAGAGCCCTATTTGTGGTTGGCCCCCGCTACCGCGTCTTTGACAGTAGTGTTGGACTCCATTCGTCACGATGCACCTGTGCTTCCATGCTGCTTGTTGATATCAACATCAATATCTGTGTGCGACTGTTTAGTTGTTGAACTTTTATTATTTTTTTTTTTAAAGCCCCACTTTGCCAGCAATTGTGGCATATGCACAAGAAATGGATTTAGACTGATGGACATTGCACCTGTATTATATTGAGAGGTAAGGACACTCATATTTTTAATTATTTTTTGTGGTATATTTCATATATGTTACATTTGATTCGTGCTTATTAGAAATTTTCTACTAATATAATTATAATTGTATGGTTTATTGTAACTATTAAAATAGAAAATATTAATAAATGCATTTTTATTTATTTATTATTATCGTGAAATTAGCTTTTGATTTATTTGTGTATGTGTATCCTTCTCCAACATGTATAAATCTATGAATCTTGTGTTATATGAATAAAAATTTATTAAGCTTAAACAAATAACCATGGAAATTATAAAATTAATTAGTTTAGATTTTTACATAAATTAATGCTATATGATAGACTGGAAAACTTAATTTCATGATTCGTAGAAGATCGTACACATGTCTTCATAGTCATTCATCATAGAAGAGTATTGGTAGATAAATGATTTCGTTGATAGGTCAGCATCTTTATCGAAGTCTTATATTCAAATAAACTAAGTTCTTCTTTGTAATATATCCTAGACTAGTCTAAAAAGTATTTTAATTTATTAAAGTTAACTTTATAACGTTTAATTACGGCTTCCGCGTTTCATAATTAATCTACTTCCACGTCGTTTCGTCGTTTTTCAGTAAGGTTGGTTTTATTTGTTCGTTTTCAAGACGCTTTCTCAGCTCATGCACTGTAGTACAATGTTGCCGATAAGTATGCAAAAAGAAATATATATGAAGCAAAATATCGGACCGTAAAAAAAACGATTTGCAAAAACTCTAATATCAGAACGCAACGATATTTTCATAAAAATCGAATAGCAATGTATCTTGTAAAACGTAAGGCAAAATTTTAATAATTCCTTGATTGCACTGTACAATATGCAATTTTCGAAACATCGCACCATTCTCTGCCATTATTCCCTTTAAATATTCTTTAAAATTGAAAACAACTGACACCTTATCTCGTCCACGCATTAACAATACCTTTCCTTCCAAGAGTTATTTGCCCTTCCCCCCCCTCAAGTCTGTCTCTTCCATGGAAAGGACTAACACCAGGTTACTGGTTTCCATTTTTCGCTTTGTGGGAAAGTGAAGAAAATTTTTTTTTTTAGACTCAGCAGTACTTACAGACCGAGACATGTGAGAGGGAAAATGGACGGAGAATTGACTGAAACACGGAAGACGAGCAGCAAACAAGTAATATAAAAGTCAAGTCCTTGTTTTTTTCACCATATTACAGAAATTCTTTATAAATATTTTTCATTCATTTTTTTAAGTTTATCTGGCGCCATCTATTGGTGGATACATGCAAATTAAATTTAAAAAAAATTGAAATTACTAAATTAAATTCAATTAATCAATTAATATTTGAAAAAACTGTATTAACATCCAGTGTCAAGCACTACAAGTTAAAAAAAAGTGTATTTGATGTTGAGTGGATGAATAAAAAGCATTTTATCAACGATTGTAAATTTGGGCAAGATATATATAGGGAGAGCGTGAGCTAATAGAAGGAATTGAAAAAGTAGAACCGACGGGTAGACAAGAGTCGAAGAAAAGGAGCTGGCAAGACAGGGCCCCAACAAACTGATGAAGAAGAAAGGTACCTTATCGTGGACCCCTGCGTGATTCTGCGAACTACCATGCAGACCTTGCGAACCTCTGGCCTTATCCGTTGGCTCTCTGAGTTTCGTCTACGGCCGAGAACGAACTCGGGAGTCATCGGCTTGGACCAGGGGTTTCTTTCCTGCAAAACCCAAGGAAGAGCCCTATTTGCATTTGGTCCCTGCTACAGTGTCTTTGGACAGTAGTGCTGGACTCCATTCGTCATGATGCACCTATGTTTTCATGCTGCATGTTGATATCATCATCAATATGTGTGAGCGACTGTTTAGTTGTTGGACTTTTATTAAGGAATTTATATTAAAAAAACTCTATTGACATCCAGTGTCATCCATTACAAGTTAAAAAAAATGTATTTGATGTTGAGTGAATGAATGAAAAGCATTTTATGAACGATTGGAAATTTGGACAGATATATATAGGGAGAGTGTGAGCTAATAGAAGGAATTGGAAATGGAGTATCGACGGGGAGACAAGAGTCGGAGAAAAGGAGCTGGCAAGACAGGGCCCCTACAAATGGCTCCGAAATGGAGCACTAGAAACAGATGAAAAAGAAAGAGACCCTGTCGAACCCCGTGAAAGAGCCCTATTTGCGGTTGGCCCCTGCTACCGCTTCTTTGACAGTAGTGTTGGACTGCATTCGTCACGATGCACCTATGTTTCCATGCTGCTTCTTGATATCATCAGCAATATCTGTGAGCGACTGTTTAGTTGTTGAACTTTTATTATTTATTTTTATAAAAGCGCCACTTTGCCAGCAATTGGCGCATATGCACAGGAAATGGATTTAGACTCATGGGCATTGCACCTGTATTATATTGAGAGGTAAGGTAATATTCATAAATAAATTTTTATTTATTTATTATTCTTATTTTTTTAAATCCTAAAATTAGTTTTGATTTGTTTGTGTATGTGTATCCTTCTCCAACATGTATAAATCTATGAAACTTTCGTTATATTAATAAAAATTTATTAAGCGTAATCTAATCATCACGGAAATTGCAAAATTAGTTAGTTTAGTGTTTTTACATAATTTAATGCTATATGATAGACTGGAAAACTTAATTTCATGATACGTAGAAGATTGTACACATGTCTTCATAGTCATTCATCATAGATGAGTATTGGTTGATAAATGATTTCGTTGATAGTTCAGCATCTTTATCGAAATTTTCAATACAAATAAACAAAGTTCTTCTTTGTAAAATATCCTAGACTAGTCTAAAAAGTATTTTAATTTATTAAAATTAACTTTATAATGTTTAATTTCGGCTTCCTCGTTTCATAATTAATCTACTTCCACGTAGTTTCATAGTTTTTCAGTAATGTTGATTTTATTTGTTCGTTTTCAAGACGCTTTCTGCGCTCATGCACTGTATTACAATGTTGCCGATAAGTATGCAAAAAGAAATATATATGGAGCAAAATATCGGACCCTAAAAAAACGGTATGCAAAAACTCTAATATCACAACACGACGATATTTTCATAAAAATTGACACGAATAGCAATGTAGCTTGTATCTCTTACGTCAGTCCTTTCCATGGAAGAGACAGATTTGAAGGGGGAGGCAAGGGCAAATAATTCTTTGAAGGGCAGGTATTGTTAATGCGTGATGATGCTCCACTGATAATCAGTTGGAAATTGTATATCTGAAGTCACTAGCCCTTACCGGATTCGAATTCTATCTGCTCAATGGGAGAACCAGTTTCGAAAGGTAGCAGGTCTTTTGTCGCAACTGCGACTGAAAGTTATATTTGTGTGCGATGTTTTAATTAGAGGGCCATGCGAAATTTCAAAACGTCAGATGGCCAAGAATTATTTGTGTTTGCATAATTTATTAATAGGGCGGCTCTTCCTAACGGACACAAATTTTTTTGGCGGCGATTATGTTGATAAGCATGTGTTTTGCGGAAAATATACAAAATAGAACTTGCCGCCTCTCCGACATGATGAGCGGCCTGGTGGCCAAGTGACTAGCGCTGTGGTCTTTGGTACCGAAGGCTTCAGGTTCGAATCCGGTCGGTAGCATGGATGTTTGTGAGTGGTTCCAAAGCCAAGTTGAACTGTAAGTCCCGTCTAATTAGCCCAAAGTGAGCAAAAAATGCCCGTAGAGCGGCAAACCAAACCAAACCAAACCAAAACCGACCTGATGAAGTGTTAATGAAAAGGCCTGTAGACCAAAGAGCAGTTTTTACGAGAAAATCCATCAAATAATGACTAAAGGGGCGGTGGTCTGGAAAAGACATAAAAGCAAATGTGTTGGAGACATGTGAGAGGGAAAATGGAAGGAGAATTGACTGAATCACGGAAGACGAGAAGCAAAAAGGAATATAAAAATTAATTCCTACTTTTTTTCATTATATTACAGAAATTATTTGATTAATAATTTTCATTCTTTTTTTTAAGTTTATCAGGCGCCATCTATTGGTAGATACATGCAACTTAAATCTAAAAAAAATTGAAATTAATCAATTAAATTCAATTAATGAATTAATATTTGAAAAACTGTATTAACATCCAGTGTCATCAACTACAAGTTAAAAAAAAAATATTTGATGTTGAGTGGATGAATAAAAAGCATTTTATGAACGAATGGAAATTTGGACAAGATATATATAGGGAGAGTGTGAGCCAATAGAAGGAATTGAAATAGGAGAATCGACGAGAGACAAAAATTGAAGAAAAGGAGCTGGCAAGACAGGACCCCAACAAATGGCTCCGAAATGGAGCACTAGAAACAGATGAAGAAGAAAGATAGTACCCTATCGCTGACCCCTACGTGATTCTGCTAACTACCATGCAGACCCTGCGAACCTCTGGTCTTGGCCGTTGAATCTCGGAGTTTCGTCTATGGTCGAGAACGAACTCGGCAGTCATCGGCTAGGTCCAGAGGTATCCTGCCTACAAACCCATGGAAGAGCCCTATTTGCGGTTGGCACCTGCTACCGCGTCTTTGATAGTAGTGCTGGACTCCATTCGTCACGATGCCCCTATGCTTCCATGCTGCTTGTTGATATCATCATCAATATCTGTGAGCGACTGTTTAGTTGTTGAACTTTTATTATTATTATTTTTTCTTAAAGTCCCACTTTGCCAGCAATTTTGGCATATGCACAGGAAATGGATTTAGACTGATGGACATTGCACCTGTATTATATTGGGAGGTAAGGACACTCATATCTTTTATTTACATTTGATTAGTACTTAATAGAAATTCACTTTTACTAATATAATAATAATTATATGACTTATTCTAAACAACAACATTGCAAATATTAATAAATACATTTTCGTTTACATTTTTTTAAATCAGGGAATTAGATTGAGTTATTTCATGTGTATTAGTTTACTTCTCCAATATCTATATATTCCTCTATGAATGGAAATTTATTAAGATTAAACAGATCATCATGGAAATTATAAAATTAATTAGCATTAATTTATGTAAAGAAGCAAAATTAGACGACAGAATATTTTTAATATACAGGAGAACTTAATTTCGAGATTTGTAAAAGATCGTACCTGTATCTTCGTAGTCATTTATCATAGATGAGTATTGGTTGATAAATGATCCGTTCATAGAATTAACATCTTTATCGAAGTTTTAAATTCAAATAAAGTTCAAGTAAATAATAAAGATTTTAAGTTCTTCTTTGTAAAATATCCTAGACAAGTCTAAAAGTATTTTAATTTATTTCAATAAACTTTATAATGTCTAATTTCGGTTTTCTCGTTTCATAATTAATCTACTTTATATACTTAAATTTAGGAGGTCTATTATTTGTTTTGTCGATAGGATTGTTAATATACATTTATAAATACCTTTTTGAATTAAAGTAAAATTGTATGTAATTATTATACTAGTCTTGTGTTGTGGTGTTATATTTTATGTGTGGCAGGTGAAAGGTTGGTGTCTGTGGAGTCTGATGCTCGGTGATACAGGTTTCGGGTTCGAGTCCCTGCGGTGCCATTGATGTTTGTAGTGGTTCGGAATCCACTTTAAACCATAGGTCCCGGTCTAAAAATGATCGCAGGGCTGACAACCCTATCCCGTAAAAATTTAAATTCTCTTGTCTCGCGAATAGCCAGTAGGAAGACGGCCTCGGCCCACAATTGGAAGGTCGTATGATGTTCATTGGAAGGTCGTATTTGATGTCACTAGCCCTTACCGGATTCGATCTATTCAATGGGAGAACCTGTTTTCGAAGGAAGCAGGTCTTTTGCCGCAACTGCGACTGAAACTTATATTTGTGTGCGGTGCTTTAATTAGCGGGACATGCGAAATTTCAAAACGCCAGATGGACAAGAATTATTTGTGTTCGCGTAATTTATTAATGGGACGGCTCTTCCTGACGGACACAGATTCTTTTGGCGGAGAATATGTTGATAATCATGTTTTGCGGAAAATATACAAAATAGAACTTGACGGCTCTCCGACCTGATGAGCGGCCTGGTGACCAGGTGACTAGCGCTCTGGTCTTTGGTACCGAAGGCTTCAATCCTGGTGGTAGCATGAATGTTTGTGAGTGGTTTGAATTCCAAGTTGAACTGTAAGTCGCGGTCTAATTAGCCCAAAGTGAGCACAAAATGCCCGTAGAGCGACCAACCAAACCAAAACCGAAATGATGAAGTGCCGCAATCCAACCCCCATCACTAATGAAAAGGCCTGTAGACCCAGGAGCAGTTTTTATGAGAAAATCCTGCAAATAATGACTAAATGGGGGTGGTCTGGAAAAGATATAAAAGCAAATGTGTTGGAGATATGTGAGATTGAAAATGGACGGAGAATTGACTGAAACACGGAAGACGAGAAGCAAACAAGTAATATAAAAATCAATTCCTACTTTTTTTTTCACTATATTGCAGAAATTTTAATAAATAATTTTCATTCATTTTTTTTAATTTTATCTGGCGCCATCTATTTGTAGATACATGTAACTTAAATCTAAAAAGAAATTGAAATTAATCAATTAAATTCAATTAATGAATTAATATATGAAAAAACTGTATTAACATCCAGTGTTACCAACTACAAGTTAAAAAAAATGTATTTGATGTTGAGTGGATGAATAAAAAGCATTTTATGAACGATTGGAAATTTTGGCAACATATATATAGGGAGAGTGTGAGCTAATAGAAGGAATTGAAAAAGGAGAATCGACGGGGAGACACGAGTCGAAGAAAAGGAGCTGGCAAGACAGGGAAACAACAAACTGATGAAGAAGAAAGGTACTAAGGTATTAGGAATAAATTAGCATTAAGCTATGTAAAGAAGATAAATTAGAAGACAGAATATTTTTAATGTACTGGAGAACTTAATTTCTTGATTTCTAGAAGATCTTACATGCATCTTCGTAGTCATTTATCATAGATGAGTATTGGTTGATAAAAGATCCGTTATTAGAATTAGCATCCTTATCGAAGTTTTAAATTCAAATAAAGTTCCAGTAAATAATAAAGTTTTTAAGTTCTTCTTTGTAAAATATCCTAGACGAGTCTAAAAAGTATTTTTGTTTATTTAAATTAACTTTATAATGTTTAATTTTGGCTTTCTCGCTTCATAATTAATCTACTTCTTCGTCGTTTCATCGTTTTTCAGTAATGTTGACTTTATTTTTACGTTTTCATGACGCTTTCTGATCTCATGCACTGTATTACAATGTTGCCGATAAGTATGCAAAAAGAAATATATATGAATCAAAATATCGGACCGTAAAGAAAACGGTATGCAAAAATTCTAATATTACAACGCAACGATATTTTCATAAAAATCGACGCGAATAGCAATGTATCTTGTAAAACGTAAGACAAATGTCTAATAATTCCTTTATTGCATTGTACAATCTGCAATTTTCGAAACATCGCACCATTCTCTGCCATTATTCCCTAGATGTATTCTTTAAAATTGAAAACAACTAACTCCTTATCTCGTCCATGCATTAACAATATCTGCCCTTCAAAGAGCTATTTGCCCCACCCCCACCTCAAATCTGTCTCTTGCAGGGAAGGGACTAACATCAGGTTACGGGCTTCCATTTATCTTTTTGTGTATGAAAGTGAAGAAAAAAATTTTTTTAGACTCAGCTGTACTTACAGACCGCCATTGAGATGCACTCCAATTGTCATGTGCATGCCCAATTAAAATTTTCAGTTCTGTAGCATGATATTTGGAGTTATCGCCGAGTTGATCTGAATACCGGCTATTCTGTAACTGATACAATAGATCTGATATGAGTGGTTGCAGCTGTTCTGTGCCTCTATGCACCTAATTGCAATTAGCTGTCATCAGCAAGATTTGTAGCTGTAAGTATCCACTATCTTTTAATTTCAGAATGGTTCACATTTAACCATCCTTTTTCTATAGGATTGACTTTGTCTTACTTTATCATAATTCTTCAGATAAATGATGGTCATGTTTTGGATGCAATTGTGTGCGATGTATTAATTAGCGGGCCATGCGAAATTTCAAAACTCCAGATAGCAACGAATTATTTGTGTTCGCGTAATTTATTAATGGGGCGGCTCTTCCTAACGGACACAGATTCTTTTGGCGGAGAATATGTTGATAAGCATATGTTTTGCGGAAAATATACAAAATAGTACTTGCCGCCTCTCCGACCTGATCAGCGGCCTGGTGGCCAAGTTACTAGGGCTCTGGTCTTTGGTACCGAAGGCTTCAGATTCGAATCCTGGCGGTAGCATGGATGTTTGTGAGTGGTTCGAAATCCAAGTTGAACTGTAAGTCCCGGTCTAATTAGCCCAAAGTGAGAACAAAATGCCCGTAGAGCGGCAAACCAAACCAAACCAAAACCGACCTGATGAAGTGTCGCCATCTCACCCGCATCACTAATGAAAAGGCCTGTTGACCCATGAGCAGTTTTTATGAGAAAATCCAGCAAATAATGACTAAACAGGCGGTGGTCTGGAAATGACATAAAATCAAATGTGTTGGAGACATGTGAGAGGGAAAATGGATAGAGGATTGATTGAAACACGGATGACGAGAAGCAAACAAGTAATATAAAAGTCAATTCCTACTTTTTTTCACTGTATTACAAAAATTTTTTATAAATAATTTTCATTTATTTAAGTATATCAGGCGCCATCTATTGGTAGATACATGCAACTTAAATCTAAAAAAAAATTGAAATTTATCAATTAAATTCAATTAATGAATTAATATTTGAAAAAAACTGTATTGACATCCAGTGTCATCCACTTCAAGTTAAAAAAATGTATTTGATGTTCAATGGATGAATAAACAGCATTTTATCAACGATTGGAAATTTGGGCAAGATATATATATAGGGAGAGTGTGAGATAATAGAAGGAATTGAAAATGGAGAATCGACGGGGAGACAAGAGTCGAAGAAAAGAAGCTGGCAAGGCAGGGCCACAACAAACTGATGAAGAAGACAGGCACCCTATCGTGGACCCCTGCGTGATCCTGTGAACTACCATGCAGACCCTGCGAACCTCTGGTCTTGAGCGTTGACTCTGGGAGTTTCGTCTACGGCCGAGAACGAACTCGGGAGTCATCGTCTAGGACCAGAGGTTTCCTGCCTACAAAACCCGTGGAAGAGCCCTATTTGTGGTTGGCCCCTGCTACCGCGTCTTTGAGAGTAGTGTTGGACTCCATTCGTCAAGATGCACCTGTGCTTCCATGCTGCTTGTTGATATCATCATCAATATCTGTGAGCGACTGTTTAGTTGTTGAACTTTTATTATTTTTTTTTTCAAAAAGCCCCACTTTGCCAACAATTTCGGCATATGCACAGGAAATACATTTAGACTGATGGACATTGCTCCTGTATTATATTGAGAGGTAAGGACACTCATATCTTTTATTTGCATTTGATTAGTGCTTATTAGAAATTCACTTTTACTAATATAATAATAATTATATGGCTTATTCTAAACATCAGCATTGTAAATATTAATAAATACATTTTTATTGATATTTTTTAAATCAGGGAATTAGATTGAGTTATTTCATGTTTAAGTCTTTCCTTCTCCAAAGATTCTGATCTAATTAGCATAAAATGTGCACAAAATGACCGTACAATAACAAACCAAGCCAAAAGAGTGGACTTTAAAAATTAAAAATTAAAAAATAGCGTAACTATTAATTATTAAACGTAACTATTAATTTATGTATTATTAATGTATTATTATTAATTATGTAACGTAACTATTAATTTAAATTTAAAAATAGCGTAACTTTGGGTATTACTGGAAATTAAATTTATTGCATTTAAAATAAGAAATATATAATAAATATATAATAACTTGAAATCTTTTTATCAGTTCTCTTTACTATGATACTAAGCTTTTTTTCTGCAACTTTTGCTGACATGCTATTTGTCAAAAAAAATACATTTTAATAATGTCATTAACTAGTAAATATTTTTATCAAAAGTAACTCGAATATTTTGTTGAATCATTCTATCGTAGAGTTGAAGATGAAATGCACATTTCTCAAAAATGGCTGTTGAACAAAAAAAAAGAGATAGATATTAACTCTTTTTATACCTTAAAATAAACATTTACTGTCTAACTTTTTACTTTGAGAATATTTTACGTAATCTTTTATCAACAGTTTATTTTGTGTATTTCGCTATGACGATGCGGCATGTGTTTGTGGCGTGTAAAACGTGATCTTTTTTGGCCGTTAAAATATTTTTTAAGACTCAATGTGACATTTAAATTTTAAAATGGAAAGTACTTATTTGCTACTTTTTGTATCGTAAAAAAAGATATATAAAAATGTATTCTATTTATACTCACTATTTGAAAAAAGTTTTTTTTTTATCCTCTTTTTTTAAAATACTTAAATGACTGGAAATATACTTATTTATTTTTTGATTCTTAAAAACTGTTTTGGTTGGGAAAATTATTTTTTTTTACAAATAAACTATCTATTGAATTGAATGATTTATTTTATCATTAATTAAAGAAGAAAAATTATATTTTAGTTTTTCATTTAGTTGTTTAATTTTATTATGAAGTAATGATAATTACAATTATACACTAATTATATATGAAGAACTGATAAAAGCTTTCATAATTTCGTAAAACTATAACTACACTTCTTAACTACGTTAACTAAATTATTACATTATGCCTTCAAGCATAATGTAATAATTTAACGAATTTTAACGAATTTTAACGAACCTAACCAATTTACGAATATATTTTTCTTTTTTTTACATATTAAATTATATGAAAAGCATACTGTATTTAAAGCCTCATTTTGCTTTGTTTTACCTTAAATCCTTTTATTTACATGTTTAATAATTAATCAATAATATTTTGCTTGAATAATAAAGCAGAATACTTACTTAAACAAAATAAAAAATATTATTATCAATAGTAGTTTTAGTTTATTTTAAAAGATGGTATTCGCAGGTTTTTTTTTCCCACATTAAGGAAAAAAAATGAATGGAGCATACGAGGGAAAAGAATTGTATTCAAAAAACATTTTTATTTTAGATTTTGTTAAACAATGTTTTATTGAATTTTCAGTGAACTGTTACTGTTAATTTTTGAAGTTGAAACCTAAAAGCTAATGTTTAGCTACGCGCGGGAATGCGTGAAATATATTTCCTCTCCAGGTGAGAGTCTCTAGGCCAATTAATACACAGGATACGTGAAATATATTTCTTCTCCAGGTGAGAGTCTGTAGACCAACAAATATACAGAGTTCTGCTAAATATATTTCCTCTCCTGGGTTTTAGACTAAATTAGATGTTTTCATTTTTTTTTTATATATTTTATATAATCTTTTGTCAGTAGTTTATTTGTTACATTTCTCCGATGATCCCGCTAAACTAAACGTTTCTCAAAGGGTCTCAAAAAGGCTTTTCTTTTTCAACATTTGCGCTGTATTTCCTTTCGGATGAGAGTCTCGAAACCGACTGACCATTTCTCCCGAGTGCATAGGAAGCCACTCGTGCAGTGTGTAGGAGGAAGCAAGGTTACATAATTTTACTAGTAAATAAGCAGTTTTAATTATCATAATTAACTAAATATAAATATTATTTATATAAATGGTTCTTTGTATTATAATGACTACAATGAGTAGCATATTTATAAACAAACAGCTAATATCACCATAGAAGAAAATTTCATATTTAATTGCATTCAGTAACAGTATATGTTACTCATACATAATTACAGCTTTGATCAGTAATTAATTTACAATATTCACCAAATTTAGCCAATTCAATAATCAGATTGGATTGTGAACTGACAGTTTATGCTATTTGGAAAGGCACGGTTTAATCCTTTATAGTGAGCATTAGTATGGTTTACTGTCAGTACTAAAGTTAGGAAATGATTATGGTATAATTGGGATAAGTTCAAAATGTCTCTATACATTAACATCGTATTTGTTTCTGATATATATTTTTGGATTCTAGTAATATATTGTTTAAAATATGTTATAACAGAATTGTTTTGCATTCATTCATTTTTTTTTTTTTTTTAAATTATGAATACAATCTGGACATTTTTTTTAACAATATGGTTGTTATATCTACAATTCAAATGTACCTACAATTCAAATGGGACCTGAATGGCCGAGTGTCTAGCGCTCTGGCGCTCGGTGCCACAGGTTTCGGGTTCGAATCCCGGCGGTGCCATGGATGTTTGTAGTGGTTCGGAATCCACTTTAAGCCGTAGGTCCCGGTCTCCTATGACTGTAAGAGCGTCACGGAGCAAAAGTCAGGCTTCTACCTACGGGTGCTCCATCACAACAGAAGCTGCTTCCTTCCCCTTCAATCATGAGTCCATATGGGCTCGTGGGCTTGGCCAGCCAAGTGGGATAAGAAACAACAAAACAACAACAACACAATTCAAATAGCCATTTTAAATCTCCAAAAATTATATGTATAATTTCTCTGAAATATTGATCATGTTTATAAACTCGTGTGATATATTTTTTTAACTCAAAAGCTTAGTCTCCTATTGAGTGTTTTAAAATCATTTCGCTAATGGGGTGCTGTGTCGATATGGGTGTCAATATGTATTTGTAAATATTTTTTGCATTAAGTTAAAATCGTTTGTAATTATTATATAATTCATGTGTTGTGGTGGGGATATTTTATGTGTATCAGTTGAAAAACTGTATGATGCTATTGCTATTACCAGATACCAATCCGATCTGTACGAAGAATGTGTATTAGAAAATCACTTTTGCTTATATAATGTTAATTGTACGACGTATTTTAATTATTTAAATTGCGAATATTAATAAATGGATTTTATTTTATATTTAAAATAATTAAATTTGCTTTTCATTTATTTCATGTGTGTTTTTTCTCCAATATTTATAAACTTCTGAAGGCATTCGAACCTGTAGGTTTATATTTGTAGTATGGAGTATTGCGGGTTTTTAGGTGTGTTATTAAATGGTTTATTGCGGTTTCTTAATGGTTTCTTGCGGGACATTAGGTGTATTATTAAATGGGTTATTGTTGAATTTAAAGGGCTTAATGTGTGTATTGGGAAGAAGGTGTAGCGTGTTCTTTCTAGATACGAAATTTTGTGTAAGAATTTTTTAAAGTCTTTATTAAAGTCCAAACATTTTTAAAGTCATAAATAACACACAGTAATTGCAATAAATTCAATTTTTTTTTAAATTGTATTAATAAGTATAACCGTAGATCTCGATCTAATATGAGTGTAGATCGTTGGGCATAGGGCTGACAACGCTACCCCGTAAAAAAGAACATCTCATTTTTCGAAATCTACCAGTTGGCAGACGGCCTTGGACCACCATGGGACTGTTGTGCCACTGATGATGGTTAATAAGTAGAAGAAATACAAATAAATATTTTTTTCTTCTAAGTACAGGAATAAAAAAACAAACTTGTAAATATCGTTGAAGAAAAGAAAAACAAGATTTTACACTATCCAGTTAAACTTTGTTTTGGTTGCATTTTCTAACCTGATTAAAATCTTTTAAAAATACCTCTTCCATCAAATCCAGTTCTTTTTTACGATGAAGAATAATGAGACTATCATGATGTATGATAAAACCATACATCTTTTTTGATTGTGATCGAACAGCGTTTTGTTATTGATCAAAATTGTTTTCCTGAGTCGATTCTTTTGAAGAGAATACTAAGTGACTTTTCTTTTCTTTCAAAAAAAAAAAAAAAGTTTGAAAGAAAATTATTTTCCCTGCCATTACTTTATTTTTCGAAAAATGAATTTGTATACCTGTTACCTTTTAACTTGTTCAAGTCTTTCAAATATTAATAAACTTTTACCACTAATCAATATTGAAGTGTTTTTAATTATATATCAAGAATGTTAGTTTATTTGATTATTACGTAAAGATTGAAGGATGATGCATCATTGTGAGATGTCATATTTTAGTTTATGTCAAATCCACTTAAAAATATTCATTGTCAATATGAGTATTGGTAACAAAGAATTCTTTTTTACTGTATGAGTGTTTATTTTTATTTTATGGGAATTGCGGGATTATTTTAACAATTTCTGAAAATTTTATTAAAAATTTATTTTGAAAATTTTAAAATATTTTCAATTAAACTAACTAAAATTACTAATTTTCAATTACTAATTAAAACTATATCCATAATTGATTATAGTTTATATTATTAATTGATTATAGTTTATATTATTAATTGATAATAGTTTATATTATTAATTGATAATAGTTTATATTATTAATTGATAATAGTTTATATTATTAATTGATAATAGTTTATATTATTAATTGATAATAGTTTATATTATTAATTGATTACAGTTTATATTATTAATTGATTATAGTTTATATTATTAATTGATTACAGTTTATATTATTAATTGATTACAGTTTATATTATTAATTGATTACAGTTTATATTATTGATTACAGTTTATATTATTGATTACAGTTTATATTATTGATTACAGTTTATATTATTAATTGATTACAGTTTATATTATTAATTGATTACAGTTTATATTATTAATTGATTACAGTTTATATTATTAATTGATTACAGTTTATATTATTAATTGATTACAGTTTATATTATTAATTGATTACAGTTTATATTATTAATTGATTACAGTTTATATTATTAATTGATTACAGTTTATATTATTAATTGATTACAGTTTATATTATTAATTGATTACAGTTTATATTATTAATTGATTACAGTTTATATTATTAATTGATAATTGATTGTTTTAGAATTTAATAATTAATATATTCTGATTATATCTTATCGCTTAAAATTTAAAATATTGTCTAAGCAACTACTCTAAATTCGTTTTCTTTAATTTGAAAAATTGTAATAGATATTCAACAAGACATGTTTAGAAATTTATAACTTTTTGACGATTAGAATTATTTTTACTTTATTGAATTGGACAAATAATTATTAGACCATTAAATTGTAATTCTACAAGAAAGAAGTTAAATTATAATTTTATTATAACTTCAAATAAATTTAATTAACCCTTAATTAACTTTAATTAATCTTTTAAATTTTTACTGTGTTGCCACAGTTTAGCATGATTTTATAAATATAAACATTGAATTTGGAGCTGATAATGATTATAAATTCGATATAAAGTTGTTAATGTTTAGAATAGTTATAATTGCTCATGGATTAAATATTTTATGGCAAAAAGCATTTAATTTATTATGCCAACAAAACCTCAAGCGTTGTTTTTTATTAATTTACCTCAAAGTTCTGTAGGTGAAGCAGTGAATCTCTTAAAAAAAATCCTTCGTATAAGTTTTTCTTTATAAATTATAGGTTCCGACAAGGCGAATGAAAGCTGCCAATAATTTTACAATGCATCTTATATTGTATTCGGAAGATTATTTACTATCTGGTTGGTGGATTAGAACCTGCAAAACCGTTAAGACATTCATTAGTGCTGGCCCTGGTGCTAAGTCCTCTGTGTCTGGGGGAAGGATTTAGTCTCATTAATGTCAACAACGAATAAAATTAGCGTAATAGGATGCACGAAATTACTTTCTTGAAACATTCTTTCGTCATAAATGGTGTCTAAAATGGCACCAATTTGGGAGCGGATGTTAATGTTTTTTCGTTGTTTCCGATACATTTTTTTTCTTTTAGATTCCATTCGGATTTTTAAAATTTTTACTGAAGAAGTAAGTAATTTGTTTTTTTTTAAATGTAGTTAAAATAAAAAAACTAACGAAGTTTAGAAAATTCTTATGCCTCTGACATAGCATTACAGGATACTTCAATTTCTAACTTTCCGATTTTAGTGATGTTTAGTTCAGTGGATAATTGACGTAATAAAAGACAGACATATCTTGTAACAGATCAAGTCAAATAGACAAAACGGGCTAAAATTAAAAATAAAATCTATCAACTAATTCAAATTAAACCATATCCAAGGATATTTTCAAAAAGACTCACTGTTAGTGACGTTGTGATTTGTGACAAGGCAAATCTGCAAAACATGTAATTAATTTTCATAGGACTTTCGAAAATTGAACTCGTAAATTCGAAATGTGATTAATTTTCAAAACACTTTTGATTTTATAATTTCGTAAATATGTTATTAGTGGTAACAGAGCGTAAACAAAGATTAACATTCACATTTGGCTTGAAGAATTGTCATATAACTACACTTAGTCACTAAAGTAAGTATGCAACTCATAACTTAAGTGAAAAAGCTCTAGTTCTCAAATAAATATAAGAAAAATATTATTTTGGAGAGTGTTGTTTATAGCTTCTGATTCAAGTCATAAAGTAATGAAAAATAATCCAAATCATTATATTTTTAAAAACTTTAACAGTAATTTTGTTAACTACCAGCAGAAATTTAAATCACAAAAGTATATATGCACTTTGAATTTTTGACTTTTAAATAGGCTGAATGAAACTTCTCGAGTGATTTTTCATATTTCAGTGATAAGTTTAGAAATTCTGCTACATAGCTTGTAAGTTTGAGCTTTAAGTACATCAACAATTCACCAATGGCTCCACGTGGAAAAGAATTATCAAAAGATCAAAAGGAGCAATAATAAAGCTCTATAAGGAAAGCAAGTCCCAAAGACAAATCACCAAAATCATAGGCAAAAGTCCTGCAACAGTGCAAAAAATCATAGAAAAGTTCCAGGCTGAGGGAAATACTCTAAACAAGCCAAGAACAGGAGGACCGCCCATTTTGACGGATCGAGAAAGGCGAATTATTGTTGGAAATGTGAAAAAAAATTCCGACGGAGCACCAAAATTGACAACTGATGTGAAAAACAATTTTGCGAAGTCATGCAATCCTGAAACAATTCGCCGTGTGTTACGGAAGGCAGGATACCATGGTCCAAATATGCGAAGAAAATCATTTGTTAGCAAAGTGAATCGCAAAAAGAGAATATATTTTGCAAAAGAAAATGCAAAGCAGGACACAAATTTTTGGAATTCCGCGATTTTTTCGGCTGAAAGTACATTCAACATCCACGGGTCAGATGGACACCAAAAAGTTTGGAGGAAAGCAAATGCAGCTCTAGAACCAAAGAACATGAGAGGAACTGTAAAACACGGTGGTGGTTCGATTATGGTTTGAGGTTGCATGGCAGCAACTGGAGTAGGAAATTTAGTTATAATCGACGGAATAATGAATCAATATAGCTATTTGAATATTTTAAAGAATAATCTAAGCCAAAGTGCTTCTAAATTGGGACTCGATGGATCCTTCACTTTCCAACAAGATAATGATCCCAAACATACTGCTCGGGTTGTTCGGGAATGGCTGCTATATCACGTGCGAAAACAGCTAAAAACCCCACCGCAGTCATCTGATCTTAATCCTGTTGAACACTTGTGGGATTATCTCGATCGTCAAATTACAAAACAAGAGATCAAAACTAAGAATTATGCAAAAAAAGGCCCTTTTGGAGGAGTGGCAGAAAATACCCTCTTCTGTCACTCAAAATTTAGTAAAATCAGTGCCATCTAGATTGAGAGCTGTTATAAAGGCCGAAGGCTATCCAACAAATTACTAACTTTTTTGAAAAATTAGTAAAATTTGCAATATTATTGTCTTTGTTTTTGTTTGCATACACTTAGTCACAAAAGTAAGTATGCAGAGTGTATGTGATGATGTCCTATGAAAAAAAACAGACCTACAATATTAAAGTTTTCAAATTAACGATTTATTTCGATTACAGCAAAATCGAGCTTAATAAAAAAATGAAAAGTAATTGAAAAATACAAATATTTAATTAGCAAGATGAGCTTAACTTAAAGTCGGATGTAATTTACATCATAAAAGTAAGTATGCAAACAAAAACAAAGACATTAATATTGCAAATTTTACAATTTTTCAAAAAAATTAGTAATTTGTTGGATAGCCTTTGGTTTTTTATAACAGCTGTCAATCTAGATGACACTGATTTTACTAGATTTTGAGTGACAGAAGATGGTATTTTCTGCCACTCCTCCAAAAGGGCTTTTTTTACATCATTCTTAGTTTTGATCTCTTGCTTTCTAATTTGACGATCGAGATAATCCCACAAGTGTTCAATGGGATTAAGATCAGGTGACTGCGGTGGGGTTTTTAGCCGTTTTCTCACGTGATATAGCAGCCATTCCCGAACAACCTGAGCAGTATGTTTGGGATCATTATCTTGTTAGAAAGTGAAGGATCCATCGAGTCCCAATTTAGAAGCACTTTTGGCTTAGATTATTCTTTAAAAATATTCAAATAGCTATATTGATTCATTATTCCGTCGATTATAACTTCATTTCCTACCCAGTTGCTCCATGCAACCTCAAACCATAAACGTACCACCACCGTGTTTTACAGTTCTCTCATGTTCTTTTTGGTTCTAGAGCTGCATTTGCTTTCTCCAAACTTTTGGTGTCCATCTGACCCGTGGATGTTGAATTTACTTTCATCCGAAAATCACGGAATTCCAAAAATTTGTGTCCTTCTTTACATTTTCTTTTTGCAAAAATTTATTTCTTTTGCTATTCACTTTGCTAACAAATGTTTTCTTCGCATATTTCGACCATGGTATCCTGCCTTCCGTAACACACGGCGAATTGTTTCAGGATTACATGACTTCGCAAAATTGTTTTTCACATCAGTTGTCAATTTTGGTGAGCTAATCGTCAGATTTTTTTCACATTTCCAACAATAATTTGCCTCTTTCGATCCGTCAACATGGGCGGTTGTCCTGTTCTTGGCTTGTTTAGAGTATTTCCCTCAGCCTGGAACTTTTCTATGATTTTTTGCACTGTTGCAGGACATTTGCCTATGATTTCAGCGATTTGTCTTTGGGACTTGCTTTCCTTATAGAGCTTTATTATTGCATCCTTTCTATCTTTTGATAATTCTTTTCCACGTGGTGCCATTGGTGAATTGTTAATGTACTTAAAGCTCAAACTTACAAGCTTTGTAGCAGAACTTCTAAACTTATCACTGACATACGAAAAATCACTCGAAGTTTCATTCAGCCTATTTAAAAGTCAAAAATTCAGAATGCATATATACTTTTGTGATTTAAATTTCTACTGGTAGTTAACAAAATTACTCTTAAAGTTTTTAAAAATATAATGATTTGGTTTATTTTTCATTGCTTTATGACTTTAATCAGAAGCTATAAACAACACTCACCAAAATAATATTTTTCTTATATTTATTTGAGAACTAGAGCTTTTTCGCTTAAGCTATGAGTTGCATACTTACTTTTGTTACTAAGTGTACTTACTTTTATGATGTAAATTACATCCTATTTTAAGTTAAGCTCATCTTGCTAATTAAATATTTGTATTTTTTAATTACTTTTCATTTTGTTATTAAGCTCGATTTTGCTGTAATCGAAATAAATCGTTAATTTGAAAACTCTAATATTGTAGGTCTGTTTTTTTTCATAGGACATCATCACATACACTCTGCATACTTACTTTTGTGACTAAGTGTATAAAGTTCTTCGAATTCAAGCTTTGCTGTTTAATTTTTGTCGTAAATTTCTTCAGTAAACGATCATTCATTTGTAAAATATTACGTCTTGATAGGATTTGTTTTATAAATTCTACATTTTATAGAAATGTACTATAAGGAATACAATACACACATACTTCAGTTGGATATCAGAACAGTGAACTCTGACATTTGTTGGCTCTGTCCTTTGGTACCACAGGCTTCAGATTCGAATCTTGACGGTGACATGGATATTTGTGAGTGGTTCGGAATCCACATTAAATTATTGTTCCCGAGCTAATTAGCCTAAAGTGTGCTCAAAATGACTGTAGAGCGACAAGCCAAACCTGAAACCGGATTACAGTATTCGGACTACAGAAGATGAAATAGAAAAATATACACTCCATTTGTACTTTAAAGAGAAACCAGGAAAATGTACATTTTCCATATATATATATATATATATATATATCATGTAGTTTGTACGCGTACTTATTAAATAAGATAATTAAAGTAACTTAAACGTAAATGTTGAATAGCACCAAATTAAAGAAGCAATGTACTTAAATTTTGATATTCAGTGCATTGTCTGAATTGATGTAAGGTGCACAGTAAGGTAAGCATTAAAGTTTTAACTGGAAAGACTTATCAGATTTATTCCGTTCTCGAGTGCATCGGATTAGTAGAGGTGTCTGATTGGCGAATGTCAGATTAGAGAGGGTCTACTACATTTGTAATCATTCTATAGCATTAAAGTAATTTTCATAATCATATTGAACGGCACTTTAGGGATCATCGATTATCTGATGGATTTTTATCAGAAATCGTTTTGAGATATTATTGCAAAAAAATACTTAGTGAACTTCTCAGTGATAAAATTGATTCGTCAGAAAATTAGATCTTTGAATAACAGCTATATAATAGTCCAACATTAATGTAATTCCATAGCAATTATGTAATTTTCATGATTATGTCGAATAGCACTTTAGGAATCGTCGATTATCTTCATTGACGGATTTTTATCAGACATCTTTTTGAGATATTATTGCAAAAAATAATTAGCGGATTTATCAATGACAAAATTGATCCTTCAGAAAATTTGATAATCTTTGAGCCATAGCTATGTCATTGTCTAGCATTAATGTAATTCCATAGCAATTATATAATTTTTATGAGTTATGCTGAATAGCACTTTAGAGATCATTGATTATTTTCATTGATGGATGGATATCAGTGATGGTTTTAAGATACTAACTTAAAATAAAATGATTGGCGAATTTATCCAATTGGCGATAAAACTGATCCTTCAGGAAATTTGAGCTGAGTCACAACTGTATAACAGAAATCTAAAGCAGAAACCTAGAACAGTTTCACTGGCAAAAATTATATAGAATATCCTACTATAAACCAAGCTTTTATGACTTTAACGTAAAATCTGCCATTTTAAATATAGTATATTTGTAAAAATGTTTTGATTTCATAACAAATCTTAAAGGGTTTGAATATTTCATAAGATTTGTGTGTTTGTCAATAAGAAAAACTAATTTCAAAGTACTTGGTTTTTCCCCATCAGTGTATTACGAAATTATTTTTCTTTATTGGAAAAATTTTGTAATCAAGCTGAAATTTCCACACCGTGGTTTACCGCACAATCGGAAATTCCTGAATAAATACATAAACTCAATGTGGATGTTTTTGTTTTTTTTTTTTCCCCCATGTTATCGGCGGAAAATATTATTGAATTACATCATCGGATTCTAAGAAAGCATAAGATTTATATTAGCATAAAAGTAAGCAAAAATAATTTTAGAAAATAAGTATGTGATAGATGTAAACGGAAGTAACATCCTGGGTTTATGACAAAATTACTATTTTAAATATTGGAGGGGGGAGACCTTTCTCTAAAAAATTCTTCACCTACCAACCTATCTTGGTTTATTTTTTAACCAAAATTTCCAAGTGTTTTATATCCTTTAAATATTGTTCTCCAAATCTAAAATAATCTTTATGCAATCAATTTCTAAATTTTATGAAATTTATTTATTAAGATAGAACATAGAAATTATTTGGTAATGCGCTGAAAGATGTAGGAGAAAAATCTCTACAGTAAATATATTTTTATAGTGATATTTGGGTATTGATTAATTTTTTAATATTAACTTTTTGAAATTTAATTTAACTAATCACAATATTTTTTTTGGAAATATTGTGTTAATTTCAAATACAAAAAAATTAGTTATTAAAATGAAATGCTTTAAAATGAAAAATGGTATTTTCTATGAAGTTTTGTATAAGAATCTGTTATGCAGACATTTTATATTTGCTGTTATATTTATCATTCTCTCAATTATTAATAATTCGATTACGTATAAAAAATACTGTTTTTGTAATATTTATGATGGGAAACAATTATTTTAAATTGTAATAATTAACAATTATTTCAAATAATTTTTAGTTGAATTTCGATACCATAAATTTTTTCTTAGTATCGAAATTCTTTGTTGTCGTTTTAATTTTTTTATGTGGACTACAAACTAAACATATATTTAAAAACATTTCTGCATATATATTGAAAAGTATATATTTTATAAAATTTGATAAAAAGTATTTATTGGCATTTGATTTAATTTATTAAAAAATGTCTCAGTATTCATAAAATTTGGTGTCTGTTAAAAAATATTTAAATATTTTATAGTTTAAATAATTCAAATTCAAATTTAATTTAATAAAAGGAAAGTTTCGTTTTTAATGTCCGTTCTTTAAGACTTATTCGTACAGTATCTTTCTTTGTCACTAGATGGCAGGACCTCCATGTTTCACGGACTTTACTTAAAATAAGTTTGTCGCGTAAAGTAATTTTAATTGTGCTATTATAATTGCAAAAAAATAATTTTAATCATAAATGTTCTCTACATTTTTTATTTAATACTACATTTTATTTAAGCAACTTGGTCTTTTTATGCATATTTGAACTATTCATCGATTTAAAAAATGATGAAATTTTTTTCCAATTTATTTTATTCTAATGTTCTATTTTTCCCCAATATAATTTATCAACTGGACAATATTACAATATACAATTACATACAATATTTTTCCCAAAATATAATTTGTATTAATAAAATTTTAATAACATTGATGTTTAATACCAAATAAAAAAAAAAAAAATAGCGTAAGGTGATAAAATGAGGTACTGCTGCCCTTGTATGGAGATCGGAAGAAGTACAGTTTCATGTGTAGGTTATTAGAGACTGAATTTTCCCAACTTATGAAGACAGTTAAGACATTCTACCGTAGGGAGATGGTGGTTCTTGAACGACCTTACCCAGACTATGAAGATCGACATCTGTCTATCACAGCGAGGCGTAACAAGAGTTCAATAGCTCCTCGGCTTTGTGACCTTCTTGCTGACACGGGAACCAGAAATTCAGGCGTTACATTTTCAAATGCTACCCGAAAGAGGTCTACGTACAAGAAACCTGCTGCTTGCATTCCGTTCTCTACTACGAGCAGAACCCGCTTGGCATTTCTACACAGAACAACGACTTCGGGCCATAGATCAGTGAGATTTGTTCTATTCTCTGTCTGGGGCTCACTACCTGTCCTTTAGCCTACGAAAAAAACCCACTGTAGTAACTGTTATGGCCAGACATGTTGGATAGCCAAATAACCCTCCATATCTTTGTTAGATGCTCTGTAATTGCGGTGAACTGTAGAGTTGAGATCTTGAAACTCCATATTTGAATTTTGAAGATTGCAATAAGTTATAATTTTTTAAATCATACCTTATCGACTAATTTCTGGATATCTTCCGTATGGATTGGCCATCCGGATCTTCCGATCTTACACCCCGCAGAATATGTCTGAGACGCTATTATCACCCTTTACTTTCAAAAATCATCATAGACAACACGATCATAGCAACTGAGCGGCTTGAAGGCCAATTGGCTATCGCTCTGGTCGTTGGTACCACAAACTTGAGGTTCGAATCCTGGAGGTGACATGGATATTTGTTAGGGGTTCGGAATCCAAGATAAACTGTAGATTCCGGCCTGTTCTGTTTAGCCTTCATGTGCACAAAATGACCATAGAGCGACAAACCAAACCAAACCAAATCTCCAAGGACTTAAATTTCCTGATTTCCAGTATAAATTCACGTTATAAGAGTTATATAATTCTAGGAGGAGACCATTTATAACACATTTTATAACCCTTTTATAACATATTTCTGCGTTTCATGCAGATTTAGACTTCCAACGTTAAATTTTATGTATGATCATACGTGCACATAATCGCTGTATCGTGTACATAATCACTTTTTGTTATTCCACCAACCTTTGTAGAACCTTAAGTTTATTAAAATATGAACACAATTTTAGAGATAATTGACCAAAAGAAAAAATTCTCCTAATTTTGAACACCATTTATTAAAAAATCATATGAACATTTCATGAGGGGCATATTTTTTTTTTCTGATACATTAGCTTCAATGACATCTAAGTTATTTCTGAAACATTCATTTGCTTATCTTTTCTAGGTCTAAAAGCTAACAATCACGTAGTTTATCTATTCAATTCTAAGTCTATTTCCATATCAAAACAAATATTTGGAATTAAGGTAAATGGCTGATAAATTGCCTTTTCTGACCTTCTCGGCAGCTTTTAATTAGGTTTAACTTAAACTTTCTTTTTCAAACTTTCCTCTTGAACTTTCTATGTAATCTTTATAATAAGGTTAAATACCTTGACTTGGAAAATAGAAATTCATTAGTATGTATGACAAACAACAGTCAAAGGCCAAATTTACTTATAGTCAAAAAGAAAAAAATTGAAGGTTAATAACGTAGGAGATGCATTATGTTAATCTGTAATTATGTATTGTGTTCATGTTTATTAAACAGTTTACGTTTTGCATTTGCTACGATGAAATAAATTGGACTTGAATTTAATGGCAAACGCTTTAACTTCTGAAAATGTGCATCTAAAATTGTTATAATTAAACAATTCTAAGCTTAATTTTGTGTTCCAGTGCATCTGTGCTAATAAATATCGTACTGTCTAAAGATAAAGTGTAAAATTTGTATGTAGTTAATTCATTTAAATAGTATATTTAGCACAGATACAACATTAAACAAAAAAAATTTAATTATTGGAAGTTATACGTCAGTATATCTCTGGGGTACATAATTTTAAAAAAATTAAAAGTAATTAAATATAATATTTCGTTATGTTTAAAAAATTGCAAAAAAAGTAAGAATGATATATTTAAGCTAAACTATTTTTGTTTAACTTTAAAAACTGTTGTTAAATTACAAAACATTAAACGTTTGGGTTTTTTTATTATTATTCTTTAAGCATTCATACAATTTTATTTGCATTTAATTATAAATAATAATTAAGGAATTTAATTACTTTATTTAACCTAAGTTATCAAAGACTAGTTGCTCAATAATACTTTCTAATTTTTTAGTTTGATTTGAATCTTTAACAATTTATTTTCATAAATATTAAGATATTGACAAATCTAATTTGATTACAATAAATATAAATTAAATACATTTAATTTAATTTGATGGCAATAAATTTGATTTAAAGGCATTTAATTTAATTTGATGGCAATAAATTGATTTATAAATACATTTAATTTGATTTGATTACAATAAATTTGATTTATAAATACATTTAATTTGATTTGATTACAATAAATTAGATTATTATTTATTGATAATAAATAAACATGACTCTAATCGTTTGATTCAATTCATTTTGAAAAATCATAAATATAACAAACTATTTTCAGAAAGAAACACGCATGATACAATATCATTGATTATTGATTATCGATTTAAATTTTTATTCAGTCACTTGTTAAGATAACTAGTTTTAATGCTTAGTTCGTAAATGAAAAATAGTTTGACCAAAAGCAAGCTGCAAAAATTAGCACACACGGGTTAGGTCTTTAAACTCGTTTATTCTATGCAAATTCAATCAGATTACTATCGCATCAGATTTGTCATCTTGATAGAAGCTCTTTTAACTTCTGCTTTTTTTTCCGCGTCGTCTTTAATAAGACTTCTTGACACGTCATTTTTATACCGGTTTGCCGTTTGGTGTGAAGATACTTTGCTTCTTTCGAAAGTAAATTGAAACACCCCACCCATAATTTGAAATAATTTTTTTTAAATAACTGAAAACTTTTGTTTCTGTTCTGAATCTTTTTATTAAAATTTGCAAATTGTTTAAATAATTCAAACGTTTATGAATAATTGTTATAGTGTCATTCTAGATTTTATACTGGTCATTAAATGCATATTTTCTTAATTTACGTTGGCAATTGGATTAATGGAAATACATATAGTAAAAGTTAGGGCCGGATATGCATTTGATCTTGATTCATTGTTTCGTGGGTGAAACTGAATTATTATTCTTTAAATAATATACGAAAGTTTAGCTGTCATATTTAGTAAAATTAGCTAGACACATAACACACGAAAAAATTATATAACAAATATTTACAAAGTCATCTTAAAAACAGTGCATTTAAAGGTCTATGGAACTTTCTGTATTTCTTGGAACTCTACACTCGAATTTGCACACTCCCTTTTCTCCTTCTCCCATTAACGGTTGCAAAGTCGAACGGACGAAATAAACGTGAAAAGTCCAAAGTCTAACATAAGGGACAACCTGTACTCAAAAGGAAGGTGAAAAGTCCAAAGTCTAACATAAGGGGAAAGGAAGGTGCAAAGTCCAAAACCTAACGTAAGGGTCAACTTGTCCTCGAAAGGAACATACAAAGTCTAACCTAAGGGTTAACCTGTCCTTGAAAGGAACGTACAAAGTCTATCGTAAGGGTCAACCTGTTCTAGAAAGAAAAATCTATTAAATTTGAGTTCAAAGTTACAGCTTTTTGTGGGAATGCATGTTGGTTGGGTTGTTGCTTTACGGTCATCTTGTGCAAACGAGGGCTAAATCGACCGGGACCTACAGTTTAAAATGGATTCCGAACCTTAAGTTCTTATGGGAAAATTTTTTTTTACCTATTTGAAATTTCATGCAAGTATTTTGTGGCACAATAATAAAATATGTATAAAATAAAAATTAAATGTTAACTCACTAGCAGTTCATATCATGAATTAATACATAGTTGATAGTATTTAACAACCAGGAAACATTTATGAAACCTAAATGCAATATTTACATTGTATTGAGGCTTGATATTTACGTTGCCTAAATTCAATATTTACATCGTATTGATGCTTGATATTTGCATTGACTGAACGTGTTATATCAACATTTTTAGGAAAATTTACTGATTTTACATATGAAATTCTTTGAAACTCTAATTACATTTAAAAACTAATGAACTATTTATTAATAACAATTTATATTTCTTATTGTTATTTCGGATAAATTTCCAATTTTAACTTTCATTCCTGTGATAAACCAATTAAGGTTTCAATTTTCTATCTTATTTCAATTGTAGCATCATTAATATAATAAATGATGGTCGATCGCTACATTTTACATTTATTTAAAATGAAAAGAGAAAAATTTGTTAGTAATCGCATATTAGTAATTCGTATTAAAAACATAATGTAAAAATGATTATTTTCTAATTTAATAAATTGTGTTATGCAATTATACTGCAATTCATTGCTTTGCTTTTATTTCCCTCTGCTTTAAAGTTGCTTTTATTTCCCTCTGCTTTAAAGTTGCTTTTATTTCCCTCTGTTAGTTTTTCTATTACGTGCACCTTTACAAAATAATAAACACACTTTAGATATGAATCCGTTTCTTTACATGAAGACAAAGCGCAATAACACTGGGCTTTATCAGTCACTGCTGTGCAGGGACTGAATACAAAGTAGTCCCGTTTGAGAACTTCTATCACTGTCAAGTCATAAATGAGCAGTTGTAGTAAAATAAATAAAATCAATGAGTGAAAGCACAGAATGAAAGTCTTTCAATTAATCAGTTTAGATTTCTAATCCTCAACAAACCATTGTCATTAGAGTTAATCAATACAACCGACGTAATGTGCCATAATGGAGGGGAAATTAGATTCAGAAAGTTCACGCAAGGTCAACAGGTTCGAGCCAATTAAACATTCAATGAGGATGAAAAGACTGCAAGTCATTAGCACTTCTGTCTATGCTGTACTCTTGGAACTGGATTTAGAACTGCCTAAAAAAAAAACACGTCTTCTTAAGTATTTGCATATCTGCAGTGGGAAACGTTGTATGCTGTTACAAAATTAAAATGTAATTACGTAATTGTTGTTATTAATTGTTAGATTTTCTTATGCTGGAAATTTTATTTAAAAAAAACAATTCATTTATAAAAATTTCTATTAAAATACTAATTGTTGAATAACAAATTTAAACATGCGAACAAGGGGGAAAAAATCAAAGATTGTTAATAGAATTGTAGTTATAACTACGCCTAGTTTATCGCACAATAATCGCTAACATCTTAATCGCTAAATCTATCGCTGTCATATATCGCTAAGTTGCCATGCTTACCGCAAGATTATCAACTTTGCTATATTTTGTTTTTGCCTTGTGTTTTATGGATTTTTAACAGAATAAAAACATCCAACATATTAAATATAATTAATTGAACAATTTTACAATTTATTTATAAAGAAAAATTAGTACGGTGAGAATTTAAATTAGTTTAAACCATTTTTTTTTACTAGGAATCTCGCAATTTCCTTTTTGTGTGTTCTAGTAACTATATCAATTTAAAAATGATATTTAAAATGTTTTTATTTGTTACATTGAAGACAGGAAATGTGCTTTACCAGATATTCGTTAATGCATGTCACTATCTAGACATGAAATGCCTCTTTTAGATTTCTATAGATAATATATGTCAGGGGTCGGCAACCTGCGGCTCGCGAGCCACATGCGGCTCTTTGGATGTGAAGCCACGGCTCTTTAGTTCCATACGCAAATATTATTTATTTTATAAAAAAAAAAACCATTTAAAAATCGTTTAAACATGCATGTGCGTAACGCAACAAAAGTGGACAGCTTTAAAAGAAATGCCGCGTGTTGAGGCACTTATATTCGACGCATGGAATAGTCTTCCAGATTGCTACAGTGAGGTGAAGAAGTTGGCATTTGGAGTGCTGACTATCTTCGGATCGACATATTCGTGCGAGCAAGCGTTCTCTTGCATGAATATAATTAAAAGTAAAGTAAGAAGCCAACTAACAAATGAAAATTTAGAGTCGTGTTTGAAACTTAAAACAACAAGTTATGAGCCAAATTTATCCAAACTTTCTAAAACCATGGCAAAGCCATCGCTCCCATTGAATTTGTTTGCTCAATTGTTTGTTATTGAAGTACAAGTTAGTGTTGTAAGTAAATGTTTAATTGTTTTAATTTTTTACTTAAATAATAAGTAATTATCTAATAATGCCATATATATATATTATCTAATTTGTTGTGAAAAACACTACTAATATATGAATAAATAGATATTTTTTCTTGTGAATAAATAGATTAGGTTTTATTTATCAAAAAGCTTTATTTATGCGAGTACTATTTATTGTTGTCAAGAAAAAATTTTGTGGCTCTTTAAAAACTTTGAAATTTTGTAAACTGTAATTTTTGACATCCGACTCAAAAGGTTGCCGACCCCTGATATAGGTGAAACCACTGCAGCTTTTAAAGAATACCCCTAAATGTGACATCCGGATGGAAGAACCCCGCATTTTCGTCTTATGATACCCTCCGCTGAGCCAGATGAGTATGTCTACAGAATAATTTCGCTCATTCCCTACAAACATGCAAACTTTCTAATTGGCTTTGCTCTTCTAGTTTTGGACCAAATACCGTAAACTCAAATATCCAGTGAGCAATACATCCAACCATTTTGGTTAAGCTAGATCGCGATGAATTCTCTACAGTTAATTTTATTAGATCGTTTACAAATAAAAATTTTAAGGTTCACCTCATGCTGCTAATTTCAGCTGCCACGTTCTATCCAAATAAATATTTCGCCAAAATTAAATGTAACTTACCCAAACATACTATTTAACTTACCCATGAATAAAAATTTCGGTTAATCGTTTTTCTTGTGAATTAAAATATTTAATTTCTTAAAAATCTTATGTAATGAAACAAATATTGAACAAAAAAATATATACTAGGTATTTTTAAAATAGAAAAAAAACAATTATAAAATAGTTGTTTTTTTCTATTTTTATTGTAATATCTACAGTTAATATTTTAGTTGCATTTCCACTTATAGAGAACCGCATTAATTAAGATTTTCAGAGTTATTTTGTGAAAAGTATAAATATGGTTCATTATGATGATCTCATATAATGTAGCAATTATTTTTTGAATTTTAAGTTACATACTGGCAAACATCAAAATGTTAATAACAAAAAATAAATAAATAAATAAAATAAAGGGTTACATTTAATCTCCCCAGAACAGTTCTCGGCCACTACTAAAGATTTTCGTTCTAGTTATAGAGGGCACTGCTGATCCGCTGAATAGTTGTTGCCACTTATACGAGAGAAGCGGTTACAAGTTTGTTTGCTTAATGTTTTGGACGTTCTTATGTAAGAAACTTATTTGAAGTTTTTACATAAGTATTCCATTAAAAATATTCCATAACCGGTTAGAACAAATTTTATTCCATTCCAACAAAAATTGTTTCTATCCAGACATTTTACAGCACTTTAAATGCATATGCTTACTCGAAAGCTTTAATAAATTATTCATTTTTAGAATTTGTAACTTAATTTCTAAAAATGAATATGTAGTAAATCTTTTTTCTTGTAATTGTTTGTATATCTCCAATATTAATATGTTGCAATTTTTCTGTTATATGTTGCAATTTTTAAATGAATTTAATCTATTTTTTACATAGGCTATCGAAGGTATGCATTGAAAAATTGGACATGAATGCTTTTTCTACTTCATATTTTATAATTAAGAGATTAGGTGTAATTTTTAACGTTAATTTTAGACAATATAATGTATTTTGGGCATAGATGAATCGAAGAAGCGTTTATGTTGTGCGCACGCAATTATCTTTTGAACGCCAACCGCAGCTACAGATTTGGCGGTTTTAAATGGAATTCTGCTTCCCTCAAACCATTTGTCTTTTCTACGTCCCATATGATAAGCACACTGACTGACATTGCATTTCCAAAACTTACGTTTACCAAAATAAAGTTTCATGTCATGGGAATTGGGACATTTTCGTTTTTTATGTAAAATATTTCGCTCCTGAAAAAATAAAATTGCATCTTGTTCTGTTTCTGGCAAATCCCAAATGCGCATTTTCGTAGCACTACAAAATGGCGTCAAAAATCAGCAAATCTGTAGCTGTTAGATTGGCGACACTTAAAAACCGCCAGATCTATAGCCAAGGTAGCGTTAATACGTAAGTACCGTTTAACAATATAGTTCTTAAGTTTGCCATTAATATTTAATAAAGCATCAAAAACAAATAAAAAGCAGAAAAGAAAATGTTTAATAAATCTATCAAACTTTTTGCTAAATATTTTTTATCTTTAAATAACATTCATATTTTTCATAATTGAGAGGACACGATAAATGTTAAGTATTTTAATTAAATATTATAAACAATTAAAAATCTAGATTTCATTTTCCCTTTTCTAAAAAAAGTATTTTAATTAATTTAACACGTTTTTTTTCTTTCTGTTTTTTTGTCGAATTCATGATACTAGGGTAACCAATTTTCTTCTTAAATTGGTTAAATTGTGAATATTGATAATTTGTTTTATTTAAGTAAGTTTTCAATTACAATTGTAATTTAACTGCAGAAATTCATATTCGTTTGCATAAATTCAAATTAATCTGAAAAATTTACTTTGTAATAATATAGCTAAGTAATATTTAATTTTAAAAATGAAGAAAATTTTTAAGTAAGTTTTGTAATCTATATGAACCAATCAACTTGGTGTAACCATCTACCAACGAATATGCTACAAATACAAATTTAAATTTAAAAAATAATTGTTAAGGATGATACATATTTTATAAAAAGGAAATTTAGGAAATGTTTTAAAAATGGCTGAAAAACCATTTTAGTAATCAAACATTAAAATTTTATCTTTATAAACTAGATATAATTCTAGATTTTTTATTCGAATTTTTTCAGGAACAATTTTTATGAATTCCCAATTTTTTTACATGCAATAGTATTTGCATCAAATCATTATCTTTTTTTTTTAATATTAAAAACAATACATGTTGCATGCCTAAACTTGTTTATTAAAATATTTTTTTTTTTTTTTTTTCACAACGGCAGATTATGAACAGTTACAGCAAAAAAAGAAAAACGAAAAAAAAAAATAATAATAATAATAATAATAATACAACAAAACATGCCGAAACAGAGTTCATTATTCTAACAATAATGCCAAGTTGTAGACCTTTTAGCCACTAAAAAGTGTTACCGGGTGCACCACGGGGAGGTAGATCTTCTGCGCAACCCTTAAAATATCTTGAATACAATATAAAATTTAATTTCATAATAAACAAACTAGTTTAACACTATCATTTATAATTCTATTTGGGGTTTTCTTATAACAGAAACGATGAATTTCAATTTTGAACTTGTGTAGCTGGTAATTTATAGTTTCAACAAAAGTTTTTAATCTTCAGAAAAAAACCATTTTTGTAACAAACGCATTTTATCTAAACTTAATAACCATTAATCAAAGATACTGTATGAAAATGCGGTAACAAAAAACAAAATATAAAAGATATCCCATTAATTTCAACTGTTTTTCATCCAGCAAGAAAAGAGTTTCGGCAAAATATCTTTCACCCACCAATATTGGTTTAGACAAGGAAATTACGACGTCTCCTTTGGGAAATAATGCCATAGCTGACAACAAACAACCTCACAAAGTTTTCCTCCACCACAAACTAGCACAGTTTGACCGATAAGGAAAATTCGAAGAAATCAAACTTCCGCCTTCGCTTTTATCTTGCCCCCTCATCAAAAACCACTTTCCGATCTCTGGGCAACTTGTTTATTATTGTTTGTATCACTTCCATCGACTAAAAGTGTGAACTCTTGTTAACAATCTGGACCCTTTTTCTCGCAGAAGACGATTACAAACGATCCCATCCAAGTCTTTGTCTTCTTGCAGGTGAAACTTTCCCGGTTCTTTTATATACAGCTTGTGCAGAAAAAGGCTTCCATGAGACTCCGCGGCGTTTTCTTCTAGAAGAAGTTTTATAATTAACTGCAGCAGCGCAGGCTTCCAGAAAATTATCCATGCCCGCGTTTGTGGCAAATTGAAGGCTTGATTAAATGTGAGATAGGGCTTCTTGTCTCGGCTAGTGTCGCCATTTTCTTTTGTCGAAGTTGGCTACAAAGACAAGAGAAGAAACCTTGTGTTACAAATAACTTGGTAATTACCAGTTTCGAAAGTTCCGGGTTGTTGAAATTAAACGATGCGATACGAAGAAGCCATACTAACTTGTGTTCTCCATATTAATATTTCTAGCTAAAGATTGCCAAATTTGTCCTTATATTGGAATCTATTAAGTAAAACCGGAGTTGTTCCATTCATATTTATTGTAGTACAAATACGGTTAGAAAAAAATAAACCGTTTAGATATTTATTTCATATTTATATTCTGTTTATAATCTATATATTCTTATTTTAATTAAACTGTTGCACTGCATTTCAAAATCCAAGCATTACTTAACTCACAGTGGTATTTATAATATCGCACCTAATGCTATTGTCCATCTCATAATAAGCAAGAAAGTGTACCTTTTATCCTTTATAATTCTATTTAGGATTTTCTTATACCAGAAACAATGATTTTTCAATTTTGAACTTTGCTGCTGTAGCTGGTAATTTATAGCTTCAACAGTATTTTTTTTTAATATTCTGAAAAAAGTCATTTTTGTAACAAACACAATTTATTTAAAATTAGTAACCGTTAATCAGGATAGAAAGTTACTGTATGAAAATGTGTTAATGAAGGTTAAGTTTATGAAAGATATCCCACTAATTTGAACAGTTTGTCACTCTGCATTAAAAGAGTTTCGACAAAATAACTTTCTCCCTCCAATATTTAGACAAGGAAATTACGACGCCTCCTTTGGGAAATAATACCAGAGCTGACGACAAACAACAACCTGGCGAAGTTTTCCTCCACCACAAAACTAGTACAGTTTGACCGATAAGAAAAATTCGAACAAATCAAACTTCCACTTTCCGATCTCTGGGCAACGTTTATTATTGTTTGTATCACTTCCATCGTCTAAAAGTGCGAACTCTTGTTAACAATCTGGATTCTTTTTCTCGCAGAAGACGATTACAAACGATCCTATCCAAGTTTTTGTCTTCTTGCAGGTGAAACTTTCCCGGTTCTTTTATATACAGCTTGTGCAGAAAAAGGCTGCCATGAGACTCCGTGGCGTTTTCTTCTAGAAGAAGTTTTATAATTAACTGCAGCAGTGCTAGCACAGGCTTCCAGAAAATTATCCATGCCTGCGTTTGTAACGAATTGATGGTTTGATTAAAGGGAGAGTGCATTGATTAGGTTTCTCTGGGGAAAAATAAATTTCGTATAGTGGATTTTAATTTCGGCGCCAGAGATAGGGCTTCTCGTCTCGGCTAGTGTCGCCATTTTCTTTTGTGGAAATGGCTACAAAGACAAGAGAAGAAACCTTGTGTTACAACTTGGTAATTACCGGTTGCGAAAGTTCCTGGTTGTTGAAATTAAACGATGCGATATGAAGAAGCCATATGACTTGTGCTCTCTATATTAATATATTTCCAGCTAAATATTGCTAAATTTTTCCTTATAATTGAATCTATTAACTAAAACTGGAGTTGTTTGTAAGACAATACAAATGAAAGGGACATGGGTAGAAAAAATATTTCTAAATAAACCCTTCATATATTTCCTATTTATATTCTATAATTAAAATAGAATATATATTTTATAAACTGTTGTACTGTATTTCAAAATCCAAGCATCACTTAACTCACTGTGATATTTATAATATCGAATCTGCATTTGTCGTTTTTATAATAAGCGAGAAAGTGTACCTTAACCATTTATAATTTTATATAGGGTTTTCTTATAACAGAAACAATGAATATAAATTTTAAACTATACGGGTGAAGCTGCTAATTTATATCTTCAACGGTAGTTTTTTTAATATTTAGAAAGAGCCATTTTTGTAACAAACACAATTTATCTAAAATTAACAACCATTAATCATGATATAAAGTTACAGTATGAAAATGTGTTAAAAAAGAATAAGTTTATAAAAGATATTCCACTAATTTCAATAATTTTTCACCCTGCAAGAAAAGAGTTTCGACAAAATATCTATCACCCTCCAATATTGGTTTTGACAAAGAAATTACATTCTCCTTTGGGAAATAATGCCAAAGCTGACGATAAACAACCTGACGAACCTTTCCTACACCACAAACTAGCACAGTTTGAACCGATAAGAAAAATTCGAACAAATCAAAGTTCCGCCTTCGGTTTTATCTTGCCACCTCATCAAAATCCACTTTCCGATCTCTAGGCAACTTGTTTATTATTGTTTGTATCACTTCCATCGTCTAAAAGTGTGAACTCTTGTTAACAATCTAGATTCTTTTTCTCTCAGAAGACGATTACAAACGATCCTGTCCAAGTCTTTGTCTTCTTGCAGGTGAAATTTCCCCGGTTCTTTTATATACAGCTTGTGCAGAAAAAGGCTGCCATGAGACTCCGTGGCGTTTTCTTCTGGAAGAAGTATTATAATTAACTGCAGCAGTACTAGGACAGGCTTCCAGAAAATTATCCATGCCCGCGTTTGTGGCGAATTGATGGTTTGATTAAATGGGAGACTACACTGATTAGGTTTCTCTGGGGAAAAATAAATTTCGATAATGAATTTTAATTTCAGCCCCAGAGATAGGGCTTCTTGTCTCGGGGAATGTCGCCATTTTCTTTTGTCGAAGTAGCTACAAAGACAAGGGAGGAAACCTTGTGTTACAAATAACTTGTTAATTACCAGTTTCGGGAAGTTCCTGGATGTTGAAATTAAGCGATACGATATGATATGAAGAGCCATACTGACTTGTGTTCTCCATATTAATATTTCCAACTAAAGATTGCCAAATTTTTAATTATATTAGAATCTATTAAGTAAAATTGGAGTTGTTCCATCCATGTTTAATATAATACAAATATGGTTAGAAAAATAATACTAAATAAAGTATTCTGATGATATTTCATATTTATATTCTATTTATAAACTGCATGTTGTATTTTAATTAGTCGGTTGCACGATATTTCAAGCGTCTTTTCACGATATTTCAAGCATTACTTAACTCACTCCGGTATGTATAATGTCACATCCAATGCATTTGACCATTTTATAATAAGCAAGAATGTGTACTTTTATCTTTTATAATTGTATTTAGGGTTTTCTTAAAACATAAACAAGGAATATCAATTTTCAAATTTACTGGTGGGGCTTTTAATATACAGCTTCAACTGTAGTTTGTTTTTTTAATCTTGAGAAAGAAACCTCTCTACAAGAGTGATTTCTTTCTCAATTTATCTAAAACTAATAACCATTAATCAGGACATAGAGTTCTTGTACAAAAATATGTTAATAAAGAACCAGTTTATAAAAGATATTACATTAATTTCAGCAGTTTTTCACCCTGCAAGAAAAGAGTTTCGACAAAATATCTTTCACCCTCCAATAATGGTTTAAACAAAGAAATTACGACGTCTCCTTTGGGAAATAATGGCAGAGCTGACGACAAACAACAACCTGACGAAGTTTTCCTACACCACAAACTAGAACAGTTTAACCGATAAGAAAAATTCGAACAAATCAAACTTCCGCCTTCGCTTTTATCTTGCCACCTCATCAAAAACCACTTTCCGATCTCTAGGCAACTTGTTTATTATTGTTTGTATCACTTCCATCGTCTAAAAGTGCGAACTCTTGTTAACAATATGGACTCTTTTTCTTGCAGAAGATGATTACAAACGATCCCATCCAAGTCTTTATCTTCTTGCAGGTGAAATTTCCCCGGTTCTTTTATATACAGCTTGTGCAGAAAAAGGCTGTCATGAGACTCTGCGGCGTTTTCTTCTGGAAGAAGTTTTTAATTAACTGCAGAAGTACTAACACAGGCTTCCAGAAAATTATCCGTGCCCGCGTTTGTGGGGAATGATGGCTTGATTAAATGGGAGACTGCATTGATTAGGTTTCTCTGGGGAAAAATTAATTTCGATAATGGATTTTAATTTCGGCGTCAGAGATAAGGCTTCTTGTCTCGGCTAATGTCGCGATTTACTTTTGTCGAAAGTGGCTACAAAGACAAGAGAAGAAACCTTGTGTTACAAATAACTTGGTAATTACTAGTTTCGAAAGTTCCTGATTGTTAAAATTAAACGATGCGATATGAAGAAGCCATACTGACTTGCGTTCTCCTTATTAATATTTCCAACTAAAGATAGCAGTTTTACTTAATAGATTCTAATATAAGGACAAATTTGGCAATGTTCCATTCATGTTTATTGTATTACAAAGATGGTTAGGTGAAAATAATCTGAAACAAAGAATTCAGATATTTCATATTTGTATTCTATTTATAAACTATATATTCTATTTTAATTAAACTGTTGAACTATATTTAAAAATCCAAGCATTACTTAACTCACTGTGGTATTTTTAATATCGCATTTCATGCATTTGTATATTCATGCATTTGTTGCGAATATAAGCAAGAAAGTGTACCATTTATCCTTTAATTATTTCTATTGAGGGTTTTCTTGTAACAGAAACAATGAATATCAATTTTAAACTTTGCTGGTGAAGCTGGTAATTAACAGCTTAAGCTGTAGTTTGTTTTTTTAATCTTGAGAAAGAAGCCACTCTTGTAACAAATTTATCTAAAACTTAATAACCACTAATCACGATATGAAGTTACTGTATAAAAATGTGTTAATAAAAGAATAACTTTATAAAAGATATTCCATTAATTTAAACAGTTTTTTTATCCAGTGAGAAAAGAGTTTCGACAAAATATCTTTCACTCTCCGATATTGATTTAGACAAGAAAATTACGACGTCTTCTTTGGGAAATAATGACAGAGTTGACAACAAACAACTTGGCAAAGTTTTCCTCCACCACAAACTGGCACAGCTTGACTGATAAGAAAAATTCGAACAAATCAAACTTCCGCCTTCCGTGTTATCTTGCCACCTCATCAAAAAACCACTTTCCGATCTCCTGGCAACTTGTTTATTGTTGTTTGTATCACTTCCATCGTCTAAAAGGGCCAACTCTTGTTAACAATCTGGACCCTTTTTCTCGCAGAAGACGATTACAAACGATCCTATCCAAGTCTTTGTCTTCTTGCAGATGAAATCTCCCCGGTTCTTTTATATACAGCTTGGCAGAAAACGGCTGCCATGAGACTCCATGACGTTTTCTTCTGAAAGAAGTTTTATAATTAACTGCAGCAGTACTAGGACAGGCTTCCAGAAAATTATCCATGTCTGCGTTTGTGGCGACTTGATGGCTTGATTAAATGGGAGACTACATTGATTAGGTGGGAAAAATAAATTTTGATAATGGGCCAGAGATATGGCTTCTTGTCTCGATGAGTGTCGCCATTATCTTTTCTCGAAGTGGCTACAAAGACTAAAGAAAAAACCTTGTGTTACAAATAACTTGGCAATTATTAGTTTCGAAAGTTCCTGGTTGTTTAAATTAAAAGGATGCGATATGAAGAAGCCATACTGACTTGTGTTCTACATATTAATATTTCCATCTAAAGACTGCCAAATTATTCCTCTATATTCCAATCTATTGAGTGAAACTGGAGTCGTTCCATTCATGTTTATGGTTATTACAAACATGGTTAGAAAAAAATAATCCTAAATAAAGCATTCAGATATTTCATATTTATATTCTATTTATAAACTATATATTCTATTATAATTAAACTGTTGTACTATATTTAAAAATTGAAGCATTTCTTAACTCACTGTGGTATTTATAGTGTCTCATCTAATGCATTTGTCCATTTTATAATAAGCAAGAAAGTGTACTTTTATCCTTTATAATTTTATTTAGGGTATTTTTGTAACAGAAACAATGAATATTAGTTTTGAACTTAAATGATGGAACTGGTAATTTATAGATTCAACGGAACTTTCTTCTAATCTTTAGAGCGAAGCAACTTTTGTAACAATCACAAATTATCTAAAATTAATAGCCATTAATCAGGACATAAAGTTACTCTATGAAAATGTGTGAATAACGAATACGTTTATGAAAGATGTTCCATTAATTTCAACATTTTTTTGCCCTGCAAGAAAAGAGTTTCAACAAAATATCTTTCACCCTCCAATATTGGTTTAGACAAGGAAATTACGACGTCTCCTTTGGGAAATGATGCCATAGCTGACAACAAACAACCTCACAAAGTTTTCCTCCACCACAAACTAGCACAGTTTGACCAATAAGAAAAATTCGAACAAATCAAACTTCCGCCTTCGGTTTTATCTTGCACCTCATCAACAACCACTTTCCGATCTCTGGGCAACTTGTTTATTATTGTTTGTATCACTTCCATCGTCTAAAAGTGCGAACTCTTGTTAACAATCTGGACTCTTTTTCTCTCAGAAGACGATTACAAACGATCCTATCCAATTTCTTTGTCTTCTTGCAGGTGAAATTTCCCCGGTTCTTTTATATACAGCTTTTGCAGAAAAAGGCTGCCATGAGACTCCGTGGCGTTTTCTTCTTGAAGAAGTTTTATAATTAACTGCAGCAGTACCAGGACAAGGCTTCCAGAAAATTATCCATGACCGCGTTTGTGGCGAATTGATGTCTTGATTAAATGGGAGACTACTTTGATTAGGTTTCTCTGGGGAAAAATAAATTTCGATAATGGATTTTAATTTCGGCTCCAGAGATGGGACTTCTTGTCTCGGGTAGTGTCGCCATTTTCTTTTGTCGAACTGGCTACAAAGACAAGAGAAGAAACCTTGTGTTCCAAATAACTCGTTAATTACCAGTTTCGAAAGTTCCGGGTTTTTGAAGTTAAAGGATGCGATATGAAGAAGCCATACTAATTTGTGTTCTCCATATTAATATTTCCAACTAAAGATTGCCAAATTTTCCTTATATTAGAATCTATTAAGTATAACTAGAGTTGTTCCCTTCATTTTTATTGTAGTACTTACATGGTTAGGAAAAAACAATCCTAAATAAAAGCATTTAGAATTTCGTGTTTACATTCTCTTTATAAACTATATATTCTTATTTTAATTAAACTGTTGTACTATATTTCAAAATTCAAGCATTACTTAATTATCTTATCTAATGTATTTGTCCATTTTATAATAAGCCAGACAGTGTACCTTTTATCCTTTATAATTCTATTTGGGGATCTTATGACAGAAAAAATTAATATCAATTTTTTGAACTTTACTGGTAATTTATATCTTCAGCAGTAGTTTTTTTTTAATCTTTAGAAAGAAGTTACTTTTGCCATTAACACAATTTATCTAAAATTAATAGCCATTAATCAGGATATAAATTTAAGTATGAAAATGTGTTTATAAAGACAAGTTTATAAAAGATATTCCATTAATTTCAACAGTTTTTACCCTACAAACAAGAGTTTCGACAAAATATCTTTCTTGTGTTCAATATTGGTTTCCAACAAGATTGCCAAATTTTTCCTCTATATTAGAATCTATTAAGTAAAACTGGAGTTGTTCCATTAATGTTTATTGTATTATAAACATGGTTAGAAAAAATAATTCTAAATAATGCATTCAGATATTTCATATTTATATTCTATTTATCAAACTTCCGCCTTTTTTTTATGTTGTACTCATCAAAAACAATCTTTCCCATCTCTATGCAACTTTTTATTATTGTTTGTATCATGCTTTTCGTCTAAAAGTGCAGACTTTTGTTAACAATAGGGAGGATTGCCCTTTTTATTATCATTAAGTATATTAAAACGATCCTATTCGTTAATTTGTCCAACAATTTTGAAATTTTCCTCCATCTTCTTTTCTAAAATATAAATTTAGCATTGTGCAGAAAAAGCGAATGCCATAAGACTCCGATAAATTATTGGCGTTTTCTTCTACAAGAAGAAGTTTTATAATTAACTGCATCAGTTCGAGCATCGGCCATTGAAAATTATCCATGCCCGCTTTTGTGACAAATTTTCATTAATCAATGTAGTCTCCCATTTAATCAGGTTTCTGAAAGACAAAAAAAAATAAATTTTGATAATGGATTTTAATTTATGGCGCCAGAGATGGGCTTCTTGTCTTATTTAGTGTCGCCATTTTTATTTGTCGAAGTAGCTACAAAGACAAGAGAAAAACCTTGTGTTACAAATAACTTGGTAATTACCAGTTTCGAAAGTTCCGGGTTGTTGAAATTAAATGTGTTATGAAGAAGCCATACTGACTTGCGGTCTCCCTATTAATATTTCCAACTAAAAATTGTCACATTTTTCCTCTTTATTAGAATGTAAAGTAAATCTGGAGATTTTTCCATTCATGTTTATTGTATTACAAACATGGTTAGAAAAAAATGATCCTAAATAAAGCATTCTGATATTTTATATTAATATTCTACTTATAAGCTGTATGTTCTTATTTTAATCAAACTATTGTACTTATTTCAAATTCCAATCATTACGTAACTCACTTTGGTAAACGGTACTCACTTTGTTTTTGCTCCTAAATAAAGCATTCAGATAATTCATACTTAGAATATATAGTTTATAGATAGAACATATTTTATTTTAACTGTGGTACTATATTTCAATATTTAAGCATTGCCTAACTAACTATGGTATTTATAATATCGTATATAATGCATTTGTCCTCTATTTTTTAGGAGATCTTTTAATGCATGATTTTTTTTTCACTTTGGGAAGATTGCTGATACAATTTAAAATCAATAATGCGTATTAAGAGATTCTATTCGTTGAATATTCGAACATTTATTACAAATTCTCAAACTTACAAATTATCCATCTAAAAAATGTAAATGCAACATTATGCTCAAAAATATCAGAAAATGCTGCATCAAATTCGTCTGATAAGTTATTTTCTTTTCTGTAAACTATTGCGAGAAAAATTGTAATTAAAATGGATAGTAAATATTAAACTCCATTAAAACAACAAGCATATCTTTAGCGCTATTTTAAATACATTAAAAAAAATATCATTCTATAGGATTTGTTTATTTCCTTTTCATTTAACACTAGAAAACATTTCTCATTATTAAAAGAAAAAAAAAATTATTCCACAATGTTTGATAACGTGATCTAATTATTATGTTTAAAGAAGACGCTGAATATTTCTTACAAATAAAAATTAAATAGTAAGTAATTAAAAACCCGACAAAACATTATATGAAAAACAAAAACCATTAAAAAAGCTGAGTTATATTGTAATGAAAGTTACAAGTAACCATCTCTTTATTTGTAAGAAACTTGATTTAAAATCTTTAAAAATAGGACAAATATCGATTCTTTTCACAGCAGCGAATTAATGCGATCTTGACTTTCTATTACCACATCCAAGTTGTTGTTTTTGTGTTTTATAACAACTGTGGGTCTCGTGTAGCAGTTGCGTATCCCACAAAAAGCTCGCCGATGGGTATTGAAGGGAAAGCATTTAAGGGTAACGGCCCCCATTTGCATCTTGTACCAGTGAGAAGGCAAAAATCTTTTCCCGGGCAGTCCGATAATCGATGCGAGATGTTGTTTACATATTGTCACAGTCGTCATTGAGTTTCTTCGTTTCTGAAAGCTGTGATTAGAATAATACTGCTGACGGATGAGAATCTATGTTCTCCTGAACCCCAACTGCATACGTTGTGACTGTGCCATGAGTTGGTAATCAAATATATTGTAACCTGTAGGGGTCGTCCAATTATACATCAGAATTAGAAATGGATTACCTGTTTCACTGATGGCCTATGATATCAAAAAATGTGATTATTTTTGCAATGAGAAATACAATTATTGTAATTGTTAATTGCAAAAAAATTATAAATTGCGTCTGTAAACAATGTTCTCAATACTTAAATGAATTTTAGCTATATATGAAGAGAAGGGTCAAAAATAAGGTCGAAAATAAAGTCTAGTGCTATCTTTCGATATATGCCAACTATCGGTGCTACTATAGTATTTACTGAGATACATTGAAATTAATCGACGATGTTTTCTCTCGCTAAGAAGTGGCTTTTTTCAATAATATATATTTGCTGAAGTCGTTTAATGTTTGAACAATTATAATGATTGATTATTTTAAATATTATAATTGCCTTTTTAATATTCAGGATAATAAATTAAATTTATAGTACCTTAATTATTATAATTTTCTTATTTTATTAACATTGTTAATTTAAATTAATTGTAATTATTAAAATTTAGTCTTATTTATTTTTAATAATTTATTTCTTTAATAAGGCATATTAAAAATACTAAAGAAACTTGAGTTTAATACAATTTTGTAAAACAATTTTTTCAAAGCAAATGTTGGAAATGTGTTCAATTTTCTTTCCAACGTAATAAAAAAAAATATATTTTTATAAGTTAAAGTGAAAATTTTAAGATTATATAATACAAAGAAAATCGATAAAGACTGGATTTCTTTCACGTGTTTCAATTTATCATGGGTGAACATATTTCGCTGGACGAATACACATGGGAATTTACCAATGTTCTATATTCCAAGAAATTTATGAAGTAATTGATCAGAATATTACAAGAATTGGAGTTCTGCACTTTAGGTTCCGCTTGTTTATTTGGCGATTTTTTTTCCCTTGCGGTTTTCTCCAAGTCCCCTCCTAAACAAACAAAACGGTCGTTGCGATTACAACGTACTGCGATTTTGGAGATTTCATTTGACACTGAAAAGAGACTTGGCAAAATCGGAACCCTTAACTGCAGAATCCTCACAAAAACTATCAAATTCAATAGCGATAGGAATATAACAAATTTTAATAAATCCAGAATTTTATGAATAAGTGATTGCTTAAATACTACAAGAAGCACTACTAAATTCAGACAGACAAGTCTATGAAGTGATATTTAAATTAACTTTTATAAACATAAGTATCCTTAGATACTATTTTGAGGATATCAAAACACTTTTTATTTTGACTTTCCCTATATATATCTTGTTCAAATTTTCATTGTTCAATTATTGTTTTCTTGTTCATTTTTATTTTGCATAAACAATAGATGGCACCAGAAACTTCAAAAAAAATGAACTGCAATATAGTGAAAAAAAGTAGAATTGACTTTGCAAATTTTTTATACTTGTTATTTTGTCAAAATGAACTACGAGGATGTACAATCACAAGTCGTTCATTAGTTAATCGTTAAATTTAGCAACACATGTCGTTATATTTAAACATAAATATATAAAATCTCGTGAAAATAATGGTTTATTTTAAATAAAAATTCTTGAAATAAATATTTTCCGTGATGAACTAGGAGATTAATCAGTTTTAAATAATAACTTACACTCTTACTTATTTTTCATTTTATAACTTAACTTTTTTTTGTAGTTTTTTTTTTTTTTTTGGGGCAATGCCATCGGTGCAGCCCTTATGGCGAAAGACCAGGGCAAAATCATGTTCAAAATGCATGTTCACACATGATAACAATATTATTAATACTTCTATTTTCTTGTAAAATAACGTTGCATCATATTTTGTGATGTTTTTAACGGGAGATTTTGTAATCGTGAATCGTAACGTTTTAGTTTCATTTTTTATTCGTAAATTGACAAGCATTCATATAAATTGTTGAATTGCATGATACAAAGAAAGAAGTAATAATGTTGTTGTTTAATCTCACTGAAAACATCACAGTTCAAATAAATCATAGTCATGCTGTGTTATTTTTGAAAGAAAACGGAAGTTTTAATAATATTTTATACAATTGTATTTACAGTTGAGAAAATTTGTAATATTTGCTTCAAAAAATGCTTCTGCAAAACAAAGATATAATTCTAAATTTCCTTCATATTTTTAATTTATTATAAAAAAGGCAACATTGTTAACAATATTTGTAATTTAAATGTCTGTTTGACTAGATGGCAAAACAAAGATATAGTTCCAAACTTTCATTCATATTTTGAATTTATTATAAAAAAATCAACATTGTTAACAATGTTTGTATTTAAAATGGTTGTTTTTATTGAAAAGCATCTAAATATTCTAATTAGTTTTAAATTTTAAAAAATACAAATCTTCTCAATAAAAGAATTTTATTAAGCATTTTATATCTACTTTATCCGAGGAAGCACAGTTACAGTTAAAACAAATATATTAATATGATGCAGATTATCACGTAAAAAACACACACATTTTAAAAGTATGGATCATAAATAATAAAGCTAATGACATAAATAGTCTTTAAATATAAAACCCTACCAGAATGTATACGTGAATATTTAAGATTATGGCATCTAGGTCAGACAATTCATTATGCTATTCAAGTATTCTTTTCTTTCTTAATGTCTGCCATTTTTTACTCACTTTGCTTTTCATACTTTTTCTTGAAGTGAACTCATTATCAAACAGCTGATAAAATTTAATATTTTTAGTATGCAAAACCTATAGTCATGATTTAAAAATATTTTTTGCAGACAATTGTATTTATTTACTATGCAAATGTTGATATAGTTTAAAACTGCTGACATTAGATTTTCAAAATTTCAAATTGAATGATTTGTTAAAGGACTATAATTTGTTAATTAAATGGAAAATTTGTTAATAAGCTGGAAAATTGTTTTAGTGAATATTTTTCAATATGTAACATTATAGTAAATTATTACTGCGATCTATTTTCACTAGTGGGTGATTTTATGACCATGAATGTCAGATTTGGATCCATAAAGACTTTTTTTAAATGACCCATGAGTTGATTTTTATAACTTAATTTTTTTATTTCATAAAAGAGAGAACAGAATCTGGCTAATATTAAAGTATAAATATCTAATGCTTAATTTATATACAACTGTGTTCCAAAAAGTAAGACCAATTTTCAATTTAAAATTCCCGGGGCTTATAGAATTTCAAATTTTTTTTCTCTGTTTAGGTTGCTGGCACTGTCCTTGGCATCTGTGTGAAATTTCACGTCAAACTATTCATTAGTGTTTGAGTTACGCTTGGCTTTGTGAGACGCAAAAACTGATTCCGGCGACTTTGAAATGTCTGAATTAATTGAGCAAAGAACTTCCGTTAAATTTTGTTTTCGGAGACATATAGAATGTTGCAAAACGCATTGGATGAGCATTCCTATATCGGAAAAAATGTTTAGAAGTGGTATAAACAGTTCAAAGAAGGCAGTGAACACGTTGAAGACGAAGAGCCCTCTGGTCGACTCTCAACCTCAACCGACGAATCTCACGTCCAAAAAATTAAATATTTGGGGCTTGCAAACCGTGGATTTACAATTAGAGACCTTGCCAATGATGTTGGAATTTCAAAAGGATCGGTCAATTGCATTTTGGGCCTCAAATGAATGCGCCAGCTCACACTGCAGTGTGACTGGCGCATTCATTCTTCGTGACTTTTTCGCCAAAAATGAAACAAATATCGTTCACACACACCGTGCGAATCCATCGTTCCACCGTGTATTCACACCGTGCGACTTCTGGCTATTCCCTAAATTCAAAAGACCACTCCGGGACACCGTTTTGAGTCGATTGAAGAGATTCAACGTGAATCGCCACGCGCTTTGAAAGTCATCCCTGCCGATGACTTTTTAGCATGCATTGAGGATTATAACAAAGTTGGCATAAGTGCATTGTGTTCAGAGGGGGATTACTTTGAAGGCGATGAAATAAATTTTGAAGAATAAATAAAGAGTTTTTGAAAAAAAAAAAATAATTGGTCTTACTTTTTGGGCACAGTTGTATATAAAAAATCCAAGTAGATGTTGGTTAACTGTTATTTTCCATTATATCATTGCACCTGCATGCGACTCATGACAATTGGTCATAAATTTGGCATCATAGAAATCAGATGTACCAGCTTGCAGTACTGAGCTAATTGGCAGCCTTTGCATACTCATCTAGAAGAGTTTAATAATTCAATTTTATTATTATTAAATTTTCTTATTTATATGCATATCAAGTGTGTTTATAAGAAATTTCTTCTAGAATTATTTTATTCAAAATATAAATATTTTTAGTTTATCCCTATATTAACAAAAAAAAAATTATACATGTTCCAGACATATTCAATTGTACAAAGTAGTGATTCACTCTGACAATCATTCTAGATCGCTCTGATTAAATTAATACACCTTCGTATGCTTCAAATTTGGTACAAAAAAAATTCAAAAATAAAATTCAATTCGATATTATTTTATAAATTAAAGTTCTAAAAAGATCAATATTGCTTCATGGTCCGATCAACTATACCCAAGAATTTCAAAGTTATATGTTTTCCACTAGAGGGCGCTTAAGCAGCTTGATACTGACAACCTATACTTTAGCAACGAGAGCACCATTTTAATTTAAAATCGCTCATATCTTTTGCTATTCATTCATTATTGTAAATTTTGCTTAGTAAAAAAATGATTATTCTGTGACAGATAATTATTTTCTTTTAATAGTTTTTATTCATTCCTCTTGGAATATGAATGTTTATTTAAAAGATAATTATTTGTAATGGGATTTATAACTTTAGTATTTAATAGGTTAACACAAAGCTGGTAAAGGGACGCACGTAACTTTTTCATGCAATTCTATGGAAGTCACGAACTTTGTATCCAGATAATACTTTCAGGTAGAAACGGTTAAATTAAAGATAAATATTTTTATTAGCACAGATAATTACGTATAAATATCTTGCGTCTTGACATTCAGAGAATCGCCTTATTACAAAAAGTATTCAAGATTTAAAAATATGCTGCAGCTATAAAACTATCTAATTAAATAATTTTATTAAAAAAAAAAAACATCGTTAATTTTTGCATTATTTTTAAAATTATGCCATTTAATAAAATTATTCATACACATTATTATTCTCTACATGTTATTGCTTTGACACTTCAATATATATACAGATATAATAAAGGTTTGATTTAATTTAATAATTTTATTTATAAAAGAAAATAATGAATTTGCAAAGCACTAGCGAAAAATATTTAAATTTCTGAAAATTCTGAAAAAAAAAAATTGTTCCTTTCACGTGATTTTGTTCTGTGCTCTAACTATAATGGACATGAAAGGCTACGTACCGACCTCTAGTGGATGTTATGGAGTTACAAACATATATTCATATAGATATACTGAGAGAGCGTTGGGCGTATCGCGGACAACTCTACTCCGTAAAAAGAAAAACATCTCATGTTTTGGAAACTTCCAGTAGGCAGAAGGCCATGCCCCACCATGGAGCTGTTGCACCATTGAAGAAGTTATACTGTGATGTTGTTCTAATACAAAACGAACTTAAATTTCTCATTTCCAAAATCATCAACTACAAAAACCTAATCGTATGTCGAAATAATAAAACGATGTGCCCACAACATTTCTGAATAAAAAAAATATATATATCAGCTTGTACACCGCAATAACACCACTATATTGCCAAATTGCAACTTATTAGGATCGAAATACTCTAGTTTGTGAATTGATGAAACTACACTCATAGGAAATAATAATGCAATCCAGATAATTAAATTTGATTTTTAGAACATGTATAGATCGATGGTATATCTACGAAAAATCAAGTTAGTTGATATCATGCAACTTCCATTTATATGTATCATAAAAATATACACATATATAAACATGCATTAGATATTTGATTATATATATATTAGTACAACAAAATTCACAGTAATTCAATTAATACAGTTCACGTTTAATAAATAGATCACACCCTTTCTCAGTGATAAACAAAGACATCTAGTCAAGAATAAACTTCTTAATTTTGGTAAAGTAATGTTTTTGATAAAATAAAAATCCAGTCACTTACATTTTAACAGTTTCTGTGGAGACAATACTACTAAACTTGTGCAGATGACTACTCTGCATGAGTTCAACTCAATTGATCACATTGAGCACGAGACACACTTAGATTTCAGAGATTTTATAATGGGATGGTCATCATGATGTCTTCAATTCCATGGGGCGATCATGATTTCATTCAATTCATTCGGCTGCAATTCAAGGTGTCTTCAAAATCACTCCGGTTCTCGTTTGTCTCGAGGAAAAATCCACCCTTTGGCCTTTCAAATGCAGTCATTGAAATATCATCGCTCCACTGTTTCAGAATCCCATTTAATTTCTCTCTCTATTCTACTTGGCTCGAATCCCTTTATCCTTTTTTTCCCATCATTTTCTTCTCTCCAGGTCTCTGTCGTTTCCATTTTCAAGTTCTGTCTGTGTACTATATTTTAAATAGCCGCGTTGGTTACATTCTGTAGTCAGAAAACCTCTCAAAACAGCAATTGGTTTGAAGGGAAAATATTAGTATTTCCAGATGTGACAGTCTGCCCTTATTCTGAAATTTTAGTCCACGCTTACATTGTTATGTGCAAAAAAAAAATCTCCGGGTATCTGAACCTTTGATTAACTCATACCTTTCATAAACAAGGCAGTCAAACATCAGAAGAGCTAAAAGTCCAATATCAAATAAATTGTACATTGAGTCAGTGCACTCTCTTCCCCGATAACCATTGTCAATTAGCTAGTGATTCGGCTATTCTAAGGACAATAACACATTGTTTATTTTCAACAAAAATGAATCCGTGCCAGCTGCCTTTATAGGATTAAATATCGAGAAATCGGCTTCCTTTGTTTTTAACCATCCCAATATTTTCAATGGAAATTTTACCAAACTGTACCAGTTTTAAGTAACCAGTTATCCTACTACCTTTGCGTCAATGTGTGAAATAAAGCATTTCTGCGATAAGTCTTGGAACTCTCACTATTTTGCAATGGCAATAATCACATCGGGAAAGCATTTCCGATCTCGCGTTATTATTGATTTTTATTGATACCATATCGTCGAGGTTTACCCTATCCTTAGAAGTTTGTAAATTTGATGTTGGGATAATCTGTATGTTGTTACACGTCTACAAGTAACAAAATAATTTTTGCCCTTTTTTTTTAAAAAAATAAAGTTCAATTTTTATTAAGGTAGTTTAAATAAATAGTAAATTAACATAAATTGTGTAAGAACTTATAAAATACTACAATCGACTTCATAACTGGTAGAGTTAAAAAGAAAATTCAAAATGAAATACTTTTGCTTTCACTAACTAAAATAGAAGTTTTGAAACGAATATATACATTTATATATATTTTTTAATGTATATTTTATTCACGGAAATAAATATCAACTTCAGCATTTCGTTTCGAAAGATTTAACCCTTTGCTGATTCCACAATCCATACAAATCGAAATCCTTATAAGTATCGGGTAGCAGCAAAATTTATATCACTATTTTCATTCTAGTTAGCAATCAATAAATCTGACATGAGAGATCATTTTTCGTTGAAATTTTCATCTTGAAATATGAATCAGATATATTAGGGGTGATAGATTTCTACAATAAAGAATGGGTGAGATTTAAAATAAAACTTTCTGGGGTTTCAGAGAGACTGCTACAAATGGGCGAGTTATGTTTTATGGAAATATAAAATTCCTTGATTCTGCTTCGTTTTCGGTTCTATGCGAAACATGTGGCTTCAGGAAAATGATATAGATAAGAATGAAAGTGAAAGAAGGATGTGTTGGAATGACTCATAGAAGGGGAAAAATTGCTATTTCGGATTTCATGGTTGCAGTGATATATGGCAGCTTGATATAGTTAAATGACGTTTGAAAAATAAAGACATTGCGGTTACATTTAATTGAATAAATAAATCAATGTTTGGAATCTTTATTTTTCCCAATATATGTGTTCGGTAATTATTTTTTTTACAATACATTTGTTCGGTAATTACTTTTTTACAATACATGTGTTCGATTTTTTTTTTTTTTTTTTTTTTTTTCAATACATGTGTTCGATAATACATTTTTTTTTTTTTTCAATACATGTGTTCGATAATTTTTTTTTCAATATATGTGTCCGATAATTTTTTTCCCAATACTTGTGTTCGGTAATTCTTTTTTTTTTCCCAATATATGTGTTCGGTAATTTTTTTTTCCAATATATGTGTTCGGTAATTTTTTTTTTTTCCCAATATATGTGTTCGGTAATTCTTTTTTTTTTTCCCAATACATGTGTTCGGTAATTTTTTTTTTCCCAATACATGTGTTCGGTAATTCTTTTTTTTCCCCAATACATGTGTTCGGTAATTCATTTTTTTTTTCCCCAATACATGTGTTCGTTAATTATTTTTTTCCAATACATGTGTTCGATAATTCTTTTCTTTTTTTCCCCGATACATCATTTGTTCGGTAATTCTTTTTTTTCCCAATACATGTGTTCGGTAAATTTTTTTTTTTTTTCCCAATACATGTGTCCGGTAATTTTTTTTTTTTTTTTTTTTTCAATATATGTGTCCGATAATTTTTTTCCCAATACTTGTGTTCGGTAATTTTTTTTCCCAATATATGTGTTCGGTAATTCTTTTTTTTCCCAATATATGTGTTCGGTAATTCTTTTTTTTTTTCCCCAATATATGTGTTCGGTAATTCTTTTTTTTTTTTCCAATATATGTGTTCGGTAATTCTTTTTTTTTTTTCCCAATATATGTGTTCGGTAATTCTTTTTTTTTCCCCAATATATGTGTTCGGTAATTCATGTGTTCGTTTTTTTTTTTCCAATATATGTGTTCGGTAATTCTTTTTTTTTTCCCAATATATGTGTTCGGTAATTCTTTTTTTCCCAATACATGTGTTCGGTAATTTTTTTTTAATGCATGCGAATTTGTGATTTTTATTCTTACAATATGTTGTCGTGATTTATAAATAATTATTGTATCCTACTTAGAGTTTATTTAAAGAAACGTGAAAGATTGTTTTATGTAGAATTTTTTTCTCTTCCTGATCTTAAATTCTGATTGATTTCCGATTCAAATGATTTTTGGGATGGATAAAAAAATCTATATCACATAAAAAGTGAAATGTTTTATGTATTTTTAACAGGGGGGGGGGTTAATGGGGTTAAAACAATACGTAAAATCTTGCTTGTTTATTTTTAAAATACCTTTAAAGAATTTTAATGAGTGGAAACAAAAAATAGCAATTCTTAATAATACAATTTAGGTAATAATACAATTTAGTATGTACAATACGTAAAATTTTGCTTGTACTTTTTAAATACCTTTTGAAAGAATTTTAATTAGTGAAAGGCAATTTTATAAAATGTTATGGACTAATTTAAATTATTTACCTGCATTGTATCAAACATTTTCTTGAAACTTATATTTAGTTGTATTTGACACAAAATATTAAAATATGAATTATTAAAATCTGCACTTGAATTTAGATATAATATTAAAAAATAGTAAATAACCATTTGTAGTACACTTTTAATTGTTAAATTAAAGCAGTATTGATGAAGCAAAATATTTAATTTGCAAATTTATATAGTCAGAAATAGGGTTTGCATTTTTAAAAAAGTATATTTTTGTGTCTTTACATTAAATATTTTATTCTGATAATTATTTCGCGAAAAAATCACGGAAATTTATATTTGACAAATTTAGTAATAAGCAAAATATAAATCAAATATTTAATATGTATTTCTAACTCATAACATCGATGTATTGTTTATAGGTTTTTTTGGAAAAAATTATTTAATTTTTAATTTTGCACAATTCTTTTATTAAGAATGTTATTATTCTATTCTTGATATATGGTCTAAAGGGAAACATACTATGTAAGTTTTCTTTTAAATAAATGAACAAATTCTTTCTACTATAGTTGTTTGCTGTACATATCGCAAATTTTTGTCGTTTAAATTACTGGTTTCAAAATTGGAAAGAAAGTTCACTTTCGTAAATCTAGTTGTTTTTTTTTTATAAAAAGATAAAATAAAGATATATTTTTTGGTATGTAATAAAATGTAGGTTCCCTTTACGTACGTATTTTACTTCCAAAGATATCGGTTTATATTATACACAAGATCTTCTCTAAAAACTAGTGTTATGGTTACATTCGTGATTTTATACATAATTTTGTTCTCAAATATTAAAGTTAATGGAAGCTTTTTTTCTTTTTATAAAACTTCAAAATACGAGTACTTGGGTATTAAAATTTGTACAGTTTCATATTTAACTGTACAATAATAAAATAAGATAGAATGTTTTTACTATACAGAAAACATGTTTTGTACACAGAATTGCTTATTTAAATAACGTATTACAAGCATGCCAGAAGTTTCTAGAAAAATTAAGTCCCATAAAAATATTAAATAAAATGCATCCATTAATTATTTCAAAACTAAAGTAATAAACTTAGCCACGTTAAATAAATTTATCAAATTATCTAGCTAGTACCACAGAATGTTTGTTTGTAGTTTGGAAACAACATTAAATTTTAGGTACACGTCTACTTAGCCAAAAGTGTGCAAAAAATCACCGTAGAGCGTAAAACTAAACCCCTAAATTATCTAAACCTAAGTGAATTTAATATTTTTGCGTTATAGACATTCATTTGAATCTCATTTTTAAAAGAGATTCATTAATTTTTGTTGAATAAATTAATATAATTTCAAAAATTCACATTTACAAAATGTATTCACGTTATTCGCATACATACAATCCAAATACAGAAAATAGATTTTCTGACAATTTAAACCCATTTGTAAAAAAAACACTGTAATTCTGTCAAAATGCTTTTCTACAGAGACTCATATAAACATAACTTCAAATGATGAAATATGATTTATAATGTAATAACACTAATTTATGTGGAAAATATTTTCAATATAGAGAGAGAGTACCTTGTAATTCTGAAAGGAGCCGAAAACCACTTAAATCCAGTCAAACGAACAAGCGTTTTTTTTAAATTCAGACTCGAAATCAACAGCTACTACAAGCGATGTAAATTAATCGTCAATTGGATGTTATACATTAAATGCAACTCGGCGAACAAATATTTACTTTAGAAAATCCCAAACACCCTTTTGAAATAGTTAAATGAAACGTCACTCAATAAAGAACTTCATAGCCTCGAACCATCTGCCTCCAAGTCATTGTTCTATTACTTTTCTAGAGAGGCGATAGAAGAAAAAAATGGCGCTTCTTTCAAAATTAAATCCCTTCCTTTGCTTTCAAGAAAAACATAGTAATACTACATGCGAGCAACGTCTCATGCTCCAGAAAGCTTCATACGATGCAAGTGCTTTGTTATAGTATTTTGGGAATTGATAGGCCTTTTGCAAGATTATTGGCTTTCTGTGAGATTTTTCAAATGTGATTCTATTACAATAGTATCGGTTTCCATCTATCTACATTCTTTTTCTATCGCAGACATTCGCGTTGTTATCCTATTGGAAGACATTGCAAGTGTATGATTTCAAACAGGTTTATACGTTTCTAATTTAGAATATTTTTCACTCGAGGGGAATCTATTTGCAACTTGACACTCCAAATTAAATGTTCTTTATTAAATTGCATTTTCTCTTTTTCGACACCTATTGAGAAATTTAAAAATTTCGAAATATATCACCTACAGTTGATTAATTAACCAACTAGAAATTATACAAGCCATTTTTAATTAAGTTTCAAAGTTGTCCATTTTGATTTGCAGCTCTGTAAATTGCATGGATAGAAAAAAATCGCTCCATACACTTGCTGAGTTCTAGATTTTAATTAAGCTTTTTTTTTAATACTCGTTTATTATCTGGTGTATTAAAAATGAATAACAATTAAGTTTTCCTTTTTTTTGTGGTTTTGATGAGGATTAAGAATTGAAACGGAATATTTAAAAATAAAATATATTTTTGTAAATATTTGATAATAATTCCAAAACATTTTTATTAAGCTTTCGTTTGTTACACTCATTGAAAACGACACATTTAAATAACTTAATCTTTGGAGATCTATTATTTTGCATTTAATTTCAAATATTTTCATAGAAAAATTTCGATGGAAACATTCATATCTTGTAAGTAAAATAATAATTTATTGCAGAATGACTGACATATTTAAATTCTAGTGTTTATATTAATTCATACTTGAAATATTTTCCTTAACCAAAATAATAATCTGTTTTAAAGTTTTTGAATTAATTAATGATATTTTTGAAATTATTCTTTATTTCAAATTTTCTTGAATGTAACTTTTTATTAAATTAATTTAAAAAATTTACATTTTAAACAGGTAATTCAAAAAATATATTCACGTTATTTAGGTATTTACAATTCAACTGCAGAAAATAATTTTCTGACAATTTAGAAACAACTTGTAGACAAGCGGAATAATTCTGTCAAATTCATTTTTTACAGAAACTCATATAAACATAACTTTAAATGATGAAATATGATTTACAATGTAATATAATTAATTTATATGGAAAGTATCTTACAATATAGAGAGAGTAAGTTCTTACAATTCTGAGAGGAGCCAAAATCCACTTAAATCCAGTCAAACGAACTCGCTGTTTTTAAATTCAGACTCGAAATCAACAGTTGTTACAAGCGAAGCAAATTAATCCTCAATTGGATGTTATACATTAAATGCAATTCGACGAACAAATATTTACTTTAGAAAATCCCAAACACCCTTTCGAAATAGTTAAATGAAACGTCACTCAATAAAGGATTTCATAGCCTCGAACCATCTGCCTCCAAGTCTTTGTTCTATTATTTTTCCAGAGAGGAGAGAAAAAAAAATGGCGCTTCTTTCAAAATTAAATCTCTTCCTTTGCTTTCAAGAAAAACTTAGTAATACTGCATGCGAGCAACCTTTTAGGCTCCGAAAGTTTCGTAGGATGCGAGTGTTTTGTTATAGCATTTTGGGAATTGATAGGCCTTTTGCAAGATTATTGGCTTTCTGTGAGATTTTTGAAATGTGATTCTATTACAATAGTATCGGTTTCAATCTATCTACATTCTTTTTCTGTCGCAGACATTCGCTTGTTATCCTATTGGAAGACATTGCAAGTGTATGATTTCAAACAGGTTTATACGTTTCTAATTTAGAATATTTTTCACTCGAGGGGGAAACTATTTGCAAGTTGACACTCCAATTTAAACGTTCTTTATAAAATTGCATTTTCTCTTTTTCGACACCTATTGAGAATCTAAAAATTCCAAAATATATCGCGTACGCTTGAATAATTAAGTAACTAGAAATAATACAAGCCATTTTTAATTAAGTTTCAAAGCTGTCCATTTTGATTCGGAGTTCTGTAGATCGTATAATAGAAAGCATTCTGTTCCATAAAACTTGCTGCTTTCTAGGTTTTAATTAAGCTTTATTTTAATACTCGTTTATTATCTGGTGTATTGAGAATGAATAACAATTAAGTTTTCATTTTTCTTACGGTTTTGACGGGGATTAAGAATTGAAATGGAATATTTAAAAATTAAGTATCAAATATTTGTAAATATTTCATAATAATTTCGAGACATTTTTATGAAGCTTTAATTTGTGAAACTCGTTGAATAGAAGAAAACCACACATTAAAATAAACTTAATCTTCCGAGATCTAATATTTTACATTTAATTTCAAACATTTTGATAGAAAAATTTCGATGGAAACATTTATATCATGTGAATAAAATAATTTATTGCAGAATGATTGGCATATTTAAATTCTAGAAATCGTATTAATTTATGCTTGAAACAGTTTCTTTTATCAAAGTAAGAATCTGTTTAAAAATATTTTGAAGGAATTAATGATATTTTTGAAATTGATGGGTCTCTATTTCAAATTCATTATTATCTCTTTCTTAAATACAAATTTTTTTAATGATACATTTAGCATAAGTAACTTTGTTAATCCACCCATTCTAACTGAAAGATTTCAAATAGATTTTTTTTCTTTACACGTAATTGTGATGTTATCAAACTTTTTTAAACTTTGCAAAATAAGAATAGAAAATTGATTTAATTGAAAATAGTATCCGATCTTTTATTTAAGAATTTTCAGCATACATGAAGTAAGAATCCACCATGTATTTCTGCAACAAAATATAGTTAGAAGAACTCAAAATTAATTGATTCTCCTTTCAAGGACGGGTTACGATAGAATATACGGGTATACTTTGTACGGTAGACTTTGAACGCTTTTTTTATGCCCGTTAGACTTAGAACCAAGAATGGGAGGAGGGAGAAAGAGAAAAGGGCGTGTGCGATGTGGAGTGAAGAGGTCTAGATAGTAGGGGGAGTATAGCATTCGAGAGAAGAGTGCCAGGCAGTAAGAAGGGTGTAAAGTACGAATTCGTTTAACGAATTGCTTTTAAGATGATTCTGTAAATAAATGTGGTTTTGTGATATGTGTTACAGAAAAACAGCTGTCTCAGTAAATTTTTATAAATATGGCTGCTAAACATCGCGTCATTACTTTGAGATATAATTTAATTTATATAAATGAACAACACTGAATCAAGACCACACCCATATCAGTCCCTAATCTGTACTCATGGTTATTATTAATGAACGTTAAGGTGTATAGATTAATCCATAAAATTAAAAATGTTAGGAAACATGCAAATTTGTCTTAATACTTTGAAGGCTGATGCCGGAAATTTACGTCATTTGCAGAGATGTCAACCATTACTGAATATATTAACCTTTACTGAACAGTAATTTTTCATTTTTATTATTTGCAAAAATATCCACAATTCAGACTATACTTTCCCACTACATACCTTTTTTAATCTGTTATGTAATAAATTGACTATTTTATGTGTTAGAAGAGAAAAATTGCTTTAGCTATTATTATCCTGTCATGATAAAATACCAGAAAATGGAATCCAGGCTCCCTTTACCCTTACTTTCTAGGAGGTTACATTAAAAAAAAAGTAGCATATCTAAGTATTGTAGCAAGTATAGAGTAAGTATATGAGTAGCATATATAGGAAAAGTAGCAAAAAGTAGTCTATTTTTTGAAAATATTGCTGAATTCTTCTGTTCGGTCACTTCAGAGAGAAAAAAAACACCGCTTGTCAACTCGTCGTAGAAGTCTCACTCTCTTCTACACCAAAAATCTCCTTTTAAGAAATTTTGTCAAAGAGGGAGGGGGTGGTCAGCTTCCCTCATTTCTCATTGGAGTAAACATTTCTCAGCTCATAATCTATCCCCAATCACGATGGAATAACTCATGGTATAGTTCATCTTCAATCTGTAATTGTTTCGACTTGTGAAGGTCACACATACATTCGCTAATTTCATGTCTCATTATACATGGCACCGAATATCTATCAGATTTGTAGTGACAGGTTGTTCTCATTAGTACAAAACGCTAATTGCATGTAATATAACTAGCCACAATAAAGCTGATTAAATAATTACAATAAACCTTATGATAAACCTATCACATATCTTTTAAATAACATATATTCCTCTTTCCTGGGAATGAAATGCCAAAACTTTCCTCGTGAGAAAAAATGCTACAATAAAGTGATATATTATTACACTTTTTTTTATTTACTGTTACTACCAGTTTTTGAACTATTAAATGTATTAATTTTCGATGTGGTTCATTTTCAAACTAAATTTATTTTTAGTGTGCTAAAACAAAATAATAGTTTTGAAGAATATTTCTCTATGTGACGAAAAAGATTAAAACTAACACACTTAAAAGTAATAAAAAAAGCCACGCATTTTGTCGCATGGAATCGCGAACAATGCAGTTATCGGAAAATCGGAAAAATTCGAAGTGACATTTTGAAATAAAATAACAAGAGCAAATCTAAAGGTGACTATTTTATTGTTCGAAAAATCGAGTTGTCGGAATGGTTTTGGGGAGACTGTGGAGAAAGAGAGAGAAAAAAAGAACAGAACAGAATAGAACGTGAAGAAAAGTGTCGTTGCTTTGTGAAAAAAAAATTTGGAATAAAACAAATAATAATGCCAAATCCCAAAATATAGTCTGACAAAAAAAAGCATTTAGCAGGCAAACATTCTAACAGAAAACGTTTTGTTTTGATAAAAGCGCCGCGCATTGGGACACGTGCAGGCATTGATTTGCAGCTGAAAATGAAAGTGAAGGAAAATACAACTAGCCTTGTCAATACAGTTTAAACTAACATGCTTGTATCACCATTTTTCCGCTTGATTATATTTTAAAGAAGTTAACCATCAATTGAAATTTGTATATGTGTAATGTAATTTTTATATTCTACTTTGTGTTTATTCAAAGTGTTACTAATTTCAAATTCAATTTACATTTTTAATAATAAATATTTATATTAAAAACCCTTTATATTTATTTTGAAATAAAACTGCATCTTTTCGCTATCTGTAAACATTCTACCTATTCTTTCAACAAAGTGCAGATGTCCAAGTGATTTTTTAAACATTATTATGTTTACAATTATATAATTCTGAAAGATTTTTTACGTTCTAAAATATTATAATGATATACAGTTAAAAATGATATGCAAAAAAAATAAAATCTAAACACAAAAATAAACGAAAGTCTAATGAATATTTTAACTTTTCTCCCAAACGTTAATTATTAAACTAAAAAAATTATAATAATCCATGAAATGGCTATTATTTTCTGATGATGAATGCTTGACATGATTTTGATGAATGTTTGAAAATGACGATGATTATCTAAAGAATAGCCTGTAAAACAAAATGCCCAAGCGAATTTTTAAACATTATTATGTCTGCAATTATATAATTCTGGAACTTTTTTTTTCAAAATACTAGAATGATATACATTTATGGCTATGCAGAAACTAAACTCTGAGATAAATAATATGGCAAATAGTTTCATGTCAAAAATAAACACAACTCTCATGAATATTTTAACTTTTCTTTCGAACTTTAATTATTAAATTAAAAAATAATAATAATCGATGAATTGACGATGTCTGATCTTTAACCTTTTTTTTATTATTTCGAAATAAAAAACATTTTACGAACCATTTCAAATTATGTTGAAGATTGGGCTAGATACCAAATCTTCAACATAATTTGAAGGCTGTGTTTAAAATTAAATTTAGCCTTGCTTTAGCAGACTTTATGCATAATGTTCTTAAGTTTGGTTAAATTTCTTTTGTTTTGTTTGCTATCTAATCTGATATTTGTTTAAAATATTTATTTCATTCAATTTTGATGAAATGGAAAATTGCTAATTTTGCTGTCAAGCAATTTAGAAATTATAATTTTACTAATAAAATATACATTATCATACTTGACATATATTTCAAAATTCAATTGCTTCTTTAATCGCTTGCTTTTTTTAAAAAGCACTTTCTACATTCCTAATATAACTATTTGATATGCAGAAAACTATGCACTTGAGTGACGCTTGTTTATTTTTCATTAAAAATATTTATGCATATCTACTTTGAAATTGACATGTTGGAAAAAATTTTCAAAAAAACTTAACTAGATATGTCACAAAATGGCTCCATCAAAGAAATGTTGATTTCTTGCAAGTGTTTTTAGTAGCAGGCTTTTGGAAATTTAAACTGTTAATCGACGTGATCAATCAGTGCCACGTTCTATTTTTATCTTCCTCCATTTTTTATTTCGTTTTATTGTAACTTCCATGTGTTACTTTTTGTAATTTTATGTCTTTTCTTCGAAATGTTCTTTATCTCTATTTTTCTACTACTTTAACAACGTTTTTTTTTTTAAAACTTTTTTAATTTATTCATTTATTTTATTTTATTTTTGTGTTTATGGTGAAAACAGTTGATCTAGTTTTTTCCATAGTATTACACTTTCAAATTTTTGTTCAAGTTTTTACATTTCTTCAAGAGTTCCAATTCCATGGTTACCTTGCTGTTTTTAAATAAAAAAACGGGAGAACATTTTTAAATTTAATGCTTAGACATAAACAGTTCATTAAATTTGTAATATTTGAGTACAAGAAAAAGCTTTTTTTTAAAAATTGAGAATGAAAAAATATTTTGAAATCTCCTATTTTTTTTAATGAAACAAATATATATTGAAAGATGTTCTATTCTTTGACTTTTGTTTCATCCGTATTTTTAATAATATTTGTTTGCATATTAGATATAATGTATATTTATTCAAAAAGCATATTTAATACATTTCAAATAAAACATATTAATTATTATTAATTATATATTTGTGCAGATTTATAATATATATATATATACTTTATGAATACATGCATATACTCTATTTCAAGTTGTAATCAAGAAGGTATCAAAATTTTTTATGATAATGTTCACAAGTATCATGTGTAACATGACATGTATTATCAAGTGTTATTGTTTATGCATATTTTGTAAATGGGAATCATGATATAAGATCTGTGATTGTTACTTATGACTTTATTGGAACTAAATCCATACAAATTTGGCACTTACCGTAGAAACAAAATCAAAATTACAAATGGAAAAGGCCAGACATTCTTAATAAAAATAACCAAAAGGTCTTAAAAACAAGTTAAATGTTGTATGGATAAAAATTTAAAAAGCTAGACGCACCATAATAAAAGTCCTTGCGATCAGGACATGTTTCTCTGATTCTCCAATAAAGAGTGCACAACTCACCATTCTGTTGCAAGTTAGTAAGTTCTTATTTTTAGCAGTAAATCAAACATAAGTTTATTTTTCTTGCTTTTAAAAGAAATCTTTCAAAGAGTAATATATATATAAAAAAAAAATTTTGTTTTATAAAATTACGATAATCTTTCAAGTATTTCATTAAAAAAAATTGAGGCTCATTCTTTATAGCTTGTCACCATTATTTATACGCAGGATTAATTGGTGGCTAGTATGAAAAATGTGGATTGAATTCTTACGCTAGGCATGCACCGTTTTTCCTTCTTTAAGAAGTAAATGTTGATTGTAACAATGTCTCGCATTGATATTCGCCTGTAGGTCTTTTCTATGTTTTTTGGCCATCATTATTATGAAAACGTTATAAAAAACATTTATCTTAATTACAATTTTACTTCTGCCATCTTTCGCCAAGTGAAGCTTTTTTATCATCTTTGGCAAAGAGTTCTCTTGACTGAGAATTTAAAAATTTCTAAAATTGATTTCACTGTAGCAAAAATATATTTGCTAGCGAATAAATTAGTTTTTGAACGTTATTTAACTTTATTCATTAAAATTTAACAAAGAAATAACTAGCAGTTAAATATTTTCAAAAGTATTAAGTACAACATAATTTGTAATATTTTTATATAATTATTTATAATCTTTTGATTAATCGAATTGTGTGTCATACCATTAGCACATTTTTCTGCATTAAAAGAAATTTTTTCACCCACTTGAGATCAGTTTCATAAAGTCTTTCCATCTGCAAAATTCCATTCTAATGTTAATGATATTTTAATGTTCTTTTCTTCGATTATTCGATTTAACTATACGTGTGTAGTCATGAAATTATATTTATAAATTCTTAGTAAAGCAGTTCAACTCGCATGATTCATATTTAACAAGGCTTTCATGTTAATGCGTTTCATTTAAGCTAGAATAATGACTAAAAATTTATAAACTACTGAAAACTAATTAGTTTTTTAAGATTGTATTATTGGTGATGGATTGGTTAGACAATTTTAGACAGAAATGATAGCATCAGAAAATTTTTTTGGAAAAGATACAAAGAATTTGACTGCCAATATGATTCAAATGTTTATAAAGTTGAACCATAAACAAAAGACTGATAGAAACCTATCTGATGTTTTGTCCTTGCTGATATTTGACCTTATCTGATCTTTTTCTGATATTTGACCTCATCTGATCTTTTTCTGATATTTGACCTTATCTGATCTTTTTCTGATGTTTGACCTTATCTGATCTTTTTCTGATATTTGACCTTATCTGATCTTTTTCTGATATATTCATCTTAAAAACCAGCTCGTTCTTGCATCCTCCGTACTGCCTTCAGCTCTTCTCTCGAATGTTGTACTCTCCTTACTATCTGGACCTCTTCACTCCACACTGCACACTCCCTTTTCTGTGTCTCCCTCCTCCCATTCTTGGCTCCCAATTCTAATGGCCGGAAAAAAAAATGGGCAAAGTTCAAAGTCTATCTACCTTACCGTACAAAGTATACCCGTATACCAAAGTATACCGTAAGAGTCAACCCGTCCTTGAAAGGAAAACATATCAACTTTGGAACTCTTTTGTTAGTTATATTTTGTCTCGGGAAGACACGGTGAATCCTTACTTAATGTATTTTAAAAATTCTTAACTTATAGCATAAAAGACCGGATAATATCTTCAATTAAATAAATTAGCTATTCTTATTTTATAAGGTTTCAAAAATTTTGATATCATCACATTTACCTGTAAAGGAACAAAAAAATCGATCTGAAAACTTTCAGTTAGATTGAGTGGATGAACATAATTACATATGCTAAAAATATCATTTTAAAAAAAATTGTATTTAAGAAAATTTGAAATAGAGATTAATTCATTCCAAAACTATCATTAATTCCTTCAAATATTTTAAAACAGATTCGTCTTTTGCTAAAGGAAAATATTTCAAGCATAAATTAATGTGAAAACTAGAATTTAAATACGTCAGTCATTCTGTAATAAATTATTATTTTATTTACAAGATATAACTATTTCCATCGAAATTTTTCTATCAAAGCGTTTGAAATTAAATGTAAAATATTAGTTCTCAGAAGATTAAATTTATTTAAATGTGTCGTTTTCTTCTATTCAACGAGTTTCATAAATGAAAGCTTTATAAAAATGTCTCGAAATTATTAAGAAATGTTTACAAATATATGATATTTGAATTTTAATATTCCATTTCAATTCTTAATCCCATCAAAACCACAGGAAAAATGAACTTAATTGTTATTCATTCTTAATACACCAGATAATAAACGAGTATTAAAATAAAGCTTAATTAAAATCTAGAAAGCAGCAACTGTATGGAACGAAATGTTTTCTATGCATACAATTTACAGAACTGCTAATCAAAATGGACAACTTTGAAACTTAATTAAAAATGCCTTGTATTATTTCTAGTTACTTAATTATTCAACCGTAGGCGATATATTTCGGAATTTTTAAATTTCTCAATAGGTGTCGAAAAAGAGAAACTGCAATTTAAATTGGAGTGTCAACTTGCAAATAGATTCACCCCTCGAGTGAAAAATATTCTAAATTAGAAACGTATAAGCCTGTTTGAAATCATACACTTGCAATGTCTTCCAATAGGATAACAACGCGAATGTCTGCGATAGAAAAAGAATGTAGATAGATTGAAACCGATACTATTGTAATAGAATCACATTTGAAAAATCTCACAGAAAGCCAATAATCTTGCAAAAGGCCTATCAATTCCCAAAATGCTATAACAAAGCACTCGCATCCTATGAAACTTTCTTGAGCATAAAAGATTGCTCGTATGCAGTATTACTAAGTTTTTCTTGAAAGCAAAGGAAGGGATTTAATTTTGAAAGAAGCGCCATTTTTTTCTCTCGCTTTTCTAGAAAAGTAATAGAACAATCACTTGGAGACACATGGTTCGATGCTATGGAATCCTTTATTGAGTGACGTTTCATTTAACTATATCGAAAGGGTGTTTGGGATTTTCTAAAGTAAATATTTGTTCCACGAGTTGCATTTAATGTATAACATCCAATTGACGATTAATTTGCTCCGTTTGTAACAGCTGTTGATTTCGAGTCTGAATTTAAAAAAACGCGAGTTCGTTTGACTGGATTTAAGAGGATTTTGGCATCTTTCAGAATTATAAAGTACTCTCTCTGTATATTGTAAGATACTGTCCATATAAATTAGTGTTATTACATTATGAATCGTATATCAGCATTTAAAGTTATATTTATGTGTTGTGTAGAAAAGCATTTTGATAGAACTATTGCGCTTTTTAAGATGGTTCTAAATTGTTAGCAAAACTATTTTCTGCATTTCGATTATAAGTATCTGAATAATGTGAATATATTTTGTAAATGTAAATTTTTCGAAATGTTAATATATTCCGTAACGGTTGACATCTCTTCAAATGACATGAATTGCCGGCATCCGCCTTCCAGATGTTAAGAAAAAATAACGTGTTTCAAAATATATTTTTAATTTTATATATTAATCCATACACCCTAAAGGTCGATAACAATGACCATGCATTTTGAAAATTCTTATTTTACAGCATAAAAGTTCGGATAATATTTTCAATTAAATAAACTACTTATTATTTCATAAAATTAAAAAAAATTGGATAACATAACAATTACATGTAAAAAAAATCTATTTCAATGCTTTTAGTTAGATTGGATGAATTAACGTCATTACATATGCAAAATTATACTTAATAAAATTTGAAATCAACAATAATTAATTCCAAAAAATTTTAAAACCGTTTCTTACTTTAGTAAAGTAAAATATTTCAGGCATAAATTAATATGAACACTAGAATTTAAATATCTCAATCATTCTGTAATAAATTATTATTTTATTTACAATATATAAATGTTTCCATCGAAATTTTTCTATCAAGATGTTTTGAAATTAAATGTAAAATGTTAGATCTCAGAAGATTAAGTTTATTTAAATGTGTCGTTTTCTTCTATTCGACGAGTTTCACAAATGAAAGTTTTATAAAAATGTCTCGAAATTATTATGAAATATTTACAAATAGATGATATTTGATTTTTAAATACTCCATTTCAATTCTTAATCCCCATCAAAACCACAAGAAAAATGAAAACCTAATTTTTATTCATTCTTAATACACCAGATAATAAACGAGCATTAAAATAAAGCTTAATTAAAATCTAGAAAGCAGCAAGTGTTATGGAACGAAAGGTTACAGAACTGCTAATCAAAATGAACAACTTTGAAACTTAATTAAAAATGGCTTGTATTATTTCTAGTTACTTAATTATTCAACCGTAGGTGATATATTTCGAAATTTTTAAATTTCTCAATAGGTTTCGAAAAAGAGAAAATGCAATTTAATAAAGAACTTTTAAATTGGAGTGTCAACTTGCAAATAGACTCCCCTCGAGTGAAAACTATTCTAAATTAGAAACGTATAAACCTGTTTGAAATCATACACTTGCAATGTCTTCCAATAGGATAACAACGCGAATGTCTGCGATAGAAAAAGAATGTAGATAGATTGAAACCGATACTATTGTAATAGAATCACATTTGAAAAATCTCACAGAAAGCCAATAATCTTGCAGAAAGCCTATCAATTCCCAAAATGCTATAACAAAGCACTCGCATCCTATGAAACTTTCTGGAGCATAAAAGGTTGCTCGCATGCAGTATTACTAAGTTTTTCTTGAAAGCAAAGGAAGGGATTTAATTTTGAAAGAAGCGCCATTTTTTTCTCTCGCCTCTCTAGAAAAGTAATAGAACAATGACTTGGAGGCAGATGGTTCGAGGCTATGAAATCCTTTATTGAGTGACGTTTCATTTAAGTATTTCGAAAGGGTGTTTGGGATTTTTTAAAGTAAATATTTGTTTACGGAGTTGCATTTAATGTATAACATCCAATTGACGATTAATTTGCTCCGCTTGTAACAGCTGTTTATTTCGGGTCTGAATTTAAAAAACGCGAGTTCGATTTACTGGATTTAAGAGGATTTTGGCTCCTTTCAGAATTACAAGGTATTCTTTCTCTATATTGTAAGATACTTTCCATATAAATTAGTCTTATTACATTATAAATCCTATTTCATCATTTAACGTTATATTTATGTGATGTTCTGTAGAAATGTGTTATGATAGAACTTTTGCGCTTTTCAACAAGATTGTTCTAAATTGTCAGAAAATCTATTTTCTGTATTTGGATTGCAGATATGTGAATAACGTAAATTATTTTAAATTACATTAATTTACTTGATAAAAATTAATTATTCTTTCTTTTAAAAATGCGATTTCATTGACAGTTTATAACAGAAATATATTAATTTAATTTAGAGCTATAAACCAAACCACCAAATTATCTAAGTTTATTTTTCGCATACTTTTTGCTACTTAGACCGGGACCTACAATTTAACTTGGTTTTCAAATAATAATGTATAACATCCAATTGACGTTTAATTTACTTCGCTTGTAACAGCTGTTGATTTCGAGTGAGAATTTAAAAATCGCGAGTTAGTTTGACGGAATTTAAGTGGATTTTGGCTCCTTTCAGAATTATAAGGTACTCTCTCTATATTGTAAGTTACTTTTCATATAAATTAGTGTTATTACATTATATATCATATTTTATCATTTGAAGTTATGTTTATATGAGTTTCTGAATAAAAGCATTTTGACAGAATTTTACAGGATTGTTTTTTTACAAGATGGTTCTAAATTGTGAGAAAAACTATTTTTTGCATTTGGATTGTTGGCATCCGAATAACGTGAGTATATTTTGTAAATTCCTGCTGAGAATGTAATTTTTTGAAATTATATTAGTTCATTTAATAAAAATGAATAAATGTTTAATGCGAATAAAATTTTTAATTAAAAATTCGATTTAATTGAATCCTGAATATAATTGAATGCTGAACTTATTTCTGATTGCTAAAATAAACAATATCATTAATTCTTAAGCAAATTAAATTATATGTTATTTTATAAGAATATTTATGTATAATCTACAATATAACCCTTAGATACTAGAAATTTATTTAATATTTTGTTATTATTATTATTTTTATTTCATCGAAATGCTTTGCTCATTTTTCATCGTAATTTACTTTCGTTGCTTATTATAAAATTTCGAAATTATTATGAAATAACTAGTTTATTATGGAATTGTTTCTTTCTCTAATAAATATTTTTTTTATAATTATTTTTTGCGGATTTCAGCCTAAATATAAGCATGTTATTCTTATGCTTAAGAAGAAAATCGGATTCAAAGGTTTTGAATATTTTTATTCTTTTTACAAACATTTGTAAAATTTACACTATATTTTTGTATTAATAACTATAGATATTATATAAAAGTTTACTTAAAAGCAAATAATTGTATTTTTAATGAAAAATATTTTATACAATTTTTCAAAAATTGATATTGTTATTTGTTTGCATTCACACGTTCACTTTAAAATATTGAGATAATAATGCTTTTTCAAAAATAATTCATTAAAAAAAATAATAATTTACAAAAAAATTGTTATCTAACATAAACGTCGCTTTCTATTTCATTATCTTTCCTGTCATCTATTCTTGAACTGCATTTCTGCAACTGTGTTATTTATCATGTTGCGAAATTATTCAAGCCTGTTTCTTTTCTGTATCATGTTATCGGTAAATTGCCACTTTTATTGATGTTCATAATTGAGCGGAATAAATCATTCCTTTTGTGGCAATCAAAAACAAAGTATGGCTCTGAAAAATTAACCAATTACTGTTGTGCAATTGCACTGCCATTTTTAAAATTAAGTATAATTAATCTTTAAAGGATAAATATCTATATATTGCAAGTATATTCCGCAGCACCTTTTATAAAACAAAAAATAAACTTCATTTGAAACTAGTTTATTGTAAGTATAATGGTAATAAAAAGAAATATGTACAACAAACAGAACTGGAATATTTTTTTTTATTATTAAAGACACTCGGCCAATCATAGATCGACTAGATACTGCACTGTACAATTTGATAAAGGTTCTCTAATCTAATTCATCATAAGGTTAAGGTTCTAATTCATCATAATTTTTCCTCCTTCAATTAAATTTAAAAAATTTATTTAAAAAATTTATAATATAAGAGTAATAAAAAGAAAAATGTACAATATACTGCATATGAATAATTTTTTTTATCAATCAAAGACACTCGTCCAATCATAGATCAATTGGAGTCTGCGTTGTACAATTTGAAAAGGTTCTAGTACATCATAATTTGTCCTTCTTCAATTAAATTAAAATATTTACATATTTGAAATAATTATAATCAATAAAAAATGATTAAATAAACAAAAAAACTTAACTACTTTTCACTACAATATTCAAATAAAAGGAATGATAAGGATATTTTGTGATTTAGGAACCACACAGATACGTCCATTACAGTTCTTCGGAATTTATTGGATGAAATGTTAAAAAAAATGATTTCTGATCTATCAATCTGGAATAATTTAAATGAACAGATTTACTTTCAATAATAATAAAACTAATTATATTAAAAAAGATTAGGATTCATCTTTTATTTCCCGTTGGATTTTTCCATTCTACACTTAAATGTCCTGCAGGAATTCGAAACGTCAATTTTAATAGTTACCTTTAGATCATCTGACACAAACGCATTTGAACTACAAGCTTTGTGGTGCAATTATAAAGTGTTGCATTATATTTAAGAAGCGCCCCAGGTGGCGTTTGTTGGAACTTGCTAAATTTTGAAAACTGCTTTATTCTCTGTAGGGATTTCTCCTATTTCATTGTAATTTGTCATTCAGTAATAAGACGTTAAGAAATGTCAAAGTGTTTTGAAATAACTTGAATAATTACTTTAAATCTAATTGGTTTTGGGAATTAACATCACATTTACAAAGAATTTCACAGTTATTGAAATAAACTTCAAATTAAAATGTCTCAATATGAGATATTTATTAAATTTGAAAACAGGGTTATTTGGTATTGATCAAAATTAAAATTGCGTTGCACCTTGTTATTTGATACATTTACAAAAGCTGTATTTTTAATTAAAATACAGCTTTTGTAAATGTATCAATTGATTCTTCAATTCAGCTATTGATTGAACGATTAATTGATTGATTCTTCAATTGAACGGTTGATTGAACGATTAATTGATTGGTTCTTCAATTGAACGGTTGATTGAACGATTAATTGATTGGTTCTTCAATTGAACGGTTGATTGAACGATTAATTTATTGGTTCTTCAATTGAACGGTTGATTAAACGATTAATTTATTGATTCTTCAATTGAACGGTTGATTGAACGATTAATTGATTCTTCATTTGAACGGTTGATTGAACGATTAATTGATTCTTCAATTGAACAGCTAATTGAATGATTAACTGGTTGATTCATTCAATTCAATGAGCGATTGATTTGAATGATTCGTTCATTCAATTCATTGATCGATTAATTGAATGGTTCATTCATTCAATTTATTGAACGATTTAAGACCCTAAAAATTACTCATGCCTAACAAACTTTCAGATATGATCTATTCAAGAGTATGAAATTATGAAATTTTTATGATTGATATTCTACCCAGTTATATGTGTGATCCTGTGAAAAATAAAAAAACGCCTCTATGATTTATTATTTATTACTGTTATTATTAATCCTTTCTACTAATCTTTTCACGAACAATTGCAAAAAGTTAACGATTTGTTTCAGTTGTTCCTAGTTATTATTTTTAAACCTGGCATCATTTTAAGAACCGAATAAAAAGGTGTTTTCAATAATCCTGATCATTTTAAATTAAAAACATGTTCTTTTCAACAGTTGGACATTAAGTGCATTCTTTTTTGTCATCTTAAAGACCATCATCTGGAACGAATCGATTCCTTAAGCGATATTAAAAAATTCTTTTAAGGAATCTTGGAAATGGTATTCTTTTGAAAAGATCTTATCAAATTGAAAGATTATTTTTAACGAGTGGAGTGAACTTTATAGGTGGAAAAATGTGTAACATTTAACACGGGTTGATAAGTAAGTTGTGAATCTGTACCATTCTCTTTTGAAATTTAAATTCTTTATTTAATTCTTCGGATCTATGAATGTTTTTCATAGAAGAAATATATTTAGATTTTGTGATTTGACCCCAGTGATTTAAAAAAATTAATATGAATATAATTATTTAAATGTATTAGTGCTTATAAATAATTACTTTTCATCATTATGTACTTTTCATTACCCTGTATGTTAGTATATTTTTGTTGCTTAAAATATTAATAGTTTTTATTGATTTAATAATATAATGCTCGTAGTATTTAATAATATCATGTTCATTTGAAATAAAAATACCGGTTATTTAAAATAAACAGAGGAATAGAACAAAAATTTCAATAATCGTTTGATTCTACATCTTGATCAATATAATAGTCATTTACATAATTTTGCAATTATTTTTACATGAATTTAAATCCTTTCATTACAATTTAATAGCATGCAAATTCAACTAAAAATCATTTATCTAAAAATCTTATTTCTCTTAAAATCATTAAAGATTTTAACATTCCACTATCAATGAAACATTGGGAAATTAGTCGTATCTTCATGTAAGAGCAGAAGATGCAAAATCGGAACTGTAAAAAAGAAAATAATATAATTCCAATCAATTTTAAATCATTTGTGCAGTACAGGTAGTTCTTCAATTTCTACATTTTCCTTTTCTTTTTACGTTATTGAATATCCATAAACGGTAAACAAATCTCGAATTTACGCAGAATACATGGAGAACGTTAATTGGTTCACTTTTATGACATTTATCACTTGCCAACATTTTAGTAAAATTAAACAACTTTAAATAACTGTAAGATCACAAACAATAAATAATAAACAAGAAACCTTATTCTGAGCTTCGAAATTAATGTCTGATTAATAAGTAATTTTCCACTTTATATTTTAAAGTAATTTGTGTGATAGGATATCACACAAAAAAAAAGATGTAAAAGTAGACATTTTATTCCATAGATGACCCATGAAATTTGTTATTTCTACTCAGTAATATTTGACTTTATATTTCTTTGGCATAACATTATTATTTTTTGAAATTTCTAGGTAAAAAATTAGGAAATTTTAATTCAACCACATTGAATGAACCCAAAATCAAAGGAATGCTTTAAATATTAGTATAAAATCATTTAAAATATTATGAGTGCAGTAAAAGTTAGGATCAGATATGTGTGTGGTCTTGATTCAGTATTTTTTCATGGTAGAAACTATTGTTTCTTTAAATGATACTTCGAAACTTTTGGCTGTCATATTTATTAAAATTACAAAGACAGCACTACACACATAACACACAAAACAAAATTATGCAACAAATATTTACAAAATCATCTTAAAATACAGTTCGTTTTAGGATCTTTGTACCCTCCGTATTGCCTGGAATTCTTCACTCCACCCCGCACACTCCCTTTTCTCTTTCTTCCTCTCTCACTATCGGTTCCAAAGTGAAACGGGCCAAAAAAGTGCAAAGTTCAAAGTCTAACAAAAGAATCAACCCATCCTTGAAAAGAGGATCTATCCACTTTGAATTCAAAGTTACACCGTTTTGTGGGAATGCATGGTGGATCTTTACTAGTGCTTTGTACATTATCATGATTATAATAGTTGATAATTTTGTTTTAGTCACAAAAAAAAACCTATTGTAAAAATTTCATTGAAGGATGCTATTGTATAACAAATTTATTTCTAATAAAAGATAATTCATGCCTTAGATCAAAATTTTTCTATTTTCATGAGATACTCAACTGATATATAACATATCTACTGCAAATAGTCCCCAAATGAACAATGAAAAGAAGACATTGTTTTCCAGGAAAACTAGGGGATAACTATCCAACATTTTCATAGTTTCTTTTTTGAAAGGATCCGGAAAATTTTCGACTGTCAGCCTGATTATCGATTGAAAATACCTACGCATGTTTTCGTAATTGATATCGAATATCTTATTAAAACAAATCTTCAGGTTCGAATTCAGGCGGTGGCATGTATATTTGTTAGTGGTTCAGAATCCACATTAACTGTATATCCCAGTCTAATTATCCTACAGTGTGCACAAAAACAAACCAAACCATAGTTTAAAAAATCGTGACTGCAACTGACATGATGAATATATTTGAATCCGAACCTTCCCGTATTAGGGTTGGGCACATTACTGCTGGGCCATGAGTCGAAATTAATTTTATATTAAATATTTGAAATGTTTTATATATTCGATTATAGTAAATGAAAATATTATTTCTAAATATTTCCCTTCAAAAAATTCTCAACTATTTATTTTATAAACCAGCATTGCTTCCTTCCCGAAAAAAATTGTATCTTCTTCATCACTGACAGATAACCAAGTTACACTAATTTGATCAATTCTGATTAACGCAAGTCCAATGCACTAATAATTGCATTAGAACTGCCTTAAGTAACACTCTATAACTGAAACATCTTTTCTAAATTATAACGCCGGAGTAAAAAGCTTTTAAAAATCTTTTTCCGAAAGTAAATTCAGTTAAAATATTCTAGTTCGAAAGTTCATTAAATTCCGTTCCAGAATTCGAAAGGGCTATCGGAATTCTTCCTGGTATATTTGTGCGGCAAAAGTGGAATCAACCTAAATTGTTTAAAAGCTGGAAACTTTTGGTGGGTGTGCATTAAAAAACAATGCATTCTTTTTAAGTTTCCATCAAGTTTTTATTTGCTTTAGCGGTAGTTTTCCCCGCAAAAACTTTTCTATAAAGTTACGTTGCATTTTTGTTTGATAAATACAATTATGAGATGCTATGCTAAGCTTATGTTTTCTCCAATTCATCTATATTTATAAAATTTGATGAAATCTATAATTAATTGAAAATACACAATTATATATTTTTTTACATCAAATAAATTATCTGATGTAAAAGAAATATTTATTAGTAAAAATTGATTTTCCTTCGAAGTATACCATTTGTATATTGCTGTATAGTAAAACAATGAATAATACGTTATTATACATTGGGAAATATTTTGTTTATATTTGATTTCGTGTTTAACAATCCATCATAAACAATCTTAATAAATGTAAACAATCCGTGTTATTATGACTGGACTAATGATGCCATCAGATGGCGTCAACTACTTTTTATGGTTGCCGCCATCTGGTGCCAAGAAAATTTAGTGGCTATATTAAAAAAAATCAAAAAATAACCAATAATATTTTTTTCTCATAATATATGAGAGGAATTATTTTACATAATTGGTAATTTATGTATTATCTGTTAAGACATTTGGTAACATCTATTCATACAAAATAAAAAAAAATTTCTACCTAATTTTGTTATTATGGCTGGATTAATGACGTCAACAAGTGGCGCCAACCACTTTTTACGGCTGGCTTTTTACCATCTGGTGCCAAATTAATTTAGTGACCATATAAAAATAAAAATAAAAATAAAAGAAAGAAAGATTGGCATTATTAGTGCTATAATTTTTAAGCATAAGAACAGGAAGATTTTAGGAAGTGCAAACAAATAATCAAATTTCTTGCTCTTTAATATATATATATATATATATATATGCTGCCACAATTTTTTTATCTTTAAATGCATTTCCATTCATTTTCATCCAGTATCCACTTTAAATTTTCCATTTGCAAAAATCCATTTTATTTACACGAATTACGAATGCTGGAATTAGGCTGCTAGATATTTGGCTTCTAGAAATGAACAGCATTTACCATCAAAAAATTATTTTATATCTCTCAATAATATAAATAAATTATAATTATTATAAGCAAAATATTTTTAATTGATAACTTGATAAATAATTTTACAACTCTAATAGATTCATTAATATTTTAGTTGTTACGATGGTTTCTTTTGTCAATTGAAAGGCATACTAGTTTGAAATTGATATTGTCTATTTAGAATTCTACAGTCGCTTTTGTATGATATTAATTATGAAATTACTTTTTGTGAAATGTTGTTTCTTATTGCAAATTTCTGCTGAATTATAAACTAAATAAAGCATCTCCTATATAAATATATTGCGTAGTTAAACATCAATTAAGTTTTATAAAAGACTAATTTTATTTACAAATATTTTGAAATATAATCATCGATAAAATAATATCCTCATATAAACGAATTGTAAACATATTCTATGTATAAAAATTACAAATTAAAAATGAATAGATCTTCATTCCGAATTTTGCTTAGTTAGTCCTCATTAAGCCTTTGTTTCGCCCTTTACTCAGCAGAATTGCTTTTCTTTCTTTATATTTTAAATATAATTTTTTATTATATTTAATATTTTAATTTTTTATTGTATTTATTATTTTAATTTTTTATTGTATTTATTAATTTAATTTTTTCTGGTATTTATTAATTTAATTTTTTATTGTATTTATTATTTTAATTTTTTATTGTAATTTTTATTTTTATTTTTTATTGTAATTATTATTTTTATTTTTTATTGTAATTTTTATTTTTATTTTTTATTGTAATTTTTATTTTTATTTTTTATTGTAATTTTTAGTTTTATTTTTTATTGTAATTTTTAGTTTTTATTGTAATTTTTATTTTTATTTTTTATTGTAATTTTTTTTTTTTTTATATTTTTATTTTTTAATTTTATTTTTATTTATTATTATTATTATTATTATTATTTTTTTTTTAATTTTTAATTTTATTTTTTTTTATTGTAATATTTTATTTTTATTATTTTTATTGTAATTTTTAATTTTAATTGTAATGTAATTTTTTTTTTCATTGTAAATTTTTTTTTTATTATTTTTATTGTAAATTTTTTATTATTATTATTATTTTTTTATTATTATTTTTATTGTAATTTTTTTTTTATTATTATTATTTTTTATTGTAATTTTTTTTTAATTATTATTTTTTATTGTAATTTTTTTTTATTATTATTATTTTTTATTGTAATTTTTTTTTATTATTATTATTTTTTATTGTAATTTTTTTGATTTTGATTTTTTACTGCAATTTTTTTATTATTTTTAATGTAATTTTTTAATTATCTTTTATTTTAATTTTTTATTTTTAATTTTTTATTTTAACTTTTTATTGTATTATTTAAGATACTCTTCTTCATCACTGAATAAAAATTGTTACTAAAATATCTCTGTAACACAAAAAAAAAAAAATGTCTTATATATAAAACAGCTCCAAATATCTGCAGTTACCCCATACTTTAACCAAATGAACGTGTAAGGTCACATTAAAAAAAAGAAACTATGTTCCTCACTGGAACACAATACATGATAAGTGAGTGCTATTGTGTTTCAACAAAATGACGTTCGGGCATTTCTTTATTAATGAACGAATATGATGAATGATCGCAATGAAAAATGCAAAGAATGATAAAGTGAACAATTTTCTTTCGAGACTACCCCCTTCGTCCCCCACTACCCCCACCAGTTCTTGTCATCTGACTAACTCACTTTTCAACAAAAACGTGAGGTTGATAAATCCAAGAAAAATTTAAACTTGGGGTGTTCATCATTTTTATATTACCCTCCTTCGTTGTCTTAACAGTAAATAGACTGTTCAAAGAATAGTCGAGTTAAAAAAAGATATCGTGAGTGTAACTTAATGGCAATAGGTGATGATAAATAGCCCTTTGCTTTGTTGCAATTTTATTGTTCCCAACCAATTTTTAGATTATAATTTGTCTATTTGAGGGCAATTTCAAAATGTGGAAGCACATAACAGGTGGATTTTAAAGCCTGGTATATTAAATTACAAAATGGAAATGAAAAATGATGTATAAATTGGTCCATTGAAAGAAATGTTTCATTTAAAATATCATATGGTTACAAATTATACATCTGTTAGCTCACTTAGTGTGTTAATAAACACATCATCTTTAAGTGTGTTAAATAAAACCAATAACAATTGTTTTTTTTTATTGTTTTTATTAACCTTAAAGAATTTGTTAAGGTATTTGCAATTTTTTTTCCTGCTTTCCATGGTAAATTTTTCAAATCTTTAAAAGCATGGTATAAAGGAAACTTTTTTGATTATGAGAAAAAAAATATATTTGGCCAGTAAGATAACTTTTAACTTTCAATCAATTTTTAAATATTTTTAACATTTGTATTTGGTTTGAGTTATTTTGATAGAGTATATACAATATATATTGTGTTATTCTGATTCTAATGCCAATTGAAAATTTTTGTGAAATTATGAATTTCAAAGTATAGAAGCTGTTTTTTTAAAATGTAATGATAAATAGTCTTTTGATTTGTTGCAATTTTATTGTTTTTTTTTAGAATTATAATTTTTTTATCTGTGTGGTGAAACATAACAAGTTTATTTTAAAGCCTGATATATTAAATTACAAAATGGTTGAAAAATTATGTATAAATTGGTCCATTGAAGTAAATGAGTCATTTAAAATATTATATGGTTACAAATTGTGCATCTGTTATTCACAAAGTGAACAATTGTTTATTTTTATTGGTTTTATTTAGCACACTTAAAGACTTACTTTGCAGAAACATAACAAATACCTTTTTTTAATCTTCTTTCTGTGGTAAATTTTTCAAATATTTTACTGCATGGTATAGAGGAAACTTTCTTGATTACGACGAAATAAAATATATTCGGCCTAGTGGGATAATTCTAATAAGTTTATAAAAATTTATATAATTTTTATGAGTTTGATTAATATTTAGATAATTTTGTACTTTTTTTTTAGATTTGAGTTATTCTGATAGATACTAATGGCAATCAAAATTTTTATGAAATTATGAATTTTGAATTATTTAAGAAACTATTTTTAAAAGTGTATCGAAAAAATATTTTATTAAGGTTTTATTTTTAAAAAAATGCTGATAAACAAGGTTTTTTTTTTCAAAATTTTCTCTTTATATAACAAATAAATATTTTAAAACAAAACTTTTCGTTCTTCGCTTTGGAAAAACTGGTCGTAAGCAAGCCTGGACTAGGATTTTATGAATGTATCAAGTGCAGTTTCAAAACTTTATTATTGATAGAAATGAGATATTTTTTAATTATTAAAAACTTTTAAGATTGCTTACTCCTATAATTTTAAAATGATAGCAACCTAATTATATATATATTTAGGAATCTTATCCGAATTCAATCCCCTTTTTTCTCAATTTTCATGAAATTCCGACTAACAGATTTTCAGTTTATTTATTTATTTGATTATTTATTAAATTATGAGCTTTATTTATCATATTAATACCATCTTCAATACCTTACAATTGCTAAATTAACTTATATATTGTAATAAATAGCAGTATGTAAACATGTTTCGTAGAGTAATGTATGAGTTAATTATAAAATTTTCGGTTCGTATAACTTGTAATTATTATGTATAGTATTGGTCGTGGTATATCTTTCTTACAAAACCTAACGGAAAAAATTTGATCCGATGGAAATATTTAATTTCATTTTTTTTTATTTTTCAAGAAACATAAATTATTTATATTATTAAATTTTTAACTAACTATTACTCAGAAACTATTGCTAACTCGTTATTTTCATTGCTTCATTGGATAGCTTTCATTTGACCTTTTCCAAACTTTAAAAATTAAATTCATGCAAACACATTTATGTCTGCAGCACTGTAGATATACTGACAACCTGAATTGCATTGAAAATTTCAGTCATGCTAATCAATATTAACCTATAGTGGTTAGTGGTCGTTTGACGTATGCAGTCAAACTGGCCCCTACATAACCGAACTTACAAAAATGAAAATTATTTCTATCATTTTATAGGATGGTTCAATCAAGGTCACCAGACTGTCATTCAAAGTATTTAACAAAGTGCGTGTCTTTAACGTTATTACACAATTTGCAAGTCTAATAATTTTTTTGTAATTATAACTTTCACCTTTCTGATAAAAAACCTCTGGTGGAATGCAAATTTTCTTTGCACTTTAATGTGTGTTTTTTGAGAACTCGTTGCTCATTTTCGATTTTGCTGTTCTTATCAGCAATTTCGAATCTTTGGGCTTGATTACTCATGATATTTCTGAGGGTTTTTTTTCTCTTTCTCAATTAATGCAGGAAAATGAGTATACCAACAATATTTTTTAACAAATAGACACTTAGGAATTTCATTTTCTGTAATTCGTGGATCGCGAACCGTTTTATTTTACAAAATTGAATTCGCTAATTTCCTTACATCGCCTTTATAAATGTTTCTTTCATTTTTAACAAATAGAACATACTGACTTTACGATGTCCCATTCATCTCAGGCAGGTCAAACTCATCATGGAAAACGGGTAGTCATTGTGAACAGGAATTGAAGTTTTGTGCCAACTATAATTCTAAACAAATACCTTCAGGGCTGGTTCTAAAAGGTATGTTCCCTCTTCTTCTCGAATCTAAGGTGGTGGAATGGATGTTTATTAGTAGTTCGGAATCGACATTTTAACTATAGGTCCCAGCCTAATTAGCCCAATGTGTACACAAAATGACATCAGAGAAACAAACCAAACCAAACCTCGAATTTAAAGAAAATATATCTTTCCTAATCTATAGTTTTATTGTGCCCATCCTTTGCAAAGACGCATGATTATTTTTGCTGAAGTACAATTATCAAATTTTGAAGTGAGTTCCCTCAATTCATTAAGGTAATGCCTTATACATCAGGTTGTTCAACCCAAATTAGAAGGCTATTTTTTGAAATAAATTATTTCAAAATATGGAACTGGAGACATTTTTTTTAACAGTCATAGAAGTCATCTATCAATTTTATTTTAGACCAGGTATATTCAATGCTCATCGAATCGTTGTAATCAATACCCAACGTAAATGGAACTCTTCATGAAAACGTAAATATCCATATTATTCAGAATTTTTTATACACTTTGTTTTATATATTTTCTGTAATGAGAATTTCAAAAAAAATAAAGATAGTAAAATTTGAATTTTGTTTAGAAAATCTATTTTTCATGTTTTTAATTTCTAAAATATTATTTAATTCAGTTTTCAAAAACTGTTTAAAGATTAAAAAAACAGGAAAAATCGAAGACAATTATGCTACGATACTTTTGCTTTTTTGGCATGATGAATATTTTATACTTATAAATTTTTTCATTTTATAACTATTGTTAAATTGTATATTTTAAATGCCGCACGTGATATACTTATTTCCTTTCAATTGCGGAAAAGTGAAAGATAGTACAAAATGTTTAAGATCCTACGTTGATATAGATGTAGATATAGTTACAATCTATACTTAGCATTAAATATATATTGAATAAAATCAATGTTCTAAATGAGAAATCATAGACGAGTGCGGACCACGAGTTGCATGTGTTTCCTGTCAACTCGGCTCCATGCCAGACGAAAGAAAATAACCCAGAAAATATTTAATTTTTTTTATTTCTTTATATAAATAATAAATAATATAATATAATAAAGAAAATAAATAATTTAATGTGGGATATTATGTTAATTTAATAAGTGTTTTACATTGGTTCGTTTTCTAAGTATAATAACCAAGTTCAAAAAAGATTAGTTACTGCTTTTATTTAAGAACTTTTTCCTTCTTTCCTATAAATGTTTATTAAATAATATATGGTGATATCCAACAAGGCTTTCACAATTTAAAATATTATTTACAACAACCAGTAATAATAGCCTATTTGTATAGAGCAATCTTAAAATGGAAAGATGAATTAAATTTATATATCACAAAGAACAGGGAAAAAAAGTGATATAGATGGAGATCCAGCATTCAGGCTAAAACGCTATTGAAGACTTGTTCTTCTACGCTCAATAATAGAAAATATTAAATAAAATGTATTTTTATTTATTTTGTGTTTTTAAGTAAATTAATTATTTAATTAATTGTTCAAAATATTAAACTGTTTAATGATTTAAAAAAAAAATAGAAAAAATCGAAGACAATTATGTTTTTCACATGATGAATATTTTACACTTATTAATTTTTTTTTACTTTATAAATATTGTTAGATTGTATATTTTAAGGCATTTTTAAATGTCGCATGAAGTAAACAATAATAACAGACTTTATCTGTATAGAACAATAAAATGGATTGATGAACGAAATCTATATATCGCAGAAAACAGAAAAAAAGTGATATACTATTGATGGAGATCCTGCATTCAGGATAGAAAGTTATTGACAAATGATTTGTTCTTCTAGGCTCAATAATAGAAATCATTAAATAAAATGTATTTTGTATTGTTATATATTATATTTTTAAACAAAATGATGTTATAAAAAGACTAGCCAAGGTTTTGTATTCATGTTCCCATAAAACTGAGACACTATTAGAGGACAAAACAAATCTATGTATGGAAATTATATATTAAATAATCTTCATATGGTATATGTCCCAAATGGTATCAAATGCCTTTATATGGTATATGTTTCCCGGCAGGCATAATATATTTGAGATAAATATTCTTTATAAAACCTCATCTGCCAGGAAATAAATTAAAACCATCCATTCGATATGCTATTTACTTCTAGCTAAGACAGTTAAGCATCGTATAATCTTACGAAACTAAACACGGCAATTTCGTGTAGCCCCAGAAGAATACATTAGGGTGTCAGATTGCTCCTTTTTGTTACAAAAAGATTAGAAGATTGTACTCTTTGGAACAGGGCCAACGACAGGCGGGCAGAAAAAGAAGTATATAAACGTATTCATGAAATATTTGTGTGTGGAAATCTACGTATACAGTTCTCATGGACGAACTCCATCAGTGTCAGAAACTACCATTAGAGTATTTACTTCTTTAAAAGATCTTATAACTCGGGTTACATTTTCTAGATGCAGTGGGAGAAAATAATGAGGTTTCTATGTAAATAGAAGTTGCAGATACAATTCGGTTTGCTTTTATTTCGACCATAACATGGAGGGATGGTAACAACAAAAGGGATTATTTGCTTTAGTAAATATGTAAACTATTCTTTATAAAATTAATTATGATAATAAAGGAATGTATAAATTTTTTCTTCGCGAAGTATAATATGTTACTTTATTATTTCTTCTATTGAATAAGTTTTAATGTCAGAATACAAATTAAATTGCATATGGAATTATAAAGAATGTAGTTTTACTATTATTGCAGTACGTGTACATTATATATGTAATAAAAAATTGAATAATAAAGCAAATAAATAATTTAACAATAGAGCGAATTAAATAAAATGTATTTTTATTGCATTTTAATAACCACGTCAATATGTATAAAGTAAATCTTAAAATGGAATGATTAATGGAATCTGTATATCGCAAAGAACAGGGAAAAAAAGGGCATAGATGGTGATAATGCATTCAGAAAAGAACGTTATTAACAAAGGATTTTTTCTTTTAGGCTCAATAATAGAAAACATTAAATAAAATGTATTTTTATTGATATTTTTAATTAAAATGATAATATGAAAAGACGACCCACGGTTTTGTATTCAAGTTGGGTATAATAAAATATATTTAATTGAGACCATATTAGAGGAACAAAACCGATCCACGTATGGAAATTAAATACTAAATAATCTTTATATGATATATATCCCAAATAATCTTTATATGGTATATGAAAAAAATGGTATCAAATGTCTCTATAGTCTATAAGAAATAAATGGTATCAGATGTCTTTATAAGGTATAAGTTTCCTCGCCAAGCATAATATGTTTGAGACAAGTATTCTTTATAAAACGTTATCTGGCAAGAAATAAATTAAAACTATCCATTCGATATGCCATTTACGTCTAGTTAAGACAGTTAAGTATCGTATAACCTTACAGGAAATTGCTGTGTTACAGGAAATTTAGTTTCGAATCTCCAGAAGCATACATTACGGTGTCAGATTACACCTTTTCGTTACAAAAATTTAGAAGATTGCACTCCTTGGAAGAGGGCCAACGACATGCGGGCAGAAAAAAAAAAGTATATAAACGTATTCATGAAACATTTGTGTGCTGGAAATTCACGTATACAGTTCTCATGGACGAACTCCATTAGTGGCAGAAATTACCATTAGCGTATTTACTTCTTTAAGAGATCTTATAACTCGGGTTACATTTTCTAGATGCGGTGGGAGAAAATAATGAAGGCTTTATGTAAATAAACGTTGCAGATAAAATTCAGTGGATGGTTTGCCTTTATTCCCACCATAACTTACGGAAATGGTTAAAAACAAAATGGAGAATTTGTTTAATAAATAAGTAAACTATTCTTTATGAAATTAATTATGATAATAAAGGAATGTATAAATTTTTACACGAAGTATAACATTTTATTCTATTTTTCTTCTCTTGAATTAGTTTTAATTATTCGAATATCTAAATAGAAATTAAATGGCATGTGGAATTGTAAAGAATGTAGTATTATTGTTGTTGTAATATGTGCTGAGTAATTTTTGTTCCTTATTAGTCAAATGATTAAAAACATTGTATTTTTAAGAAAAGACTCAATAAAGACTAAAAAATAATGAAAATATATAGGGATAGGGAAGAAAGAAATAATTAAATAGAAAGGGATATAAGAAAAGAAATAGGAAAAACAAGGGGAGATAATGAGTATAGAAATTTAAAAAAATGAGTGGAAAGAGGGAGGAAAAGAATAAGGAAAATGTGAGGAAAGAGTGAGGAAAAAAACAGAGAAATTGTGTGGAAAGATTAAGGAAAAGAATAAAGGAAATATGGGGAAATATTGAGGAAAGGAATGTAATTCAGATGCTATTAGAGAAACGTAACAGATCCATGTATAGAAATTAAATACAAAATAATCTTTATATGATATATGTCCCAAATAATTATAATCTTTATATGTTATACAAAATAAAGGTATCAAATGTTTAAGGTATATGTTCCCTCGCCAAGCATAATAGGTTTTAGATAAGTAATCTTTATAAAACCTCATCTGCCACGAAATAAATTAAAAGAATCCATTCGATATAGTATTTACGTCTAGTTAAGACAGTTAAGCATCGTCTAACCTTACGAAACTAAACACAGTAATTTCCTGTAGCCCCAGAAGCATACGTTACAGTGTCAGATTGCCCCTTTTTGTTACAAAAAGATTAGAAGATTGCACTCCTTGGAGCAGAGCCAACGACAGGCGGGCTGAACGAAAAAGTATATAAACGTATTCATGAAACATTTGTGTGTTGGAAATTCACGTATACGGTTCTCATGGACGAACTCCATTAGTGGCCCAAACTGCCATTAAGCGTATTTACTTCTTTAAAAGATCTTATAACTCGGGTTACATTTTCTATATGCAGTGGGAGAAAATAATGAAGTTTTTATGTAAATAGACGTTGCAGATACAATTCTGTTTGATGGTTTGCTTTTATTCCGACCATAACTTAGGAAAATGGTAAAAACGATTGGAGCATTTGCTTTAGTAAATACGTAAATTATTCTTTATGAAATTAATTATGTTAATAAAGGAATGTGTAATTTTTTCCTTGCTAAGTTATAATGTTACTTTATTATTTCTTCTGTTGAATTAGTTTTAATTACTTGAATGTCAGAATATATTAAATGGCATGTCAATTTATGAAGAATGTAGTTTTTCTATTATTAAAGTAAATTGACATTATATATGTAATAAAAAATAATATAATAAAGCAAATAAATATTTTAATAATAGAGAGTATTATATAAAATGTATTTTTATTACATTTTTATAACCACGTATATTTGTATAGAGTAATCTTAAAATGAATATGTATATCGCAGAGAACAGAAAAAAATGGCATAGAGGTAGAAAATGCATTCAGAATAGAACGTTATAACAAAGGATTTGTTCTTCTCAGTAATACAATGATGGAACTGATGGAAGCAAATCTGACTCTGGAAGAACAGGTAGCGGAATTTTTATGAAGACAAGTACAGGAGAATTTAGATATCGTTTTAGAAACCCGGACCACAGCTCAGTATTCCGCTCAGAATTAACTGCTATAAGCGAAGCTCTGAATCTAGCTTTAGACTTTAAAGTACCTGATGTTTGGATTCTGACTGATAGTAAGAGCTCAATACAGTATTTGAAAAATTGGCCAAGCATCTTGGACAAATTGGGGCAGGATATAGTTTCCAAACTAGCTGTTTTGGACCAGATCGGATCGGTGTGCTTGCAGTGGATTCCCTCCCATGTGGGCATCTACGGAAATGAAATTGCTGATCTGCTCGCTAGGGAAGGTTGCGAACTTCCCAAAGCTTCTTCTTCCAATCTGTTAGCTTCAGAGGTTCATTCCATGACTTTAGCCACAGTGAATACCTCTTGGAGGTCGCCACCCATTCATGCATGGTACGCCGCTAAATATCCTGGTATGTCCATACAGTGCTCCTGTCCTAGACCTGCTCAGACGGTTTTAGCTAGACTAAGGACTGGCCACATTAAGAGTTTGACCTTCAATGGAGACGAGAAGACATATGCCCTTTGTCATTGTTCAACCATCGCATCTCCCTCTCATCTCATAGATTGTATTGGTGCCACTGTGAGGCAACTGTTGAATGAGGGGAGGACAGTTTACGATCTATTGATGCAGCATGATCTACTGGACTTGGTTCAGGATTCTAAATCAAGGGGATAAGCAACAACAACAACAACAAACAACACAATGTATTAAGTAAAATATATTTTTATTGATATTTTTTTTAAAAAATGATCATATGAAAAGACGAGCCACGTTTTTGTATTCATGTTGTATTTAATTAAATATATTTAATTAAGACTCTATTAGAGGAACAAAACCAATCCATATATGGAAATTAAATACTAAATAATCTTTATAAGCTATATGAAATTAGTGATATCAGATGTAGTTAGAAGATATATGTTTTCTCGCCAAACATAATATATTTGAGATAAGTATTCTTTATAGAACCTCATCTGCCAGAAAATAAATTAAACTATCCATTCGATAGACTAATTTACTTCTAGTTAGACAGTAAGCACAGAGACAGTAAGCATCGTATAACCTTACGAAACAAAACACAGCAATTTCCTGTAGCCCCAGAAGCATACATTAGGGTCGCAGATTGTCCCTTTTTGTTACAAAAAGATTAGAAAATTGTACTCTTTGGAACAGGGCCAACGACAGGCGGGCTCAAGGAAAAAGTATACAAACGTATTCATGAAACATTTGTGTGTTGGAAATTCACGTATGAGTTCTCATGGACGAACTCCATTAGTGGCCCAAACTACCATTAGCGTATTTACTTCTTTAAAAGATCTTATAACTCGGGTTACATTTTCTAGAACAGTGGGAGAAAATAATGAGGTTTTTATGTAAATAGACGCTGCAGATACAATTCGGTTTGATGGTTTGCTTTTATTCCGGCCATAACTTATGAGAAATGGTAAAAATAAAATGGAGCATTTGCTTTAATAAATATATAAACTATTCTTTATAAAATTAATTATGATAATAAAGGAATGTATAAATTTTTCCTCGCGAAGTATAGTATGTTACTTTATTATTTGCTCTAGGTTCAATAATAGACATCATTAAATAAATTTTTTTTTATTTATTCCATGTTTAAATAAAATGATTATATGAAAAGATGAGCCACGGTTTTGTATTCATGTTGTAAATAATTAAATGTATATAAACTGAGACTCTATTAGAGGAACAAAACTAATTAATGTATGGAAATTAAATACAAAATAATCTTTATATAGTACATCCTTCAAATGGTATCAACTGTCTTTATACATTATTTTTATTATACCATATAATCTTAAGATGGAATGATGAACAAAATCTATGAATATGGAAATTATCGCGCCGACAGAAAAAAAAAGACTATAGATGAAGATTCCGCATTCAGGTTAAAACATTATTGAGGATTTACTATACTAGTTTCAATAATAGAAGCATTAAATAAAATGTATTTTATATTGTTATATATTATATTTTTAAGTAAAATGATCATATCAACAGACGAGACATTGTTTTGTATTCTTGTTCCAAATAATTAAATGCATATAACTGAGATGCTATTAGAAGAACATAACCAATCTATCGATGGAAATTAAATACAAAATAATATCTGTATGATATATGTCCCTAATGGTATCAAATGTCTTTATATGGTATATGTTTTTTTACCAAACATAATATATTTCAGACAACTTTTCTTTAAAAACCTTATCTGCCAGGAAATAAATTAAACTGTCCATTCGATATACTACTTACGTCTAGTTAAGACAGTTAAGCATCGTATAACATTACGAAACTAAACACAGCAATTTCCTATGGGCCCAGAAGCATACATTAGGGTGTCAGATTGCCCCTTTTTGTTACAAAAAGATTAGAAGATTGCATTCCTTGCAACAGGGCCAACGACAGGCGGGCTGAAGGAAAATGTATATAAACGCATTCATGAAACATTTGTGTGCTGGAAATTCACGTATACAGTTCTCATGGACGAACTCCATTAATGGCCCAAACAACCATTAGAGTATTTACTTCTTTAAAAGATCTTATAACTCGGGTTACATTTTCTAGATGTAGAGGGAGAAAATAATGAAATTTTTATGTAAATAGACGTTACAGATACAATTCGGTTTGATGGTTTGCTTTTATTCCGACCATAACTTAGAGGGATGGTAACAACAAAAGGGATCATTTGCTTTAGTAAATATGTAAACCATTCTTTATAAAATTAATTATGATAATAAAGGAATGTATAAATTTTTCCTCGAGAAATTAAATATGTCACTTTATTATTTCTTCTATTGAATAAGTTTTAATTATTTGAATGTCAGAATACCATTTAAATGACATCTGGAATTATGAAAAATGTAGTTTCACTGTCATTGCAGTAAGTGTACATTATATATGTAATAAAAAATAATATAATATAGCAAATAAATAATTTAATAATAGAAATCACTAAATAAAATGTATTTTTTATTACATTTTAATAGCCACGTCTATTTGTATAGAGCGATCATAAAATGGAATGATTAATGGAATATGTATATCGCACAGAACAGAAAAAAAATGACATAGATGGACACACTGCATTCAGAATAGAACGTTATTGACAAAGTATTTGTTCTTTTTGACTCAATAATTGAAAGCATTAAGTAAAATGTATTTTTATTGATATTTTTAATTAAAATGATCATATGAAAAGACGAGCCACGCTTTCACATTCATGTGGTATATAATTAGATACACTTAATTGAGACTCGATTAGGGAAACAAAATCCATCCATGTATGGAAATTAAGACATGGAATTAATGGACATGGAATTAAGACATATAAATCTTTACATGGTACTGGCCCCAAATGATATCAAATGACTTTATATGGTATATGTTTCCTTGCCAAGCATAATATATTTGAGGCAAGTATTCTTTATAAAACGTCATCTACCAGGAAATAAATTAAAACTATCCATTCGATATACTATTTACGTCTAGTTAAGACAGTTAAGCATCGTATAACCTTACAAAACTAAACACAGCAATTTCCTGTATCTCCAGAAGAATATATTAGGGTGTCAGATTGGCCCTTTTTGTTACAAAAAGATTAGAAGACTGCACTCCTTGGAACAGGGCCAATGACAGGCGGGCTGAAGGAAAAAGTATATAAACGTATTCATGAAACATTTGTGCTTTGGAAATTCACGTATACAGTTCTCATGGACGAACTCCATTAGTGGCCCAAACTACCATTAGCGTATTTACTTCTTTAAAAGATCTTATAACTCGGGTTACATTTTCTAGATGTGGTGGGAGAAAATAATGAAGTTTTTATGTAAATAGACGTTGCAGATACAATTCGGTTTGATGGTTTGCTTTTATTCCGACCATAACGTACGGAGGGATGGTAAAAACAAAAGGGATCATTTGCTTTAGTAAATATGTAAACTATTTTTATAAAATTAATTATGATAATAAAGGAATGTATAAATTTTTCCTCGTGAAATATAATATGTTACTTTATTATTTGTTCGTTTGAATAAGTTTTAATTATTTGAATGTAAGAATACATATTAAATGGCAAGTGGAATTGGGAAGAATGTAGTTTTATTATTATTGCAGTAAAGGCTGAGTAATATTTGTCCTTTAGCAGTCAAATGGTAAAAATATAGCACTTTTAAGGAAAGACTAAATAAACACAATACAAATAATGAAAAATATACAGAGGAATAAGGAAGAAAGAAAGGATTAAATTATATAGGGGTATGAGAAAAGGAATACAAAATGAGTGGAGTTAGTATGAATAGAAATAAAAGAAAATGTGTGTAAATTGTGAGGAAAAGAATAAGGAAAATGGGTGAAAATAGTGAGGTAAACAATAGGGGAAATAGTGTGGAAAAGAATAAGGAAGATGTGGGGAAATAGTAAGGTAAAAAATAGGGGAAATAGTGAGGAAAACAATAGGGAAAATGTTTGGAAATAGTGAGTAAAGGAAAGTAATTGTGTTATGTTTCTCCAATGGAGTCTCATTTATGTATGGAAATTAAATACAATATAATCCTTATGTGATATATGTTCCAAATAATAATCTTTATATGGTATATAAAATAAGTGGTATCATATGTCTTTATATGGTTTGTTTTATCTCCAAGCATAAAATATTCGAGACAAGTATTCTTTCTGAAACCTCATCTGCCAGGAAATAAATTAAAACTATCCATTCAACTATTCACTTACGTCTAGTTAAGACAGTTAAGCATCGTATAACCTTACGAAACTAAACACAGCAATTTCCTGTATCTCCAGAAGCATGCATTACGGTGTCAGATTGCCCCTTTTGTTACAAAAAGATTAGAAGATTGTACTCCTTGGAACAGGGCCAACGACAGGCGGGCTGAAGGAAAAAGTATATAAACGTATTCATGAAGCATTTGTGTGTCGGAAATCCACGTATACAGTTCTCATGGACGAACTCCATTAGTGGCCCAAACTACCATTAGCGTATTTACTTCTTTAAAAGATCTTATAACTCGGGTTACATTTTCTAGATGCGGGAGAAAATAATGAAGTTTTTATGTAAATAGAAGTTGCACATTACAATTCAGTGGATGGTTTGCTTTCATTCCTACCATAACTTAGGGAAATGGTTAAAACAGAATGGATCATTTGCTTTGGCAAATATGTAAACTCTTCTTTATAAAATTAATCATGATAATAAAGGAATGTATAAATTTTTCCTCGAAAAGTATAATATATTACTTTATTATTTATTCTATTGAATAAGTTTTAATTATTTTAATGTCAGAATAGAAATTAAATGATACGTGGAATTATGAAGAATGTAGTTTTACTGTTATTGCAGTAAGTGTGCATTATGTATATGTAATAAAAAATAATATAATAAAGAAAATAAATAATTTAATAATAGAACGTATTATAGAAAATGTATTTTTTTTACATTTTAATAACCACGTCAATTTGTATAGAGTAATCTTAAAATCGGAATGTGTAATGGAATCTGTATATCGCAGAGAACAAAAAAAAATGGCATGAATGGAGATAATGCATTTAGAATAGAACGTTGGGGCAAAGGATTTGTGACCGACTTGTGATTGATCAATGACAAAGGATTTGTTCTTCTAGGCTCAATAATACAAAACATTAAGTAAAATGTATTTTTATTGATATTTTTAAGTAAAATGATTATATGAAAAGACGAGACACGGTTTTGTATTCATGTTGTATATAATTAAATACACTTAATTGAGACTCGATTGGGGAAACAAAATCCATCCATGTATGGAAATTAAGATATGGAATTAATGGACATGGAATTAAGACATATAAATCTTTACATGGTATATGCCCCAAATGATATCAAATATCTTTATATGGTATATGTTTCCTCGCCAAGCATAATATATTTGAGGCCAGCATTCTTTATAAAACCTCATCTGCCAGGAAATAAATTAAAACTATCCATTCGATATACTATTTATGTCTAGTTAAGACAGTTAAGCATCGTATAACCTTACGAAACTAAACACAGCAATTTCCTGTGGGCCCAGAAGCATACATTAGGGTGTCAGATTGCCCCTTTTTCTTACTAAAAGATTAGAAGATTGCACTCCTTGGAACAGGGCCAACTACAAGCGGGCCGAAGGAAAAAGTATATAAACGTATTCATGAAACATTTGTATGTTGGAAATTCACGTATACAGTTCTCATGGACGAACTCCATTAGTGGCCCAAACTACCATTAGAGTATTTATTTCTATAAAAGATCTTATAACTCGGGTTACATTTTCTAGATGAAGTAGGAGAAAATAATGAAGTTTTTATGTAAATAGACATTGCAGATACAATTCGGTTTGCTGGTTTGCTTTTATTCCGACCATAACTTACAGGGATGGTAACAACAAAAGGGATCATTTGCTTTAGTAAATATGTAAACTATTCTTTATAAAATTAATTATGATAATAAAGGAATGTATAAATTTTTCCTCGAGAAGTATATGTTACTTTATTATATCTTCTAATGAATAAATTTTAATTAATTGAATATAAGAAAATTAAAAATAGTTCTCTTTCAGTGATACATTTTGATTAAATACATATAAATAAATATTCGTCTTGAAGTTTATGAAAAATAATTGGATTTTATTTTAAAGAACTGTCTAAATCTTGTATGGTTTCATTCATTCTATCAATTTTTAAAGTGAAATTGCATTTATTTATTTCTGAATATTTGTTTTATTATTATTATATTATGGAAATAATTTTTTTTTAATCCTACATTAAGAAACAAACTTTGATCTTACATGCATATTTCATATAAAGATACGCTTCCATGCTTTGATATACTGCATAAACAATTTTTGTTCATTAAGTAATTTTCCTCTTAGCATCTTTTATTAAAACATATGAAAATTGACAAGTAGTGCCATCTAATGAGTGAATTAATAAGTAACATATTTTTTTAAGTAGTGTATCATTGTATGAAGTTTAATATTTGCTGAATTATTCATATGATGTAATTTTACTTTTCATTGACTGGAAAAAATTATTCATCTATACATAAATTCTACCTTAAATAATGGCACACATGCCTTCCAAAAGTACTTTGCCCTCAAATATTTCTAAGCCAACTTAAATTTGACAACCAAAACGAATGGATTTTGTTAAAAAGAATTAATCATTTGTCACAACATTATTATAGTTAGAATTATTGTATTGTAGAATGGAAACTATTGTTGTGATACAAAATCTGTGGTAAAATCGAATTTAACACGTTAAGTCTGAATTTCGGAATGAAATAACCGTTTTAAAGATTGTAAATTCTACAGATTATAAAAGCACCCAAATTTGATACGTAGCAGGTATCACCACGGGAATTTAGAAGGGATTTGCCTTATCTCTTTCAGTTTCTTTTACGTTTCCCAATCACTGCAAATCCCATAACCATTTTTTATATAATTGAATCATACCAATTTCCTAAATTAAATTTCTAATCAATAACTCCATTAATCATTTACTGCTCACCAAACTCTGCCTGATGGCCAACTGGGCAGCGTTCTGACCTTTGGTACCATAGGTTTCAATGTAATTTCTACAGATCATAAAAGCACCCAAATTTGGCAAGTAGCAGGTATCACCACGTGAATTTTTGAGGGATTTATTTCGAATGCTGGCTGTACCATGGATGTTTGCTAGTGGTTTGGAATCCACTTTAAACTATACGTCACGGTCTAATTAGCCTAAAGTTTACCAAAAATAATAGTACAGCGGCATACCAAGTCCATCCTCAAAATACCGTCCAAACCATTATTATCAAACATAATATTTTTGGAAATGTTTCGCATTTCTTGATATTAATGAGCAAAATTTTACTTTGTGCGTCACTTTTTAGGTTTGTCATTTCTTGTTATTTTAAGCAAAATTTGAATTTTCTTAAATTCTGCTAAGAAAAAAAGAATATTTTTAAATAAACATGTAAAGTTCAAGATAGTACAATAAAACAGCAAAATTTCATCGTTTAAAGTAAATACTTGTAAATCGATACTTTCTTATCGATTTACATTTCTTAAGTTTTCACATACCGTTAAACATTTGAGTGTTGATATTTCATGGTTTATCACAGTCAAGAGTAAATTTCAAAAATATTTATTTTATTTCTTAAAAGAGGCATATGCAGATTTTAGTTAAATAAATACAACCATCGTCTTAAAAGGCTTCGAATAAGTATTTTAACATATGCTAAGAAAAATATTTTTGCATAAAACAATATATTTATGAAAAAAAATTGCATATAGAAATAACTTGTCTTCAAAATTTTTATTTCAAATTTATAAATTTAAAAGGAGTTTATTTTAATGAATATAATTATTGTACCATTGATCTTTGATATATAAATCGTATTCTATAGGTTCGACGTTTTTAATGGGCAATCAAAAAAACATTTTATGTAAGTCGATTAAAATTGAATTATGTAAGCTAGACTATGTATGAAATGGCATATGAATCGTGTAGAACAGAAGTCTCTGAGTTGCTGCCCGCAAGTATTATTAGTCCTTCCTGACAGGGTTTATTTTGATTGTATATTCTAAATTTTACAATGTAATGTTCTAACTCGACTATTCGTTACAAAATGGCGCTATACACAATTAACCATGCTTAAAGATGGTGCTATACCACTGCAGAACAAGATGTCAAGTACATGTCATTGCAGTGGAGAAGCCAGTTACCTGTAAATACCAATTGAAATTGCGAACGGAGCGGAGTACATGCCTCACATAATGGATACTTCCCTAGTTGGCCAATTCCAAAACGTGCTAACTGGATCTCTGGCTCTTAGAACTAGTGGAGGAGTCAAACTACGGCCCTCGGGCCAAATCCGGCCCGCCAGTGTCATCAATCCGGCCCGCGACAGCGAATAGCTTATTGTTGCTGTAATAAGTTGGATAAAAAAACACAGAATGATAATAACTCGGTTTTATTGACTTGCTAGGTAAAGCTTAATGACAAGCATAATACGCAGAAAATTTAACTTAAGCATAACAACTAACAAATAATTGAAATGAATCCCACTAACATTATAAATTAGTGAACATCCCGCTGTTACCCGCGATAGTTGTATCTACCTATTTCCGCTTTTAACCACTAGATGTCGTCAAGTGTCACGGTCGGATCGATACACACAATAGTAATTGTAGTAATTGAACCAGCGAATTTAGCCAGCGTATGCTCGCTCAGAGTGCGTACTCGGCGACTAGTCTAGAAATTATAGATAATGGCAGAAAAATTAAAACGGTTTTGGTTCTTGATACTTACTGGAGTAAATAATATGGCCCTAAGGATGGAAAGTTTACAGGCCCCTGCTTTAGACTAAAAGGTTTTGAGATCCTTGATGTAGAACGATCGAAAAATTCCGTCATCGCATAACTGTAACTGGGCTATAAGGGAAAAATCTAAAGGCCAACGCTAAAATTCGTTTATAATTTTGACCTTGGCAGATACCTTTATTTGAGTCCCAAATTCTCTAAACTTAAACTCTTTTGAAATGTTAAAAAATGAACAATATGTAGATTTTATTTATCTGGCATTCGATTTTTTTTTCGATTAAGAAAGAAAATAGCTTTTATATTAGGATCGTAAAGATGGATTTAAGTAATCGTTGAAAATGGTTACAGCTAAAAAAAAAAGTATTGCTTATTTCTTTTATTTCTACAAATAATACTCGCGTATTAACCTGATACATGAGTAATTGTTAAAATCATGTATACACATGATACATGGTTTTAACAATTGTTTATATATGATTAAAAGTTCTTGTATAAACAGAAGATTACTAGTATCGAGTTATATATCGCATAAAATTTGTTTCAAGAGAATACGTAACAATTTTGTATAATTTATCAACAACGAATGTTAGTATGAATTCAACAAATAGACATAAGTTGCCTTAAAATTGATTGTGGAAATTATCCAACAATACATGATCTACTAAACTCTATTCTTTTAAATGGGAATATTATGTTGTAAATTAATACTTTAAAAAAAGGCGGGATACTATACTGAGCAAAAGGCTCGCTGTCATTTGTAGAGTAATGTATGTCAGCTATTAGATTCGTCACATTCCATTTGACAACAAGCAAAAATGCAAGAAAAAAAAGTTGGCTCCAGTCTAGCAGCTTAGTTAGTCAATCGTTGATTTTCGGAAGTAGGTTAAATTTTTTTCTTCGTAATTTATTTATGCAACCATAATGGACACGGAAATGACAGCTTCCATCTTCTTTTCCAAATAGGACGACAAGGTGATGACCATGGGTTTCGTGGAAGTTGAAGGACATCTTCTTCGATTTTTTTTATCAGCTTTCTTTTTTGGGTGATACAGTATTGTTGTCTCATAAACTTAATTTATGGCAAGATGACCTTAAAGATGTTGTCGATTTAATATTTGATCGATTTCTAAGGAAAATTGAGAGCACGGAGGAAAATTGCTAGAAAAATAAAGTGATTTCTACAAGTTTATGGGGGTAAGCAAGAAAAATTGAATAAAGGATCAGGGTCACAGAAGACCGTATGCAAGACATAAAGGACCTGAAAAAGATGGAAAATTAAATATGCGCTTTCATTAGTTTATGAATATTAATTAATGTGATTTATTCATTATTTATAAAAAATAAGAAATTCACACTTTTTTTTTTTTTTTTTTTTTTAGAAAACCATTGCAAGTAACATTATTTTTTGTCAAATAAAAATAAGTTCGTTAAAGCTTATGTAGCCTCGTATGGGTCCGGGTTAGAATCACCATACTGTACCCCATGCATGTCGTAAAACGCTACTAAAATGGGTACCCAGTTACCAGGGATAGAACGGAGTGGGGTGAAGTCAGACTTCTCCCTTTGGGTGCCCCATGTCTTTATGTCGCAAGGTCGAGGATGCCACTACGACTACCACCACTACCACTAACCACACCAAATCACATCACTGTGCCTAGAGCTGATTTGCCCCTTTACAGTTTGGGAATTATGTAGGCGAGAAGAAGATGATTGGGCTCTGTGATTCTCTACGTTCATATGAGATCGGGACCTACGGCTTAAACTGGATTTCGAACCACTACAAACATCCATGGCCCGCAGGAATTTGGGCCCCCAACCTGTGGGATCGAGTGCCAGAGCGCTAGCCACTCGGCCATCAATCCCCAAGGTCAAGGATAAAAAATAGTTAAATTTTTTTTTATTCATCAGTTTAAGACACACGGGTTCATGGACTTGGTCTACATGTTGCTGTCAACCAAGTGGGCTAAGAAACAACAAGCAAGATTATGTAGAAAAACTTCAATTATTTTATAAAAATGATTATAAAGACTTAAAGGGAGAAATACTGTAAAAAATAATTTGTCTGTTTAAAAATAGTATTGAATTAATTCAGAAATCAACTGGATATACTAATATATTCACGGAAGTGATTTGAATACGTCGTTCTCAATTATAAGCAATATTATTAATAGTATAGTAATCCTTTCTACAAGTGTAGTTAGTTGAATAAGTTAAAAACATTTTACGTTCAACTATTCAGAAAATCAAGCTAAGGAATTTGTCAGTGATAGTTATAGAAACCATATTACTTTTAATAGTAATAATATTGAATCTTAGGTACATTTACTATGCTATAGCAGTTCTTTTGCTGCTACATTACATTAAAATGTACATAAAATCCTGTAGAATCTTTCCATTGAAGGAATGAAGCAGCTATTAAAAATAATGGGCCTAGATGACTCTTTTGTAAAAGATTATTCTGAATATAAAGTTTTCTTCCTTATGTATACGATATTATAGATTCCAATTCTGAAACGATTGAATAAGTTCATTTTTAACAAGATTCATCACATTCAATTATTAAAAGAATCATCCTAAATGTGATTCTGCAATAATAATAAAAGGGAATTAAGAATACTTTAAATTTTGCTCATAACTGAAAAACGTAGATGTGTATTCTCTTCCGTCTGAAAATTAATTTTGAACATAAAACATACAATTATGTACATTAATTTATATATAAAACAATTTCAGAAAAGGCTTTACATGATTTCAAGTATTTTGAAATAGAAATGACATTATAGATGACATGAAAAGCATAAATTATTTCATTTGTCCTTTTTACGGTGTAGGTACAAATTAAGCCAACGACCGTACCATGCTGAATATACCGGTTCTCGTTAGATCACCGAAGTTAAGCATCATTGGGCGCGGTCAGTACTTGGGTGGGTGGCCACCTGGAAACACCGCGTGACGTTGGCAAATTTGGGACCTGAATGGCCGAGTGTCTAGCGCTCTGGCGCTCGGTGCCACAGGTTTCGAGTTCGAATCCCGGCGGTGCCATGGATGTTTGTAGTGGTTCGGAATCCACATTTAGTCGTAGGTCCCGGTCTCCTATGACTGTAAGAGCGTCACGGAGCAAAAGTCAGGCTTCTACCTACGGGTGCTCCATCTCAACAGAAGCTGCTTCCTTCCCCTTCAATCATGAGTACGTATGGGCTCGTGGGCTTCGCCAGCCAAGTGGGATAAGAAACAACAACAACAGGTACAAATTAAGATTTCCAAAATATATCTAAACATTTTATGGTGCAGAGAAAAAGATTTTTTTTAGTCATATAAAATATCTTGGACTTGGTAGTGATGTTTCCAGACAGCATATGTCAGATTACTTCCTACGTATCATAACTACCTGCAGCTTGCATTTTTCTTGCTGATTTTTGATAAATAACAGATATATAATAAATTTTATACAACACAATTTTAATTTTCTTTAAAATCTTTGAAAAAATAATTTATTTTAAACTTTGTTAATGCCAATTGACAATGTTGACTAGAGATCTGGTCTTTTACACATTTATAAAGCATGCATAGGGCGATGGTTCTTTATCAATCGTATGTAATACTATTTAAATCTTAGGGCCTGAATGGCCGAGTGGCTAGCGCTCTGGCGCTCGGTACCACAGGTTTCAGGTTCGAGTCCCGGCGGTGCCATGGATGTTTGTAGTGGTTCGGAATCCACTTTAAACCGTGGGTCCCGGTCCTAGTAGGATCGTAGAGCGTTGCGGGGGCATTGTTACTCAGCGTCCGTGGCTTATCTTCAAGTTACACGCGCACCCTGGGTAATGCAAAGTGAATAACGTTTGTGCAGTGATTGCTTTAAGACATCCAAGACCAAGCTGTCTAAGTGTTTGCCAGCTGCATTAGAACAAAACTATTTCAATCTTCTGCTGATCTTCAATTATATTGTTGTTTTCATACGCATTTACATTCATACATTCATTTTTATATATCCATACGTATTTTCATAAGCATTTGCCTGAGATTTCAATGAATCGATTGCTCATAATAAATAATCCGTCTTTTCGTGGAATCTGACTCGGGTGAAACTCAAACTTCAATATGAAAAAAAAAATCCGTGGTTCAACACACTGATAAAACTCCAATTTAAAAAGCTTAACGAACGAACACATTTACTGACGAAATATTTACAATGTATATCAAAAGAAAAAAAAGTCACGTAGTCTGACACTCTTACATGACCACTCGAACACCTCACTGCATCACTCAAACACCTAGGTTCGTCCGTGGTCATGGCTTATATCTCGTTTGCCCTCTTTGATCGTCCAGTACTTCTCGTTTGCTTTCTCCACTCTCCCTTGCGACACCCTCTACCTTTCAGATGCATCCCATTGGCTCCCACCGTTCAGCATAATCCCTTGTGTGTGTTGGTAAACAAAAAAGTTTGTTTCTTTACGTTTTGCAATATGTCTACGACATCGACAACTGGTCCCTAATTGTACCGAATTTAAAACTTAACTTTTAATTTCTTTTGTTTTGTATCTTACTTTTTATCAATAGTATTTTTTAAATCTTTTTTTTTTTTTTTTTTTTTTTTTTTTTTTTTTTTTTGAGTACCTACTTTAATTTGAATTTTTAGAAACTTTTATCTTAAATTTTACTAACAATAATTAAGCAGCCTATTATAATTCCAAGCATGTTTATGAATTAAGATGAGGAGGTTTAAGGGGTATTTTCCCCTGTTGGTACTCCGTAAACGGTACGCCAGTTGCCAGTTGCCAGTGCGACACCCTCTCTCCCTCCCTTATGGCAGCGAGGCCGTACATTCATGGTGCATTTAATGTTTCTTTCTAAAAAATATGTTATTTGATTTTGTGGAGAGGGGTGTAAGTTAACGCTTTAAAAAATATATCATTTTTGTTATTATTACGATTTGACTCTACTTGTTTTTCTGCAGTGTTTGCTAAAAGTTTTGTGCAATTGTAACTTCTTGATATTTAATTCCAAAAACTTTGAATTTTATTTTACTACAACACGAGACATCACTTTATGCTCTAATGCAATGTCTTTCAAATTTTTATTTCAAGTTTATAAATTAAATAATTTATTTTAATAAATGTAAGTATTTTATCATTGATCATTTGATATATAAAACGCACTCTATCGGTTCGATGTCTTTAATGAGAAGGCAAAAAAAAAAAAAAAAAAAAAAAGGTTCTATATAAATAGATTAAACTGAATTTTGTAAGCTAGACGTACATACGAAGTGGTATATGAATCGTATGACAGAGTATATTTTCATGACATAGTATAATTTACAAGACCCAATGTTCTAGCCCTGCTATTCGCTACAAAATGGCGCTGCATACTTCGTCTAAATGGCGCATAGTCAACATTTTTGCGTGATTCCACCACTTCCTAAAATATGGTGCTGTACTACTATAAAGCAAGATGGCATCGCCGTCATAATGACATGCCTTTCAAGGTGGCTCGTAAGTACCAATCGAAATTGTGAAGAGAATGGAGTCCTCCACCATGCCTCACGCCATAGATACCTCACTCGCTAGTTCCGCAATACGTTAGCTGAGTCTTGGTTCTTACAGAGGAGTCAGTGTGACCCTCACGCTGGAAAGTTTGAAGAAGCTGTACTAATGTAAATGCAATAGAAACAATATTTTATGTTTGCATCTCCCTATCCTATACATTTAAATCACTGGACAATATCAATACATGATCTGACCTTCCAACTTCCATTCTATTCTTAATTTTAGCTTAGCAATTTAACCTGCTTTGTTTTGCATGTATAATGATTATATCGTGCTTTTTTTTATGAGAACCAAAATAACAGAATAAAATAAGTAAATGATACCACTTTTAAACAAAATGTTGTCAACTGATTTGTCAAGATCATTTTGACTTTTTAACATTGTAGATTAATCACTAGAATTCACTTTTCAATACAAAAAGGATTATAAAGGCATGTAGTAGATAAGATGGCATGCAATAATTCAGAATGATACATCGATGCGTTTATTCGGTCAGCAACATGTTAAAGAAAATTGTAATAAATTTTTTGCCTAACTTCAAAACTTTCTTTTCTTTACAAAAAAGTTAAGCCCCTGAATAACTATTTTGAATTATCACTTTTTACGTTTGATGACACTGACATTGCATGATAAAAAAAAATGATCACCACAAAGGTCACAGCGTTGATATTGTGTGACAAAAAAAGCGAATCTGTCCAACCATTAATGTTAAATGGCATCATTAACTTTCTTCATGGTTGCACACGTGATCCTTTGGCACTTAGTAAGTCTTTTTTTATGATAGGCATGGTCTTTTTTTCCCGAATTGCTGTGATTTGTTTCAGAAATAATGCTTAAGATGATGTGTTGGAGTCTATTAGGATTCGGATGCTTAGTAATCTATTGTAATACTTGGACTCAGCAATTTTGTCTGCTCTATAATTGAAACTTATTATACTTAATGACCTACCTGCTCTAGTTTTTTCAGTTACGGTGCACGAAGTGTTTTAGTAAAAACTAATGACTTGAAATAAAATGTTAACGAAATTGTAATATTTTATATTGATTAGTTGCTCTCGTGAACAGGATATAAATAAAAAAAATGATGTTTATAATTGCGAAAGATTAATACACTGTCGAATAATCTGTCGTATGTAATATCATAGTATGAATCTGTCATCAATGTGAATATCATATATCTCTGCCACCAATGTGAATATTATGTATCTCTGCCATCAATGTGAATATTATATATCTCTGCCATCAATGTGAATATCATATATCTCTGCCATCAATGTGAATATCATATATCTCTGCCATCAATGTGAATATCATATATCTCTGCCATCAATGTGAATATCATATATCTCTGCCATCAATGTGAATATCGTGTATCTCTGTCATCAAGGCTAAAATTATATATATATGTCATCAATGTGAATATCATATATCTCTGCCATTAATGTGAATATCATATATCTCTGCCATTAATGTGAATATCATATATCTCTGCCATTAATGTGAATATCATATATCTCTGCCATCAATGTTAATATCGTATATCTCTGTCATCAAGGCTAAAATTATATATATATATGTCATCAATGTGAATATCATATATCTCTGCCATCAATATGAATATCATATATATCTGCCCTCAATGGGAATATCATATATGATATTACCATTGATGGCAGATATATATCTCTGTCATCAATGGGAATATCATATATCTCTGTCATCAAGGCTAAAATTATATATATATATGTCATCAATGTTAACATCATATACACAGCGCAAGAAATATATAATTATATTTAGAGAAGAATATAAGCGTGTTGTTTTTAAGTTCTGAAGGAGTAAAAAGATTCCACCATAATGGTCGTTCCTTGTTCGTCCTTCTTCCCCTCCTATATTGATGAATAAGACATTCCATTAGCACCCACGTTATAATTTGTCAACTTATCCATTATCAAATTTTCCTTAATATTATTTATTTACTTTTACGTTTGATTGTGTATCAAAAATAATAATTATTTCTAGCTTCTTTCTTAATATTTAGTAAAAAAAGTCAACAAAATACACTTAAAATTTATCATTTTGTTAAAATATAAATTAATACTTATCAAAACTATAAAAGGGATGACAGCTATTTAAAATTTCACCTTGAAATTTAAAACACTTTTCGTCCAATTTATTGGTGGCCTGATGTCCAATTGGCTAGCACTCTGGCATTTGGTATCACAGGCATCAGGCTATAATGGTAGCGATGGCATGGATGTTTGTTGGGGGTTCGGAATCCATGTTAAACTATAGGTCCCGGTCTAACTAACCTAAAGTGTACAAAAAATGGCAGAGCGACAAACAAACCAAACTAATTCATCGATTTTACCTTTTAACAGAGAATTATGTGGGGAAATAGGAATTAGTTAGTAAACTAACGCTGTTTTGTTGAAATATTTTTTTTAATGGTAACAAGTTGAATGCTTTGGACATATCAACAAACTTCTGTTCTTTTAATGAAAGTATTTATTTTTAATTGTTATAATTTATTTACTAAATTATCCGCAATATGTATTAAGTCTTACTTTATTCTGTGTCATCCTTTTCCAATCGCGTGGCACATTTAATGTACAAAAGATTTATTTTCCTAGAATACTTTTTACAATTATTTATTCCTTATTTTAACGATAAGGTAGAATTCCTATGGCTCTGTTAACAGCCCCGCTATGTCAAATCTATTCCAAAAGTGTACGTTAGTATATTTTAAGTGTCATAAGCTAAATTTAATGAGCAAGTTGTTATACTGCAATGACCCTTCATAATGTTGGATTTATGTGTGATTAATTAATACACGAACATATTTAATTAATATCACTTATTTAACCTTTATATTAATTTAATATAATATTCAATGGCTTATTTATTAATATATTTATTTTCTCAATATAAAAAATAATACGAAGTTATTCAATTTATTTTCTTTTTCAAAATCACTGTAGTTTTACTATAACAAAAAAGCTTATTAAATTATTATGATTAATTTAAGAAAATAGTAAATGGATTGATTTTAATGCAACTTTAATTACAATTATCAATAAATCGCATCATACTAATTTCATTATAAAAACAATTCAATTTTTATAATTGACTTTATGATGCATCACTTTTATTGGAAAACAATATTATTTTTTTCAACTTATAATAAATAAAATTTAAATAATGAATAAAATTTAGTTCGTCACGAAATCAAACGAGTAGATTTTACTCAATTTTTAAAATGAAAGTTGAATAGTAATCTAATAAAACATGTTTGACAGACATAAAGCAAAAATCTTATTTACATTAATTCATAATTCTGTAAAGAATTAGATGTATTCAAAATTACATAACATTTATCTATTTTAGATATTAAATTTTTGATTTCCAAAGTTTTATTTTAGAATCTTTTGCTATCCACGGTCCTTTTCTGTCAGTTCCACGTTTTTCTATCTGTTGTAGCAATAAGTCTCTGCTGCCATCTGTTGACAAGGAGTACATTTAACATAATAATTATATATTTTAACATAAATAAACTTAATATTCTTTAAATATTTTAATTTCTTGGACTTAATTCGTAATTACTTTATTAATATTTCTATGCTAGCCTAATTTAAAGCTCAAAGTTTGTTTTCAAATTACATCGAGCAAATTTCACATCTCGGATTATTCGTTTCATATTAATCCAGATTTTTAATAAAAATTTTATTTTTTAAAAGAATGTTTTAAAAAAAAATAAATAAAACAATCACATCGATTTGCAAATTTAACAAAAGTTAGACTGAATTTTTTTTTTTTTTTTTTTTTTAATATTAAATGATGAAATGTAAATTTTCCCTTTTCCTTTTATAAATACATGCAATTAGAGTTTATAAAAAGCATCCATGCATTCATATTAACATTTTAATATATTTAACGAACAATCTTCCAATGATAATAGCCGTGGATCTATATTAATCCAATGATTATTACCGGTGATCCAATGATTATTGAAACTCGACTCTCAAATAGATCCTTAGTAATATTATATCGACCACTTAGATATGGTTAATCTCTTGTTACAATTTTTACTATAAAGATATATTAGCAATAAACCTCGTAGTTTTATACCTGGACCTCATTTTAGAACCTTGCATTGCCCAGCTTTGATTTAAAACCACCAAAGCAGGTAGCCAAACTTTCTTTTAATTGTTGATTCCTGCAGTTTCTTTCTTTTCCACCTTTTTTATCGATTGTCCTCTATTTTACCATGATCATTAATAAGACAAACAAGGCATATCAGCCTTTAGAATAATCAGCCTTTAATATTTACTTTGTATTTGGTTTATAATTTTAACTGCATTATCATATTGTCTAAACATTAAAGGGATAAGCTTTGTTTTCTGCCGTATTATTAGCAGTATGTATTTTAAAAAAATAATATATATAAAATAAACATTGAATATTAAGCGCATTACTATTAGAGTGACCTCATTCTAGATTACAGGTTATATTACTACCACTATTCCCACTTATAATTGCGTTGTCATTCAAGGTGGACATAATCATCAACCAAATTAAATATAATCCTTATAATAATGCTTTCCATTTTCTATCTGCCCTCAAATTGACCCTTGACTCTCGAGTAGACCCTTAGTAATATAATATCGACCATATAGATATGTATGATTAATATAATAAAACTATTTAGATCTCGACCATATAATTTTTAAAAATTGTAACATTATATCTTGCTACAATTTTTTGCTATGGCGAAAAAATCCCGCAGTTCTTGGGCCTCGCATAGCCCAGATTCGATGTAAAACCACCGTCTGCTCAATGTTATGCGATACGATATTCTATTTTTTCGGAGATTCCCCGTTGTATTCATATGCACCCAGTCTCAGTAAAAACTCGGTGTTTCCCCATTCAACATCTCAATGTGTATGCAAGCTATGAACTACGTATGTAATGTGTACGAGCAAGCAAATGGATATTTGTGAACTTAAATGTTGCATTAACTTCTATGATGTATTAATTTTCAATATGTAAGTCTAGAAAAAAATTTATTTAGGGTAATTAAATTTCTATTCCATTAAAAAAAAAAAAAAAGAAATGTGTATGAAAAGAAAACACGAGAATGATTCACACACAAGAAATGTACATGAGAACAAAAGCAACTAAGTCAAAAGAGAAAAATGTGCAAACAACACTATGGCAATTTTCAGAGAATAATTTTTTTTAATATTCATTTACTTTAACAAGGACACTGGAATTCATTAATCTCTTTTTGTTAACTGAAAATCAGGGAGACATTTGTATTAACCAATTATCAATTTTTATGAATATTTTGTTCTTCGATTATTCCAGTTTCAAACAGTCCAAAAAATTGGTGGAAGCGATAATCCGTATTATGCAAGGTACTGCTGTACTTTAAAAAATGTTTTAGAAGACTCTGTTAATAATTTCAATATATATTGGAAGCCCTTAAAATTATGCATGTAAATTTATAGTATTAAAAATTTTTAAAATAATAATTAGTTCATAAAATCATTCAGAAATCACTATTTTAATAACTTATATATATATTTTTAATGATTCCACTTCCAGGTTAAATTGGTGTTTGGAGAAATTTTTGTATATTTATAAATATTTTTCCGTATGAGAATTATTATCAATTTTTGCTGCTATTATACGTTTTATATATGAATACGTTCTTGTATATTTATGTAAACATTGCTAAATTGTATTGTGAATTAACATCATTATTAAAATTATATAGTATATTTAATGATTTTGACATTTTTGTAATTATTCTAAATCAATATTTTAATTTTTAAGCATGTAACACAATATTTTAAATTTTAAATAAATATTTATTATGAAAATAGCGTATACAATTTTTTTCATTAATAAGTTTATGATAATGTTTATTTTTAATTTTTAGCGAAGAAATGTTTGTTTATATTTTTTATAATGAAATTATTCATTTCATTGTAAATAATATAAAAGAGTAGAAATGAAATTATTCTTTTAATAACTAGATCATAATAACTAATTCGTAAATAATTTTATCGAAATGACTAATTCGTAAATAATTTTATCGAAATGACTAATTCGTAAATAATTTTATCGGAATGACTAATTCGTAAATAATTTTATCGGAATGACTAATTCGTAAATAAATTTAGCGGAATATCTAATTCATAAATAAATGTATCGGAATGACTAATTCGTAAATAAATATATTGGTATGATTAATTCGTAAATAAATACATCGGAATGACTCATTCATAAATAATTATATCGGAATGATTAATTGGTAAATATATCGGAATGGCTAATTCGTAAATAATTACATCGGAATGACTAAAGCGCAAATAATTATATCGGAATAATCAATTCGTAAATAACTAGATCGCAATGGCCAATTTATAAATAATTGGGTCGTAAGGACCAATTTGTAAATATTTAGGTCGTAATGGCCATTTCGTAAATAACTAATTCGTAAACAACTATATCGTAATAACTAATTCGTAATTAACTAGAAATGAAATTATTTGTTTTAATTCATTGTTTTCTGTTAGAAATCATAACTTATCCTTTTTCTGAAAATATGAACTATGAAATATTCCCATTTTATAATGCATCGAATGCATTATCCTCATTGGTACAAAATACCTTACGGGCACTTCCATTCAACAAATAAAAACATAAAGCTTCCCAGCACCAAGAGATTGTTTTCCTCAAATTGCAAAAGCTTGAAGATTCCTATTGTATTTGACTATCAATTCCTCAATCAGTGCTGCCAACCCGACACACAATAGTTCTTTTATAAATATATATTTTTTTTCCTGAAAAATACCTCAATCAAGCCACCCACTTTCTTTGAATACTAAAGTAGATCTTGTTTCAGAAATTTAAAATTCAGTTTTAAGATATTTTCTCTCTATTAAATTGCCGCTGTGTATTCTTTAGAGCATAAGATATATCGAACCGTTCCTCCAAGTGTACCTGTGCGAATGGTTCAAGAAATTTTGTTTGGTCAAATGGTTTTATTTTTCATCCAAGAAATGTAAATTCTAGTTGAAGAAGAAAGTATATATGTATTTTTTTTTTCCCCAAATCCATTATTCCGTTTTTAACAAGTAGGGTTGGAAAAACGTTGAATTTTTGGAAGAAAAGACAAATTTTGTTTATTGGTTTTATGGTTTTCTCTCTCTTTGGTGCTATAAGAGGATTTGTGTGAGTTTCGTTTTGAATTATGTACAAATAAATTTTACAGAATCTGATAGCAATTGCATTAAGTTAAATTATAATTTTATTGTTAAAATTTGTTTATTTTGATGTACTTGTTGCCTTAAGGGTGGAGAAACAAATTTTATTATCGAAACTTCTGGCTGCAATTTATTTCGACTATTTGCATATTTAATTGATTCACGAAAAATGGCTTTGTTAAAAGCAAACGCAACTTATATTTGCATCAAAATAAATTGAATTCAGTATAATTTAATTTTAATTTAATAAATTCATTGTAAATTGTACTGCTCTCTATCTCCATCTATCTCTATCACTATATATATATCATCTAATTCTATCACTGTATATATATCATCTAACTCTATCTCTATATATAGTACCTATCTATATATATATCTCTCTCTGTATATATACACTGAAGTGACAAAAGTCATGGGATACCTCTTAATGTCGTGTCGGCCCTCCTTTCGCCCGGCGAAGTGCAGCAACTCGACGTGACATAGACTCAACAAGTCGTTGGAAGTCTTCTGCAGGAATATTGAGCCATGCTGTCTCGATAGACGTCCATAATTGTAAAAGCGTTGATGGTGCAGGATTTTTGGGCAATGAACAGACCTCTCGATGATGTCCCATAAATGCTCGATGGGATTCATGTCGGGCGATCTAGGTGGCCAGATCATTCGTTGGAATTGTCCAGAATGTTCTTTTTCAAACCAATAGCGAACAGTTGTGGCCCGGTGACATGGCGCATTGTCATCCATAAAAATCCCATCGTTGTTTGGGTACATGAAGTCCATGAATGGCTGCAAGTGATTCCCAAGTAGCTGAACATAAGCATTTCCAGTCAATGTTCGGTCCAGTCGCACCAGAGGACCAAGTCCATGCCATGAAAAACAGCCCACACCATTACGGAGCCACCACCAACTTGAACAGTGCCTTGCTGACAGTTTGGGTCCATGGCTTCGTGGGGTCTGCGCCACACTCGAACCCTACCATCAACTCTTACCAACTGAAATCGTGACTCATCGGACCAGGCCACGGTTTTCCATTCATCTAGGGACCAACCGATATGCTCACGTGCCCACGAGAGTCGCTGCAAGCGATGTCGTTCTGTCAGTAAAGGCACTCGAGTCGGTCTTCTGCTGGAATAGCCCAAGACAGCCAAATTTCTCCGCACAGTTCTAACAGACAAGTCCCTTGTACGTTCCACATTGATTTCTGCGGTTATTTGACGCAGTGTTGCTTGTCTGTTAGAATTTACGACTCTTTGCAGACGTCGCCGGTCTCGGTCGTTAAGTGCAGGCGGTCGACCACTGCGCTGTCCATGGTGGGATGTTATGCCTGAAATTTCATACTCTCGGCACACTCTTGACTCAGCGGATCTGGGAATGTTGAATTCCCTAACGATTTCCGAAATAGCATGACCCATGCGTCTAGCTCCAACTAACATTCCGCGTTCAAAGTCTGTTAATTCCCGTCATGCGGTCATCATCACGTCAAAACCTCTTCACATGAATAACTTGAACAGAAATGAAAGCTCTGCGAAAGCACTGCGCATTTATACCTGTTCTACGCGATGCTACTGCCATCTGAAAATTTGCATATTGCTATCCCATGACTTTTGTCACTTCAGTGTAATATATATATATATATATATATATAATCACATTGTTTTTCAAAGTGCATGTTATGGAGACAGATTCGTTAATATCTATTAATACAGAGCAAAACAAATACGTCGTAATTATTAATTCGTCAATAACTAGATCGAAATAACTAATTCGTCAATAACTAGATCGAACTAACTAATTCGTAAATAATAGTATAATATTATAATTTTATTGTTTAAATTTATTTATTTTGATGTATTGTTAGCCTAAGGTTGGAAAAACAAATTTTATTATCGAAACTTCTGGTTGTAATTTATTTCGACTATTTACATATTTAACTGATTTATGAAAAAGGATGTTTTTAAAGCAAACACAACTTATATTTGCATCAAAGTAATTTGAATTGAGCATAATTCAATTTTAATTTAATAAATTCATTGTAAATTGTACCGCTCACTATATCTATCTATCTATGTCTATATAGCTAATCTGTCTATCTATGTCTATATAGCTAATCTGTCTATCTATGTCTATGTAGCTAATCTATCTATGTCTATGTAGCTAATCTATCTATGTCTATGTAGCTAATCTATCTATGTCTATATAGCTAATCTATCTATGTCTATACAGCTAACTTATCTATCTATGTCTATATAGCTAACCTATCTATCTATGTCTATATAGCTAATCTATCTATGTCTATATAGCTAATCTATCTATATATGTCTATATAGCTAATCTATCTATATATGTCTATATAGCTAATCTATCTATCTATGTCTATATAGCTAATCTATCTATCTATGTCTATATAGCTAATCTATCTATGTCTATATAGCTAATCTATCTATGTCTATATAGCTAATCTATCTATCTCTATATAGCTAACCTTTCTATCTATGTCTATATAGCTAATCTATCTATCTATCTATGTCTATATAGCTAATCTATCTATGTCTATATAGCTAATCTATGTAAATCTACCTATTTCTATCACTCTATCTTCCTTTATATATATTGCGTGATTTTCTAATTTTTTATAATGGAGGTAGATTCTTTAATATCTATTAATAGAGAGCTAAATAAAGTCACTTTCTAAAACAAAGTTTCGTATTAAATATCATCTTTTAATAGACATAATTAATCACTGCAAAAGAAAAAAAAATTAAAAAGAATCCCACCACTCCCACTGCTTTAATACACCTCAATTAGATCCTTTATTTGGAATACCTCGTGCTTATGAATTTCAAAAAATTTTCACTAATTATTTAGAGTTTTCTTGAATATCAAGTTACCTGTCTTCGCCTCATTCTAATTATTTCTAGTAATTTCGCCGAAATTCTTGTTAGCATCGTATTTTATAGTTGCAAATTTATTAACAAATACTTGAAAATTTGATGATACTTTAATATTTTCTTACAGCTTCTAATTTATTTATTAAGAATTCATTTGATAATGCGATGTATTTTTGGTAAATTCATACTCAAGAAAAGTTGTAAATAATTATGTATACAAAATTATTTTGATTTTGACAAAAACATACTAATTATATCAATACTAATTTATTGATAGAAAAATAGTATTAGTTTAGAAATTGACTGTTATTAATTTTGTGTTAAATAGGATTTTTTACATTGAAATTTAACAAAACATCATTTCCCTATTTCAAACAAAATTTCTTTCTGCAAATAACTAATGCAAACAAATTGCTCTATTCTCAACAATAATCTTAATAGTATATCTATTTTATTAAAACATTTTAAAATCAAAATCAACATTAATAAAATAGTTTATACAACATTATGAAGTTCAGAAAAACGCTATACTAGAAAATTACTAGATTTGTGTGGGATTCTCAATTTTTAAAAGTTTTTTTTCCGAGTTCATTATACTTTTGAAATTAAAATGTATGGTTTTGATTACTATATTAGATTAGCTAACCGTATTCGTCTTGAGAAAATGAATTATAGTGAACGAATACATTTGTTCTGCAAAGCATAAGCAGAAAGAAAATAATGTATATTTTTCCATTTTGAGAATCAACTCCTACTGTGCAAAATATAGTTTAAAAGATTGAAATTTAAAATAGTTGAATATGAATTGAAAATACGATTCCATTTTTGGAATTTACCTTATTATTTCATAAACACGATTGAACTATTGCCATACTATTTACAAATGAAACTTAATATTAGAAACAGTGATGGTGTTGCCCCACCCGATAAAACAAATATATAAATAGAACAATTCTACCACGGTTAAAAGGGAAATTGCACATGAATTTGAATGTTTAATTCATCTTGTGCCCATTCCCACGCTTATTTGTCTGGAACTAATTTCGCATTCTGTATTTTGTATGTATGTACTGATAAATAATACTATGATCTCCTAAATTATGAGATTGTTATTGCTAGTATTGATCTATGTTTGTTTTTAAGTATAATTAAAATATTTTTAATTGATTGCTTTGAAAATCCCTGCGTTTTGGAAGAAAACTGTGATTTTTTTTATGTGTTTAAAAATCAAACACACACACAAAAAAATGTCCTATTTGAAGTATCACATAACTTTATGAATATACTTATTTTCTTTTAAATTTTTAGTATTACGAGATTGTTGAAAATCGAATCAGTAAGAAAATTTTCATTAATGTTAACTATTCCAGAAAATTTTAATATACATAATTGTTCTCAGTTAGTTTATATTATGAATCGATATTCGCATATTATTCTTCGAATTTATTGTCTTCTAACTATTTGAAAAATTCTCTGAAAATTTTTAAAAATTTTAAATGTATTCTGACGTAATAAAAAAAATTTCAAAGAAGACATATTTATTATTATTATTTTTGACTTAATTTTTTTTATACTAGGTTCTTGATGTGTTGTGAGATAAAATTATAATGTAGGATCATTGAAAACGTAAACTATTGTATTGTATTGCAGCTAGTGCATAGTTACTATGCCAACGAAGCATATTTATTGGATATTCTACATAAAATAAAGTTTATCATATTGATATTAAGCTTTGTGTTTCATTAAAGTAAAAAATAATAACCACAGTTTTCTTAAGGCAACGGGTGGTAGTTCTCAAGTTGTTGAAGTTTTGTCAAACAGTCTTGAATTATTAACGATAAAAAATCAATAATTTCTTTTTTCAAGTGAACTTAAAAAAAAAGATTTCAAAAAAATATATGCACGTTATAAAACTATTCACAATATTATATTGATATATATGCAATATGATTTATTGCATATTTATAGCTATAGATTTATATGCAATAGACTTTTTTTTTTTGACAAAAATAATTAAACTATTTACTGTAGATATTTTCTCAGCCTAAGATCTTAAAATGTCACTGTGTATGCATTTTTTGTCGGAAAAAAATCCTCACATTTTTTATAAACTTTTCGAATATTTCTAAACAAAAATAATAGAACCATAGATATATTTTAGACATGCAAACTAAGCCTTACGAACCATTCTAGATGTTAACTTTTTTATGTAGCATGTTGTTCTCGAGGTATGTTGATTATGTAAGAGCTATGTTGGTTATGTAAGAATAATGACTGGCTGATACAGATATCTGCCCCCTTTGCGTCTAGCGGTCTGAAGCCAATTTAGGCTAGTGTTATGGCCTTTGGTACCACAGGCTTCAAGTTCCAATCGCGGCGGTGCCATGGATGTTTTTAGTGTTTCGGAATCCACTTTGAGTATTAGATCCTGGTCTCATATGACCGTGGAGAGTCACAGAGCCCAAATCAAACTTCTCATCAACATCATTCCCCAACTGAAAAAGGGCAACTCTACTTTAGGTACAGTGATGTGGTGTGGAGCAATAGTAGTAGTAATAATAGTAGTAATGGTTCAGAATCTACGTTAAGCTGCACTATAGGTCCCGGACTAATTAGCCTAAAGTGTGCACAAGATGACCGTAGAGCGACAAACCAAACCAAATCTTTCCAACTATGGCGTGCCCATGACTGGAGAGCACCTCAGCATATGTTCTACTGTTCTTTTTTGTGTTTTGTCAATGCTTTTAATGACTGTTTTTGTCGTTTTTTACTGTATTGGGCTGCTCGTCGACTAATGACAGAGAGATAGAAGACAGACATAGGATAAAAAAAAAAAAAGTTATGTAAGAGCCGTAAGAATTAAATCCGATTGTGCTTGCCAATGACGCTTAATTATTTATTTATATACAGAGTGTCTCAGTACCAGGCTTATAAACTCTTAGGAAATGTAGGAGACTCCTACAGGACTCAGAATCTCACAGCAATGCTGGATCGAAAAGGCTTGAGGATAAAGAAAAAGAAAAGACAAGAGGAAATTTACTAGGAAATTTATAATCTTCGCACTGTGAAGAGATAGCCTTAACATACTTTTAAGTTAAATATACAGATATATAAACTCCTTTGTAGAGAGGCCAAATAAAGTTAATTTTTACTATCTTTTCTTTCAACATAAGGCTTCTTTTTTGGGTCGAAACATGTTAATAATCTTTTGTAAGCTACATTCAGCAAGGTTTTGATTACATAATTCATTTCACTACAATCAATCTATATATTCAATATGCATTGATTGAAAACTAAATACTGTTTTTTGTGTGTGTGTGTGTTGTAAATCGAAACTGCAAACGTGCTTTTCTTTAACAGAGAGGAGGAAGGAGTACTTTCTTTTGGGCCTGGGGTGTGGCAGAAGTCGGGGTTAGTCGGTGAAAATCGGGGTGAAACGGGGTCATGTAGCCTGGGGAGCCGACCATTGTGATGACAACTCGGGGAAGGACGTGGGACGATGGGAAAAACCCTCCCCGAAGAAAGGCCGGCTTTGTGTGCGGAATGAAACAACGCATCTCGAAGTTGCAGGTGACATACTGCAAGAATTCAGCCGATACCTTGAACTTATGATCATGAAGAAGATTCTTAGTAGACGACCATTGAGAAATCTAAAGCTGTTCTTCAGACCTTTTTCAAAACGCCCCAGTGAAACTTTTTTAGTGTCTTTTTATGCTTTAACGCCCCAGTGTTCTTTTACGATCCATTAATTATGAGATTTTAGCAAAATTTTTCATTTATTTTGAAGAATTCATAGAAATAAAACAATAGAAAAGATATGCTTCAATTTTTTGCAGATTATACTATAAAAATCCCTTAAAATATTGGGGTATGGATTATATGCTGCTGCGTAACATCTGGAAGATCTGCGTACTGCTGTATATCAACCATTTCCCGAAAGTTTCATAAAAAACGATCGTGTAAAACCTTTTTTTCCCCTACATTAAACACAACATGGCAGTTTGCCTACAACAGATTTCGAGACATGAGAGGTTGTGTTCAAATTATAGGCAGAGAATTACGGTATTAATTTTGAATGTAATAATACACACACATTGAAATGATTTGATGGCAACAGGATGTGCCAGAGGTTGATAGTTGGAGCCCTCTAGCGGTATGCATTGTAGTCCTTGCCATCAGAAAGGAAAAGAAGGTATGCGATTGTTGTGGCAACGTACTGAGGCGTCTCACGCCAACCTTACCTTGGTCAAAGTTATCTATTTTGCTGTTTTCCCCCATACGATACGCATACGCGACA
>BPLQ01015504.1:0-84298 GCA_021605075.1 Caerostris darwini
GAATCAGCCCAAATAAAATTTCGAATATACTTTAAAATAAAAAATAAAAACACACACCATTTTAATTTGAAAATATTCTACTCCCTTTAAAGTTATTGAAACCTAACAAAACATTGAGCTATTTTCACGCTTTATAAATAAATACATTAAATATTTGAATTAAAAACTTAAAACAAAATGGCTGCCGTGATTTACCGAAACCTTCTTCTTCACGAACAACTTGTTGCCTTGTTGCTCTCCCTTCAAACTGATAATGGGATGAAATGGGACTTGGAATGAATTTTTGAAAAAAATAAAAATTGGTCTTAATTTTTGGGCACATATCATAAAAAATGATGGAAAATATATTAATGATTAAATGTGTGTAAAACAATATTTATTTTTTTTTTTTCCTTTCAAAGTTGCCTAGTTAAATACCGCATTATTTTTCAACCTAATGCTTTCTAATTATATATTATACCTATAATTTTATAGATAATGGACATAATAAATGTTTAAAAAAATAGATTTTTATTTAATTAATTAATTGAATTTAATAATTTAATTGTTATTTTTAATTTCGTTCTAGTAATAGAATGTATTTTTTTTAACAAGACATTGTCTATTGAGCAATAAACATAAATGAATTTAATTCATTCATTGCCTGGCCTATTTTTTTTTTGAATTTTAAAAATTGTCCATTATTGAATTAAATTCTTCAGAGTTTAGTAAATTTTGAAATAAATATTTTTCCATTTTAGAATATATATTTCAGCAATGAAAAATTAATTATTTTAAAAAATTAATTAAAAGCCTCTTTCTTATAATACTGCCTGGATTCTCCTATAAAATGATGAGTCAGCCCAAATAAAATTACAAATAATATACTTTAAAATAAAATTTAAAAAAAACACCCTTTTAATTTCAATTTAACTTAAACGTTTTAAAGTTATAGAAATCTAACAAAACTTTGTGCTATTTTCACTTTTCAGAATTAAACGCATTAAATATTTGAATAAAGATTTAAAACAAAATGGCTGCCGTGATTTATCGAAACCTTCTTCTTCACGAACAACTTGTTGCTCTCCCTTCAAACTGATAATGAGATGTCCGAATTCAGGCACTTGGGAAATTCGGCGAAAACAGGTCGATAATTCGCACACGTGTCGACCTTTATAAGTACCTCACCGCTTCTTCAAGTTCCGTTGCCTAGCAACCCCCCTGTGCGTAGGAGCTGCCCCTGATGCCTTTGGTAGTGGATTCTGTTATTGATTTTTATTGATTTTATATATGTCTGCGGTTGATGGAGCTTCATTAATCTCTACCACGGGTGGCCAACTCAAATGATCTTGAAGGCCACTTTGGAACTGCATCATATAAAATTATATATCCCCATATTAGATTTACACCCACTATAGACATTTTTCGGAGGGAAAAATTGAAACATAATGATTTATTATTTTTGATTATTATCAATTATTATTTTTTCTGCTGTTATTATTGTTGTTTTACTATTTTTCCTGAATGTAAACATAGATAATATAATAATAATGATACTAAACGCACATTGCACAGAAATATATAACACTAAAAATAAAATTTATATATATATATATATATATATTTATATATTTATATTTATAAATAAAATTAAAAAAATTAAATCATTAAAAAATATTCATTTTACTAGTGAGATATGTGTTTCTCCACTTTTCACTTAGCTTTTGCAAATCGATCTCAATTTGGGTATTTACACATCGAAATTGGTTTTGCGTCCCCAAAAGCGCTAACAACTTGGACCAAGAGTGTGGTTTGATCTGCTATCAACAATCAACTGTGTGTATCTTGGAATGGTCACTAAGGTCACTTAAAATAAAACATAGAACCTGTTATATTAGATATTTCAAGATTCGAGCGTCTCATGAGTTCGCAGAATATAATTTAAATATTCTGCGAAATCATACTGTAAACTCATACATAAAACAGGCAACATCTGTCATATATTCGCAAGAATATCATTTTAAAATCAAAGTTAATTTTTCTCATAATTTCGGTAATTCATTGTGTTTTGTGTTTGGTCATTTTCTTTTTCGAAAAAACGATTCGCAGATGTAAGTTGAACCCAAAGCGCTAACAACTTTTGTGCCAGATTTCTCAAAAGTGAAACATAGAACCTGTTATATTAGATGTTCCAAGATGTTCGCGCTTCATGAGTTCGCAGAATATAATTTAATTATTCTGCGAAGTCATAAGTACAAACTCATAAATACAACAGGCAATATCTGTCCTATATTCGAAAGAATATTATTTTAAAATCAAAGTTAATTTTTGAATACAGGGATACACACCTAATGTATTTTTTTAATACACTGGTTTTCACTACTTTGTCCGTTATAAAATATATTTTGTAAAAGTGTGATAAATCTCACGGGCCGGAAAAATGTTCAAAGCTGGCCGCGTGGGGGCCACTCCTGCATTAGAGTTTGCCTGGGGCTTGTATATTCTGTTATTGATTTTATGTATGTCTTCGTTTGATGGAGCTTCATTATTCTATACCACGGATGGCCGACTCAAAAGATCTTGTGGGCCACTTTGGAAATGCATCATAACACCATATGAAATTATATTTAGACCCACTAATAATAATAATTGGTCTTACTTTTTGGACACAGTAGTATTTTTTCAGTTTTGAATTTTAAAAATTATTCACTATTGAATTTTATTCTTTTAAAGCTTTGCAAACATTTAAATATATATATATTTTCATATCAGAATGTATATTTCAGCAATGCAAAATTAATTATTTTAAAAAATTAATTGAAGGGCTCATTCTTATAATACTGCTTGGATTCTCCTATAAATATATCACTATAAATATTTTTGGAAGTGAAAAATTGAAGTATGATGAGTCATTATTTCTGTGTTTACTGTTGTTCTTACATGCAAACATATACAATATAACAACAATGACACTAAACGCTTATTGTAAAGAAATATATAACACTAAAAATGAAATATATAAATGTAAAAGAACTTTAAAAAAAAATGAAATATTAAAAAATATTTATTTCGCTAGTGGGATATTTGTTTCTCCACTCTTTCACTTAGCTTTTATATATCGATCCCAATTTGGGTATTCACATCGTAATGGGTGTTGCATTTCAATGTCCGTTTTGTTTGAGCGTGTTTTGTGTTTGGTCATTTTCTTTTTCGAAAAAACGATTCGCAGGTGTAAGTTGAACCCAAAGCGCTAACAACTTTTGTGCCAGATTTCTCAAAAGTGAAACATAGAACCTGTTATATTAGATGTTCCAAGATGTTCGCGCTTCATGCGTTCGCAAAATATAATTTAATTATTCTGCGAAGTCATAAGTACAAACTCATAAATACAACAGGCAATATCTGTCCTATATTCGAAAGAATATTATTTTAAAATCAAAGTTAATTTTTGAATACATAGATACCCACGTAATGTAGTTTTTTAATACATTGGTTTTCACTATCTTGGCCATTATAAAATTCATATATTTTGTAAAAGTGTGATCAAACTCACGGTCCGGAAAAATGTTCAAGGTGGGCCACCCCTGTCTTAGAGCTTTGCCTGGGGCTTGTGAATTCTGTTTTTGATTTTTATGTACGTCTTCGTTTGTTGGTCTTCATTATTCTGTGCCAGGGAGTGTTTGGGCAATTTGAGAATGTTTTGAACTCAAAAGGTTTCACCTCTATATGAATTTAATGTAATTATTTTATTGGTAAAGTATGTAGGTGACGTCACATTAGTTATTACCAGAAGTTTTTCTCACCGTTTTCGATTTTGATTAATTAGCTTGTGTATTTAACGGTGGTTAAACAAGTATTTGTTTTGTTTACCGCTTCTCAGAAAAAATTACTTCATGCTCTTTGTAGAAATCTGCCTTTTTAAAGCGAACAGTAAAAAATAGTAGTAAACATAGTAACATAGTAAAAAATTGTGTATGTGTATTTCAATTCCTTCTATTAGCTCACACTCTCCCTATATATATCTTGTACAAATTTTCAATCATTAATAAAATATTTTTTATCCATCTACTCACGTTCAAATACATTTTTCTTGAACTTGTAGTGGATGTTAATGCAATTTTTTCAAATAGTAATTCATTCATTAAATTTAATAAATTAATTTTGGTTTTTTTTTATTATTTTTTTTTATTAGATTTAAGTTGCATATATCTACCAATAGATGGCACCAGATAAACTTAAAAAAATGAATGAAAATTATTTATAAAGGTCTGTCTGCAATAGAGTGAAAAAAAAGTAGGAATTGACTTAAATTTTTTTTTTTTTTTATATTACTTGTTTTTTTAATAAATCTATCTATATATATATATATGTTTATACATTATATTTGTGCGTGTGTGTACATTTGTGCATATGTAGTATATATATTGTTGTTGTTGCTCTAATTCAGCTGGCAATACAGAGACAGTTAATCTTTATGTCATCAGCAAGGACTGCACCACTGTTACTCATTTAGCACTACCCAGGGGCAAATGTAGTTTGAAGATATGCTACGGACACGAATAACACTACCCCCACAACGTTCTACGATCACATGAGATCGGGACCTACGGTTTAAAGTGGATTCCGAACCACTACAAACACTCATGGCACCGCCGGGATGCAAACCCGAAACCTGTCGTACCAAGGGCCAATATATATATATGTATATATGCATATATAAATGTATATCACAAAACAAGTTATCAAAAATAAGTACAGTACAAAACCTCTAAGGAATAATCAAATTAATCATCTTAAAACTTAGTGAAATGTTGCAAATAAGCCAGCTTGAATTTATAAAATTTATTAAAATCAGCCATTGTACCAATCACATTACATATAAAAATGAAGATAATGAAGTATAATATGACAGCGGAAATTATGAATAACATTCAAAACAAGTAATATATAAAAAAAAAAAAAATTTAAAGTCAATCCCTACTTTTTTTTTCACTATATTGCAGAAAGTCCTTCATAAATAATTTTCATTTATTTTTTTAAGTTTATCTGGCGTCATCTATTGGTAGATACATGCAACTTAAATCTAAAAGAAACTAAAATTAATTAATGAAATTTAATGAATGAATTAATATTTGAAAAAACCGTATTAGCATCCAGTGTCCTCCACTACAAGTTCAACAAAAATGTATTTCAACTTCAGTGGATGAATAAAAAGTATTTTATTAACGATTGAAAATTTGAACAAGATATGTATAGGGAGAGTGTGAGCTAATAGAAGGAATTGAAGAATGATCCTAATGAGAAAGATTAACCCGGTGAATTACAGTCAATGAATTATTGCTCTATTTTGTTAATAGTAATATTATTAGATCACGCTTGATTCATTATTTGCAGTTATTTCTTTTAATGTTGTCAATGAATGGGCGCACTAAACCCACATTCAACTACCTGAGCTAAGATGCATATAAATAGTATGTCCTTCATGGTGTTGCAATTTTCACAAACATGAGTTTATTTGGATAAAAAGCGAGCAAAATGAACTTTTTTTATTTATCATTAGGAAAATAAATTCAGATGACAATTTTCTAAGATCAAATTAGGATTTAATGTTATTTACTTAATACTTATTGGATGGTTCAAATGAACGTCAGATTTTTTCTTTTTTTTAAGATTTTCCAATTCAATAAAGAGATGGTTTTTTATTTTGCTGTTTTAATGAATTTCAATGAACTACGCGAAGAATATTTGATACCTCCTTGTTGCAGTGAGCATGGCACAATGACTTTGATGTTCTATTTATAAACAAATACAACATCATTAATATGCTATACATAATAAGCACGATTTACCAAACGCGTTGTGATTAATTGTAAAAATAGATTTTATCAAAATTAATTCTGAAATTTAAAATCATATTTATAATTTTTAATTTATTCATTTATAAAGACGACGATTTGCCAGATTAATGGAGAACCTTGGTTGCTTAGCAACCTCTATCTCCTGCTTTGCGAGTGAAGGAAATTTCCTAAGCTTTAAGCCCATTGATTAGATAGAAATAAAACAATACAAGTATATTATTAATTTATTAAAAAATTAATTATTTGAAATTTTAGTTAATTAAGAAAATAAAAAAATATATAAAAAAATTATGCATATATATATATTTTTTATATTATTATTATAATTTCAAGAAGGTAAAAAAAAAGATAAACAATAGAAACCAACAATAACGATTGGAGAGGAAATTGTGACTCAGTGGAGAAACTGCATGGACATTCGGAAAGGAGGTCATTTATAAAGATACTACTCACTTCGTAATATATACATAGGTACAACACAAGGTGTACAATACTATATACAAGGTGATTAAACGATCACGAGACAAACATTGGGGCGTGGTTACAGCTTACTAAAACATAAATTTTTTGTATAGGAATTGTAGGGTCGGAAGTAACGCGGGTACTTACGTATTAACGCCACCGCGCCTGCAGATTTGGCGGTTTTTAAGTGGCGCCAATATACACTTAAAATTTTTGTGACACATCATAAAATATATAAAACACTTTATTTAAAATTAAAACACTTTCAAAATTCAAAACACTTTATTTAAAAACAAAGTAGTCAATCGAATTTCAGTGGAAAATGGGCCGATATAGAGTTTAACGTAGATTCAAAACAGTCTATTTTGGCGCATTGGCAACTGTTTATTGGCGCAGCTTTTGCTGCGGTGGCGTTAATACGTAAGTACCGTAACGCGTTGCAAATATGAGCAGAAAAACTGTTTATTGTGCTCCACTGTTTCGACCCACAGAGAGGCATGCTCGGTAGCGTCGAAGGAGCGATTGTCGAACAGTTCCAAAGATGCCAGGCATCTCGAGCAGCCGCAATGGAGCAGCGAGGTCCTCAATAGCGTCAACTGGAATCTTGTAAATGAACAAACACAGAGTGAGTGCACATCGGGGTTGCCAGCTAGAGGATTGGACTACAATTTAAAGTGGATTCCGAACCACTACAAACATCCATGGCATCGCCCGAAACCTGTGGTACAGAGATCCAGAGCGCTAGCCACTCTGCCATTCAGGCCCTAATGCGTCAAACTTTTTTTCCTTTCTAATGCAGCTGGCAAACACCTAGACAACTTGGTCCTTGGATGCCTTAAGGCAAGCGCTTCACAGACGTTACTCACTTTGCATGACCCAGGGGTCGCGTGTCACTTGAAGATAAGCCACGGACGCGGAGTAACAATGCCCCCGCAACGCTCTACGATCCTATTAGACCAAGACCTACAGTTTAAAGTGGATTCCGAACTACTACAAACACCCATGGCACCGCCGGGACTCGAACCCGAAACAGTGCGCTAGCCACTCGGCCATTCAGGCCCTAATGCGTCAAACTATAAGCAATAAAAAAAATGTAAGGCAGCTGGAAGATTTGAAACCCGTCACGTGACGTTGGGGCACTGTGACAAGCTGTTGCGAAAAGCGTCACTTTCGACCCTGCATTCCTATGCAAAAAACATTTTAATTTTAATAATCCCCAAAGTTTGTCCCATGCTTGCTGAATCACCCTGTGTATGTATATATTAATAAATGGGTAGTATCTTTATAAATAGATAAGTTATAATTTATAAAGCATCATGTTTTTTTTTGCCAATATATGACAAGCAGCCATATTGCCAAGAAGATTCCACTGCAAGATATCACAAAATATAATAGTTTGTTACTGGATAGCTTGGAACTATATGTATGTAATGGGAATGGAACTTTTAAATTAATAACTATACGTACTAACTATATATAAGTATTGGCGAATTACAGTACTTCGAATTAAAATACGTGGTACTAAAAGCTCTATAATTATGAAATACTTAAATATTTTATAGATACTACTCTGGTGAGTTTTCGAACACATTCATTCAAAAATTTGGTACTTACATATTAACGCCACCACAGCTACAGATTTGGCGGTTTTTAAGTGGCGCCAATCTACACTTAAAATTTTTGTGACAAATCATAAAATATATAAAACACTTTATTTAAAATCAAAACACTTTCAAAATTCAAAACACTTTATTTAAAAACAAAGTAGTCAATCGAATTTCGGTGGAAAATAGCCGATGTAGAGTTTAACATAGTTTCAAAACAGTCTCTATTTTGGCGCATTGGCAGATCTTTATTGGCGCGTTAGCGTAACTTCTGCTGCGGTGGCGTTAATACGTAAGTACCAAAAATTTTAACCCAAAGAGAAAGAATGAAATATTTCGTACATCCAAGCAAATGTTTATTATTATTACAGCAAAAATAATTTTTGATTCTATGGGCAAAAATAATCAAAACTAATTATATTGCAAATATATGAGTAACAGTAGATTAAAGATTTGCTTAGGAAAAAAAACGAATGTGTTTTCATCGGCAAATTGAGTGAGTCTCACCTACAGAAGGTGCCATCGTCATCTGGAAGTGGAGTTGAACTGGCCGAAAAACTCTTTCGTTGGCACATTGGTGTAGACAACTTTTTCCAGGAACTCTTGCTGCCGTCTCTGCTCATAGGAGAGCTCCGTGTTTTTGCAACTGACCTTCTTGTTGAAGTCAAACCTGCACCCTTTATTCTCTTGTTCCATGAGCAGAGCGATGTTCTCTTGGTGAATGAGTTGGGCGTCCCATTCTTCTTTCACTCGCGGCTCCTGGTCCTTTTTTTTCTTTTTCTTTCGATCATTTGCTGCACCTGTCCCTCCCTGTACCCTTCCAGCTGCATCTCACTCATCCCTTTCCATCTGTCCGGCACCACACGATTGGGTCAGAAGCTACTTCTGGCCACGTTCGGATCTTCCGAATGGAGATCGCTCCGGATGTTGTACTCGATGTACTTCTTTTCCGAGATGTCGTCCGATATTTTCTCTCAGTTTCATGTCCCGGGTTTTCCCCGGCGATCATCTTGTTCTCATCTTTGAGATCCGCGACGGCCTTCCTCCTGTTCTTCGGCCAACTGGAGGGCGTGGTTGTCCTGCACCAAGAGCATATCCTCAAAGTCCTGCTTCTCTTTGTCGAGCTTGAAGTTCTGCATCCGCTTCTCCTGCATCTGTTGCAACAACACATCTCTCACCTGATTCTTCAGCTTCCTCATCCGTCCCTTGTTTTCATCCGTTCCATGATCCGTCCCCTGTTTTCATCCGTTCCCTGATTTCATCCGCTCCCTGTTTTCATTCGTTCCTTATTTTCATCCGTTCTCTGTTTTCATCCGTTCCCTGATCCGTACCCCGTTCATCCGTAACCCGTTTCACCTGTTTCTTCATCTGTTCCCTGTTTTCATCCGTTCCCTGTTCATCCGTTTCCTGTTTCGCCTGTTTCTACATCCGTTCCCTGTTTTCATCCGTTCTTCATCCATTCCAGGTTCCTCCGTCCTTCATCCGTTCCCTGTTTCATCTGTTTCTTCATCCATTCCCTGTTTTCATCCGTTCCCTGATCCGTACCCCGTTCATCCGTTCCCTGTTTCACCTGTTTCTTCATCTGTTCCCTCTTTTCATACGTTCTTCATCCGTACCCTGATCCGATTCGTGTTCATCCGTTCCCTGTTTCGCATGTTTCTTCATCCGCTCCCTGATCCATACCCTGTTCATCCGTCCCCTGTTTCGCCTGTTTCTTTATCCGTTCCCTGTTTTTATCCGTTCTTCATCCGATCCATGTTTTCGTGGTCCTCGCCAGCCAGTTTCTGGGCTCCTGAAATCAGACAGGCCTCGTCGGCAGAGATTCTAGGGGGGGCATTCCTTCTTCAGCCGGTTCGGATCGCATAAATCGAACTCCTTCCTGCACTCCGGTCTCTGTTCCTGCGTTCGATACTCGTCCACCTTCCTGTTCTTCTCACGAATCTCTTCCCGCTTCTGTTTCTCCAGCAGTTTCGCCAAATCCCCCCGCCGCTTGGCGTCTTCGGCGAAGTGCCTCTCTCCCCCTCGTCGCCCTGGATCTCGCCACGCGACGCTCCTGCACCTGGTAGTCGAGGGCGTCCACGCCAATCTGTCTCTTGGCCTCGAAGATTCGTCGCTTGCGAGCCTCCTCGGTCAGTCGCCGCCGGTTCATATCCATCAATGATAACAGAGAAGACCGCCTACAAATCGAATATAAAATTTCTTCAATTAATGTGATTTGTTTTTGATAGTCATCTTTAGCAAATTTTTCTCATAGTGCAGTCTGTTGCAAATGTTGATCTACCACCGAAATAAAGCGCAGCACGTATCAAACTCGTGACAGAGAGCTACGATCTGCAATTTAAAAAGTCGAAAAGGATAAATATAGTGTTTAGTAGTCATGTGAAAACTTTAAAATTTTCATTTAGCATGCTGACTCAAAATCTGTTTTAAAACAATACAGTTCATGGCAGTGTTTTCAGCAATCCATAAGCAGATGAATCAAATCTATAGTTTGATATATTTTAAACATCGGTGTCCCATTTATGTATACCACTAAATGGGTTGGTAACTAAATGGTAAAACCAACCCATTATGGCCCAACCATAATGGGTTGACATTTTCGCTGCCGGTTACACGAGTATGTAGCTGTTGCCCAGCCGTTTTTCAGCATTTATGACTGCAGGAGATTAGCATTTATGACTGAAAAGTGGTCATAAAACAGAATTATGTGTGCCATATAGGATTACTAAATAGCATGCAGGTCTTTTCTGACGGAATATTTTGAAGCCATGACATTAGAGGAAAAATTATCTCCTAACTGCTACACTACGCACTGGTGCGTGATGGGTAAACATGAAACAAAAAAGTGGAAACTAGGTGACAAAATGCATTATTCAATTCCTACTATTATCTCACACTCTCCCTATATATATCTTGCTCAAATTTTGAATCGTTCATAAAACACTTTTTAATCCATCCACTCGAGCTCAAATGCATTTTTTTAACTTGTAGTGAATGACACGGGATGTGAATACAGTTTTTTCAAATATTAATTCAGTAATTAAATTTAGTTAGTTATTTTTAGGGTTTTTTTTAGATTTAAGTTGCATGTATCTACTCATAGATGGCGCCAGATGCAACAGGAAAATTTCACTTGAAATGAAAACCTTTCTTATCAGCTCCCTCTATATATCTTGTTCAAATTTTCAATCGTTCATGAAACACTTTTAACTTTCTTTGTTAACTTAAGTAGGAGATGACTTTAAATTTTTATTTTTTATTTTACTTGTTTTTGTTTGATATTTTATCATTAAGAAATATAAATGAACTATAGTATTAGTGCAAACTTTGTGGTGGAATGAATTCTTCGCTGTCATACTCAACCTCCCTCGTCCGATAGTTCAATACATCGTCTGTCAGAAGCTTATTAGATCGCTTTTTTCTCTCTTAGGGGCGAGAAGGCCCTGTAGAAGTAGCGCCTCTACAACTCATTTACGAATTTTTTTAATAACTCATAAAGCGATACATTCGCAACCACATAACTTTATACGGTACTTAAGTATTAACGCCACCGCAGCTACAGATTTGGCGGCTTTTAAGTGGCGCCAATCTACACTTAAAATTTTTGTGACAAATCATAAATTATATAAAACACTTTATTTAAAATCAAAACACTTTCAAAATTCAAAACACTTTATTTAAAAACAAAGTAGTCAATCGGATTTCGGTGGAAAATGGGCCGATGTAGAGTTTAACACAGATTCAAAACAGTCGCTATTTTGGCGCATTGCAGCTCTTTATTGGCGCATTAGCGCAACTTCTGCTGCAGTGGCGTTAATACGTAAGTACTCTTTATACAAGTAGTCTCTGCTTGGTGTTGAAGATTCGTCGCTTGCGAGCCTCCTCGGCCGGTTCATATCCATCGATAGAGAGTTTTTGCATACCGTATTCTGGACGTCCGTTAGTTTTTTCTCCCTACTGCGCATGCTCATAGGAAATTGCGCATGCGTATCTGCAATAATGTTTCCTATGAGCATGCGCGCTAGGGAGAAGAAGCTAACTGACGTCCAAAATACGGTATGCAAAAACTCTCTAATAACAGAGAAGACCGCCTACGAATTGAACGAAAATTTTTTCTTCAATTAATGAGATTTGATTTTGATAGTCATCTTTAGCAATCTTAGTTATTTATCTTTTCTCATAGTGCAGTATATTTCAAATGTTGATCCCCCACAGAAACAACGAGTAAACATTTGCAACAACTCGTGACAAAAAAATTTGAAGTCAAAATTTTTCTTTTTTTTCACTCTATTGCAGAAAGTGTTTTATAAATAATTTTCATTCATTTTTTTTTTAAGTGTATCTGGCGCCATCTATGGGTAGATACATGCAACTTAAGTCTAAAAAAAAATTAAAATGAATGAATTAAATTTAATGAACGATTTAATATTTGAAAAAACTGCATTCACATACAGTGTCATCCATTACAAGTTTAATGAAAAAAATGCATTTGAATTCGAGTGGATGAATAAAAAGCATTTTATGAACGATTAGAAGTTTGAACAAGATATATATACGGAGAGTGTGAGCTAATAGAAGGAATTGAAAAAGGATAAATATAGTGTTTAGTAGTCTTGTGAAAACTTTAAAATTTTCATTTAACTTGCAGATTCAAAATCTGCTTTAAGCAATGGCAATGTTTTCAGCTATCTTATTCATCAATCAATAAGCAGATGAATTAAATCCACATTTTGATATATTTTGAAACATCTGTGTTCCATTTATGTATACTACTAACAGTCCACATTGATTGACATTTTCGCTGCAGGTCACATGAAAATGGAATTATTGCCCTGCCGTTTTTCAATTCCTTCTATTAGTTCACTCTCTCCCTATATATATATCTTGTTCAAATTTTCAATCGTTCATGAAACACTTTTTTATTCATCAAGTACAAATACATTTTCACTCAAGTACAAATACATTTTTTTCATTAAACTTATAATGGATGACACTGGATGTGAATACAGTTTTTTCAAATATTAATTCAGTAATTAAATTTAATTCATTTAAATTTTTTTAGATTTAAGTTGCATCTATCAATAGATGTGGCCAGATAAACTTAAAAATATGAATGAAAATTATTTATATAGGACTTTCTGCAAAAGAGTGAAAAAAAAGTAGGAATTGACTCTAAACTTTTTTTTATATTACTTGTTTTTCATTGAACTTGCTGATTCAAAATCTGCTTGAAACAGTACAGTTTATGGCAATATTTTCAGCCATCTGTTTATCAATTAATAAGCAGAGGATTTTACCTCACCAAAACAATCCGCCAAAAGCTAGAAAGTTTCATATAAATTTCTCTTGCCTTTACAGTTCCCCAGAATATTAAGCGTGAGATATCCAAAAGGTCGGGACAGTTAATTCAAATATATATTTGCAATATGCAATGACGAGATGCCACAAAATACACTGAAGTGACAAAAGTCATGGGATAGCAATATGCAAATTTTCAGATGGCAGTAGCATCGCGTAGAACAGGTATAAATGCGCAGTGCTTTCACAGAGCTTTCATTTCTGTTCAAGTTATTCATGTGAAGAGGTTTTGACGTGATGATGACCGCATGACGGGAATTAAGAGACTTTGAACGCGGAATGTTAGTTGGAGCTAGACGTATGGGTCATGCCATTTCGGAAATCGTTAGGGAAATCAACATTCCCAGATCCACTGTGTCAAGGGTGTGCCGAGAGTATGAAATTTCAGGCATAACATCCCACCCTGGACAGCGCAGTGATCGATCGCCTGCACTTAACGACCGAGACCGGCGACGTCTGCAAAGAGTCGTAAATTCTAACAGACGAGCAACACTGCGTCAAATAACCGCAGCAATCAATGTGGGACGTACAAGGGACTTGTCTGTTAGAACTGTGCGGAGAAATTTGGCGTTCTTGGGCTATTCCAGCAGAAGACCAACTCGAGTGCCTTTACTGACAGAACGACATCGCTTGCAGCGACTCTCGTGGGCACGTGAGCATATCGGTTGGTCCCTAGATGAATGGAAAACCGTGGCCTGGTCCGATGAGTCACGATTTCAGTTGGTAAGAGCTGATGGTAGGGTTCGGGTGTGGCGCAGACCCCACGAAGCCATGGACCCAAACTGTCAGCAAGGCACTGTTCAAGCTGGTGGTGGCTCCGTAATGGTGTGGGCTGTTTTCATGGCATGGACTTGGTCCTCTGGTGCGACTGGACCGAACATTGACTGGAAATGCTTATGTTCAGCTACTTGGAGATCACTTGCAGCCATTCATGGACTTCATGTACCCAAACAACGATGGGATTTTTATGGATGACAATGCGCCATGTCACCGGGCCACAACTGTTCGCGATTGGTTTGAAGAACATTCTGGACAATTCCAACGAATGATCTGGCCACCTAGATCGCCCGACATGAATACCATGGAGCATTTATGGGACATCATCGAGAGGTCTGTTCGTGCCCAAACTCCTGCACCATCAACGCTTTCACAATTATGGACGTCTATCGAGACAGCATGGCTCAATATTCCTGCAGAAGACTTCCAACGACTTGTTGAGTCCATGCCACGTCGAGTCGCTGCACTTCGCCGGGAAAAAGTAGGACCGATACGATATTAAGAGGTATCACATGACTTTTGTCACTTCAGTGTATAATAGACATACAGTCACAAAAAACCGCATATAACACGACTAACTATTAAAGAAAGTTCCAAAGTTTTTTTTTTGTTCCAATGCAGCTGGCACAGCTTGTTCTCGGAGGCCTTAAGGCAAGCGCTGCACAGACGTTACTCACTTTGCATTACCCAGGGGGCGCGTGTAAGTTGAACTTACGGACGCGGAGTAACAATGCCCCCGCAACGCTCTACGATCCTATTAGGACCGGGACCTACTTTTTAAAGTGGATTCCGAACCACTACAAACATCCATGGCACCGCCGGGACTCCAACCCGAGACCTGTGGTACCGAGCGCCAGAGCGCTAACCACTCGGCCATTCAGGCCCGAAAGTTCCAAAGTTGAGAGAGAAAAAAAGTTCTTAAGCCGAATCACGGTTACAGTTAAGAGAGGTAAAGTGTTCACGTGACAAACAAATAAAAAGCTCTAGATCGACATCATTTTCGACATGAGAAACAAATTTGTATTTTTGAACATCGGTGTCCCATTCATGTATACCACTAACAGCCCACATTGGTTGACATTTTAGCTGCAGGTCACGTGAGTTATTGCCCCGCCGTTTTCCCAAGAGGCGATTTGTTTTTTATGATTTAAAAGTGTTGATAAAACAGGATTAAGCGTGTTATATTGATCACTGAGTATAATGTAGGCCTTTCCTGATGGAATATTTTGACGCTATGACATGACAGACATTAGAGGGAAAATTATCTCCCAATTGCCACACTATGCACTGGTTTACATATCACTGGCTCGTGAGATGTAAATTTGAAATAAAACCTACATAGAAAAGTAATCATATTCCTTAAGATTTCAAATGAATATATATTTTTTTTCTTTCTAATGCAGCTGGCAAACACTTAGACAGCTTGGTCTTGGATGCTTTAACGCAAGCGCTGCACAGACGTTACTCACTTAGCACTACCCAGGGGGCGCTTGTAACTTGAAGATAAGCCACGGACGCGGAGTAACAACTCTCTACGATCCTATTAGACAGGGACCTATGGTTTAAAGTGGATTCCGAACCACTACAAACATCCATGGCACCACCGGGATTCGAACCCGAAACCTGTGGTACCGAGCGCCAGAGCGCTAGCCACTCGACCATTCAGACCCACTCAAATGGAAATATAAATTTTTCAAAACTTCCATTCTGATATTAAAAAGTTCAATTTCACATACTTTTAATTTTCTTATGCATTTACGTGTCACATGGAGAATAATTCACTACTGAAAACAATTACATTTTTCACGAAGGCTTCCGCTTAAAATTCCTTTGTAATCCACCATTTGAAGAGCCGCTCAGATAGCAACATTTGAGTAGTAATGTACACTTAACAGCCAAAACATTATGACCGCCTGTCAATAACGAGTTGGCCCCCCTTTGGCGCGCAACACAGCTTCAACCCACCTTGGCATGGATGCCGCAAGTCCTTGGTAGATGGCCGGAGACAGATTGTACCAGATGTTTAAGCAACGGTCACGCAAATCCGAGATATTGCGAATGGGTGGTCTTTGAACTCTGAGCTGCCGTCCCAGGACATCCCAAATGTGTTCTATCGGATTAAGATCCGGTGAGTTAGGCGGCCAGGACATTAACTGGAATTCAGCATCATGTTCCTGGAACCACTCCAACACAATTTTAGCCTTGTGACAAGGGGCGTTGTCCTGTTGGAACATTCCATTTCCAGCTGGAAAAACAGAGGTCATGTACGGTCCGCAATGATGTTCAGATACCCTGTAGCATTCATGGTCTGCTCTACCACAACCACGAGTCCCAGAGACGCCCAAGAGAACGTCCCCCAAAGCATAATACGTCACGCGTCCACGTCATCCAGGCGAGTTCATTGCAAAATGTAGGGGTGGTCATAATGTTTCGGCTCTTGAGTGTAAGATGAAATAGTGTGATTGTTCCACTGGCAAAATGGGTGCTACTACTGCCCCCAAAAAGTAAGACCAATTATTTAATTTTTTCAAAAATTCTTTACTTGTTCTTCCAAATTTATTTCGTCGCCTTCAAAGGAATCCCCTCCGGACACAATGCACTTATGCCAATTTTATGTCCAATCCTCAATGCATGCTAAAAAGTCATCGCCAGGGAGAAAGCAAGCCTTCAAAGAGAGCGGCAATTCACGCTGTATCGACACGCACTGAAAACGGTGTCCCCAGAGGGATGTTTTGAGTTTAGGGAATAGCCAGAAGTCGCACGGTGTGAATACGGTGGTTGTGGAACGACATGGGCTTCATTTCTGGCGAAAAAGTGACGAATAATCAATGCAGTGTGAGCTGGCGCATTCAGTGTTTTCGGTACCCATCGAGATTGGACGCGTTTGAGGCCCAAAATGGAACACAATTTCAAGCAAGAGGTCGTGAACAGTGCCAGCAACTTAAAAAAGAAAAGAAGAAAGCCCCGGGAAATTTAAATTGAAAAGGGGTTTTACTTTTTGGACACAGTAGCATATGTCAATCACGCTCTGTTTTTTATAGGCATAAAACTAACAAAATGGCATAAACTATATTGATGGCATAAAAGTAACAAAATAATTTTCGGTTTTAAAGATGTCCTGTGACCGACACTTTTGAAATTCCAACATCATCATCAAGGTCCCTAATTGTAAATCGACGGTTTTCAAGCACCCAATCTTTAATTTTTTGGACATGAGCTTCGTCAGTTGAGGTGGAGGGTCGACCCGAGGGCTCTTCGTTTTCTCTGCCTTCTTTGAACTTCATACCGCTTGTAAACATTTGTTTCCGATATAAGAATGCCTTCTGCAACATTCTGTACGTTTCCGCAAACAAAATTGAATGCAAGTTCTTTGCTCACTTAATTCAGATGTTTCAAAAACCGCCGGAATCAGTTTCAGCGTCTCACAAAGGAACTCGAACACTCACGAGTATTGTGACGTCACATTTCACACAGTTGCCAGAAACCTGAAAAAGAGAAACTCCATAAGCCCCGGAAATTTTAAATTGAAAATGGGTCTTACTTTTTGGACGCAGTAGTACAGACATGAGCAATTTTAATTTCGTTGGAAAATTTTAAACATTTTAAAATATTAGGAAGGTTTGAAAATGAACGTCAGAGAGAATTGATTAAAATACTTTCTAATTCTGGTCTAATGAAATAATAGCATTTTCCGGAGATCGCTGCCCTGTAATCGAAATTGACGTGTTATCTTCTTTTTCTTTTCTTATCAATCAGCACAACTTTCAGTTGACATACATAAAATATTTATTCACATTCCAAAATACTTATTCGAGCAACCGCCCGCCATCAGCAACTCCGTCGCGTTTCTTCTTCTGCCCTTGCTCTTACATTCGAATCCCCGTATAAGACAACAGCCTTATATGGAGTTACAGGATAGAAGAGTCTCTTGTTCATGGCGCCATCTGCTGTCATTTATAATGACAAATAGTTTTCAGACGTAAACGGTGAAACTAATGAACAGGGAATATAGCACGCTTAAATAATTGAAATATGTGGTTAAGAATAAATAACTGATTAAATTTTGTAGCAAAATAAATGCATGTTTTAAGTAAGTAGTATTATTCTAAATATAATGTTAATGTTAGATGGTAATTTAATATATAAATAAATATATATTCAGAGGGTTCGGTGTGGAGGGTAAATATTCAATAATTTTGAAAAGTAATTCGAATATTTAAATACAATTGCGATCTCGAAATCTAACGCCCATCGGATAGCTTTTGTTGAGAATTGTTGTTTTTCATACAAATCTGAATTGTTCGACGAAGCCTCTGAATTGCTGTGAATTGTTGCATTTTCAATGCATGCTGTATTCTACAACTTTTTATTTTTGAGCATCAGTTAACAAGAACAGGAAAGTCATAGCCTTCTGCAGCCATTTTTTCATTATTCAACTAAATATTATCATAATCATCATTGGCGCAACAGGCCCATGGTGGGCCGTCTGGCAGATTTCGAAACATGAGATGTTTTTATTTTACGGGGTAGGGTTGTCAGTCCTATGCCCAACAGCTATGCTAGACCGGGACCTATGGTTTAAAGTGGATTCCGAACCACTACAAACATCCACGGCACCGAACCCGAAACATGTGGTACCACAGCGCTAGCCACTCTGCCATTCAGGCCCTAAATATTATTATAACACAGTAAAGCATTGCTTGACGCGGGGAGTAGGTTCCAATAATTTCCCGCCTAAACGAAACACGTATATAATGGGGATAAGAGAACTGAGGACGGAGAATATGAAAATTGATCACGTTTTATTTTGTAGCGTTAAATAGCTTATTATTACATTCATTACAGACTTATTTATTGCTGATATCGTGTAAACTATTTGTTATTATAAAAGACAACAGATGGCGCCACGAACTCCGTATAAGGGTGTTGTCTTGTACGGGGATTCCAATGTAAGAGAAAGGGCAAGAAAGGAACGCGACGGAGTTGCTGATGTCATGTAAACTGTTTGTTATCATGAAAGACAACAGATGGCGCCACGAACAAGAGATGTACCTCCATGCAAGTGTGTTGCCTTGTACGGGGATTCCAATGTAAGAGAAAGGGCAAGGAAGGAGTTCTGGTGGCTCGATGAAGTGTTTTTGGTACCAATGAAATTCATATATAAATCAACTGAAAGTTGTTTCAATTAATGATAAAAGAAAAAATAAGATAAAAATTGTTTTTTTATTCATAAAACATTCACGAAAATAAATAAAAAGTTCGAGTTATGTCCTCTTTTGACATTATTTTTTGTCATCTAACGTCGTTCATCAAAGGGGCCTGAATGGCCGAGTGGCTAGCGCTCTGGCGCTCGGTACTCCAGGTTTCGGGTTCGAGTCCCGGCGGTGCCATGGCTGTGTGTAGTGGTTCGGAATCCACCTTAAACCGTAGGTCCCCGTCTAATAGGATCGTAGAGCGTTGCAGGGGCATTGTTACTCCGCGTCCGTGGCTTATCTTCAAGTGACACGCGCCCCTTGGGTAATGTAAAGTGAGTAACGTCTGTGCAGCGCTTACCTTAAGACGTCCATGTCTGTTTGCCAGCTGCATTGGAAAAAAAAAACGTCGTTCAGAAAGCCCTTTCCGATCGCCCAAGTCATCGTCTTATCTCTGAACTTTTCACAAAATGTAAAACATGTGTATTAATGGATCCATAATTTCGGCTATAATTTTTTTTAAGAAAATCTGTTGAAACAACTGTTCATCTTCAGAAACGTCAGTATCGTCATCTTTGTACACTTGTTGTTCCAATAATTCTTTATGATCTTCGTTCTGAAGACTTTCAGTAATTTTTTTTTCTTTGTTCTAATGCTGCTGGTAAACACTTAGACAGTTGTCTTGGATGCCTTAAGGAAAGCACCGCATCGACGTTACTCACTTAGCACTATCCAGGAGGTGCGTGTAGCTTGAAGATAAGATCCCCGAAACGCCTTACGATCCTGTTAGACTGGGACCTACAGTTTAAAGTGGATTTTGAACCGCTACTAACATCCATGTCCCCGCCGGGACTCGAACCCGAAACCTGTGATAAGAGCGACCCTTCAGGCCCCTTTTTCACTAATTGTAACTTCAATAAGCTGCGCAGTTATATTAATTCTATAAAAAATATAAATTCTAAAAAATAATAATAAATAAATTTTATAAAAAAATATAACCTCCCTCTGAAAGAAATAATCAAGCATTTAGGCACCGTCACTTTAAAGGGCAGGGTGCTCAGAAGGTCCACCTCCCCGTGGTAACACTTTTGAGTGGCCGAGAGATCTGCAACTTGGCATTATTGTTAGATGACTGAACTCCGTTTCAGCATGTTTTGTTGTATGTTGTTCTTTTTTTTATTCGTTGTTTTTTTTTTTTTTTTGCTGTAATTGTTCATAATCTGCCATTAGAAATAAAAAAAAAATAATAATAAAAAAACAAACTTCAAACGGCATAACCGCTTTTCAGAAAATATGTCGTCAAAACTTTAGCAACCCTCCTGGCTGCGATATATAGGGCTAGATAGGAAATGATAAATCCTAATGTCCTAAAAATGAACTCATTTGTTGGGGGTTTCTTGTTGCATTGCTGTCAACACAAAGTATTCACCCTATTTTTCAGTTCCTTCTATTAGTTCACACTCTCCCTATATCTTGTTCACATTTTCAATCGTTCATGAAACACTTTTGATTCATTCCACTCGATTTCAAATGCATTTTTTGAAACTTGTAGTGGATCATCATCATTCTGGATGTGGAGTACCTTGGCCGTATATGGCCTATAAACTCCTAATCTGATAGTAAGAGACATTGCGTGGATAAAATACATTGAATAAAAGGAAGGCAGTGGGCTATGGTCATGTCCAAACGGTAATAAAGAGAAGCATTAGAAGGCAAAGAAAAAATAAACGGAAGAGCAAAAGAAGCATGGCACAATTAAATTAATTTAAAACAAAAGAGCAGTTAAATAGTTAAGTGAAAGCATTTGGCAATAATTTGAAATTTTTCAAGTGGAGAGTTTGCATTTTTTAATTGGTTGTAGAAGTTATCGAGACCTCCTAGCATATTAAAGATGTTGGATACTTCAGTTAAAACATGAACGGTTTTTGCAGCCGTGTCATGATCAAAGTTGCTCCAGATATTTTGTCGTTCAGGAATCACTGTTGGAGTAGCTGGCGACGGTCCATGCAAGAAACTTGCATAGGAGACACCAGGCGTGACTGTTCTGCTGGCGAAAGTGCTCTTAGGCAGTTCAGCCTTGCGATTGGGCGGAAGGCGTGGCTTCGGGAAGTGGATGACACTGAATGTGAATACAGTGTTTTTTCAAATATTAATTCATTAATTAAATTTAATTAACCAACACCCTATATAGAAAGGAAATTCGCTTTCTATTTTGCCACTTAATAGTGGGATTCTGTCCTATGTGTATACATATTTATATGAATTGTAATTATTCAATAAAAAGTAACTAAAATAAAAAAGTTCTGTGTTGACCTAAGTAAGAATTGACTTAAATTTTTTTTTATATATTACTTGTTAAAGATTAATTTGAAGATCACTGAGTTGTTTGACGCAGCTTGTATGAATCTAACCCTTGTGCGTCCAGTTTTTTTTTTCTGGAAGGGCCTAGATCTGATGACCCGTCATGTCCCGCAAACATTTAATTGGCTGAATGCAGTCATATCTTCCGTGCAAGGTTGAACAATCCAGCCAGCCACGTGGACAGTGTCGTCGGGAGCTACCAGACAGGCCGTGACATCTGGCGGGCCCAGCAAATCTGCTTGAGATTGTATGAATGAAACTGAAATCGCTGAACATAGGACATTAGTCTACTCGAAACCAAATGGAGAGAGGGTTTGGTTTGTCGCTCTACGACCATCTTATGCACTCTTTTGGGCTAAACAGACCGGGATCTACAGTTTAACGGGGATTCCGAACCACTCGCAAACATCCATGCCACCGCCATGCACCTGAAGCCTGGGATACCAAAGACCAGAGTGCTAGCCACCAAGCCGCAATGGAGAGAGGAATAAAATAGAGAACGCTGCCTTATTTCTGAGGAATAGGAAATTTTTCAGGGGAATGATGGCCGAGTGTCTAGCGCTCTGGCTCTCAGTACCACAGGTTTCGCGCTCGAATCCCGGCGGTGTCATGGATGTTTGTAGTGGTTCGGAATCCATTTTAAGCTGTAGGTCCCGGTCTCTTATGACTGTAAGAGCGTCTCGGAGCCAAAGTCAGACGCAGTGCGCAACTACGGAATGGTGAGGTCTTTGTATAGTTAATCGTGACTCGATGATCTTAACCCTAGTACAGATAATTGAAAAACTATCCTTGTTTATGTCAGAATGACTTATGATCGTGAAAGTATTTTAGATTCTTATTCAAATAAAAGGGATCCAATCTAACGCCCTATATTACAAAACAGGTTGCAATAGAAATCGGAAATGGTTTGGTTTGTCGCTCTACGGTCATCTTACGCGCTTTTTTAGGCTGAACAGACCGGGACCTACTGTTTAGCATGGATTGCGAACCTGAAGGCTGGGATACCAAAAGCCAGAGCGCACTTGGTCCCAAATCCGCTGAAATCGGACATGGATTACAATATTAAAGATACGAATTGAAATGCTTACTGTGTACCCAATAAAATTACTTTTAAAGCATTCAATATAGCAAGTATATCAATTTCCACTGATGTGTGCAAAGCATAAAGAATCATTTCAATTTTTTTTTCCATTAACGATAATGGATTATCGATAGAGCGTTTTATGTCATATTTTGTTGTAAATAGAAACCATAAGCAACGGTCTAGAACAACAGTTTGTTATTCTTTCAACAAAACGCAGTTATTTAAATCATTAAAAAAAAAACTTTCCACGAAAAACAACATTATTTACGTACTTCAAGGCACTATAAGATAATAAAAAGGACCCCTCCCCCATTTCTCCTTAAAATAATTGAATTCAAAGAACGAGAGACGCCGGCAGAACGGAGGAGAGATTCTTTGTTTATTTGAATTTTGATATGTGAAATTGAGATTTCGTTCCAAAAGAATTTCTTTCGAACAGAGGTCTTTTTCCCTGATTGTTCCAAAAAATAAAATGCCAAAGAAACTCTAAACTACTCCATGCAAAAGTTTACTTTATGCGTCTCTCAATTAATTCTTTTACGACCTTTTATCCGTAAATCTATCGTTAAATTTTTATTATTTATCGGAGGATCTTTTTTTTTTTAAATTTTGAATCTTCTTAAAGATATCTTGGAGTTTTTTTACTGTCCAGCCTTTTAACCACTGAAAACAAAATAATGAATGTTACATTTAAAGAGAAAAACAAACATTTTTATAAGCTAGTTAGATTTTCAAACCCTATTATCTTGTTGATAAACGTATTTACATTTGGATGGATTAAATAAATTCATTCAATTCCTTCTATTAGCTCACACTCTCCTTATATATATCTTGTTCACATTTTCAATCGTTCATAAAATACTTTTTAATCATCCACTCAAGTTGAAATACATTTTTCTTTGAACTTGTAGTGGAGGACACTGGATGTGAATACAGTTTTTTCAAATATTAATTCAGTAATTAAATTTAATTCATTCATTTTAGTTTTTTTTTAGATTCAAGTTGCGTATATCTACCTATAGAGGGCGCCAGATAAACTTAAAAAAATGAATCAAAATTATTTATAAAGGACTTTCTGCAATAGAGTGAAAAAAAAGTAGGAATTGACATTAAATTTTTTTTTATATTACTTGTTTAAAATTTTAAATCATTTTAAAGATATCTTGGAGTTTCGTTATTTTTCTTTTTTTATTGTCCAGCCTTTTAACCACTGAACACAAAATAATGAATGTTACATTTAAAGAGAAAAACAAACATTTTTATAAGCTTATTAGATTTTCAAACACTATTATTATGTTTTTGATAAAAGTATTTACAATTGAATAGATTAAATAAATTCATTTTTTTGTTTGTTTGTTTGAGGAAAAAGATATTTCTAAACAATACGTAAACTATTTAACTTCGGCAAAATAATTTCAATTCCATTTCGTTTTGTTTATGGAAATCTTTCACACTAGGACGAATACAATTCAAAAAGGGTAGAAAGTTTATATTAGCATATTTTGCTTTAAAATATGCGATATAATTAGTGTTTCAGACTAATAGTTCAAATTTATTTTAGACTGTAGAGCATTTTACATTATGACTACCAATTATCAAGGATAAATGCAAAAGCAACATTTGAACTCATCAAAATAGCCAACAAGGAAAGCTTCATTTTAATCAAAAAAAAATTCCATGATAACGTAATGGTGTTATTTTCAAATGCCGGCCATTTACATGGAGTCATTCGTTACTCAATTTGCAGAGATGTAGCAGTTTAAGCGTTACTTAGGGTATACACTAAAAACGTCCACTCTCTATGACCACAATGTTGAACGAACACACCCAAGAATGGAATCTGACAAGGTTGTAGCCTTTGTAGTAGAAGGACTTTCCTGCCTACAGATTTCTTGTATCATATCCGGCATAGATGCCAACATTCTATTCGGTATCACCTCACAGGTTTCGGACACAGCACCTCAATTCGGAAATAAACGTACAGCAAATATTTTATATTAGAAAGAATGGATCATTTTTCCTATACAACAAAATGTATCGAACTTTATTTTTTTTTTATTTTTTGTTCTAATGCAGCTGGCAAAACACTTATACAATTGTCTCTGATGCCTTAAGTCAAGCGCTGCACCGGCGTTACTCCCTTAGCATGACCCAGGAGGTGCGTGCAGATTGAAGTTAAGCTACGGACGCGAAGTAAAAACACTACCCCCGAAAAGCCCTACGATCCTGTTAGACCGAGACCTACGATTTCAAGTAGATTCCGAATCACTCCAAACATTCATGGCACCGTCAGGACTCGAACCTGAAACCTGTGGTACAGAGCGCCAGAGCGCTAGCCCCTCGGCCATTCAGGTCCACGTAACAAAATAACTATACAAAACATTTCAAAAGTAACTCATTTTCGTAAAACATTTTATTTGTTTTAAAATTATTTTTTTTCACAAACTTAAGAAATCTAAACTAAAGAAATTAAAACGGGCGAGGTTGGTCAATAGAAAAGCAATTACAATTTTTTGTGAAATAAGTCCCTGATTTAGCTGTAGTAAAAGTTCCAAAACTTCTCAACTTATACACGGAAATGTATGGCATTTGTTCTCACTGAATGTGATGTAATGTTTTTTTTTTCTTTCCAATGCAGCTGGCAAACACTTAGACAGCTTGGTCTTGGATGCCTTAAGGCAAGCGCTGCGCAGACGTTACTCACATTGCATTACCCAGGGGACTCGTGTAACTTGAAGATAAGCCCCGGACGCGGAGTCACAATGCCCCCGCAACGCTCTACGATCCTATTAGGACCGGGACCTACGGTTTAAAGTGGATTCCGAACCACTACACACACCCATGACACCGCCGGGAATCGAACTTGAAACATGTGGTACAGAGCGCCAGCCCCTCGGCCATTCAGGTCCACGTAACAAAATATCTATACAAAACATTTCAAAAGTAACTCATTTTCGTAAAACATTTCATTTGTTTTAAAATTATTTTTTTTACAAACTTAAGAAATCTAAACTAAAGAAATTAAAACGAGCGATTGATCGTTCGAGGCCAATGGAAAAGCATCTACATTTTTTGGGGGGGAGATAAGTCTCTGATTTAGCTTTAGTAAAAGTTCCAAAACTCCTCAACTTATACACGGAAATGTACGGCATTTGTTCGCACTGAATGTGATGTAAAGTATCGACTGATAATATTGGCGTTCGAACATCAAAAGACAACAACAAAACAAAAACAAAAAAAAGGAATCATAATTTCTTTCGCGCGAATGATCAGTTCATTTCTGGAATGCCATAAGGAAAAAATAGAATGCTGTCGCATTCCAAAACGTCAGAGTAAACTTTCAGTTATTTGGAATTCGAACAAACAATAAATTTCCTCTTTTATGATGACGAAATTTAATCGCATTAAGAATGACAGCTTTAATTGAACACAAATGAACAGGATTGTTCATTCTTCCTCTTCTAGTCAAATGGAATTATTTATAGAGCAAAACTCTATTCTGGTCGCATATTGCACGTCGACATTCCCGTCCTCTCATTAAAAAAGAATGCCAAGAGAATATTTCTGCGTTTTGCTTAAATTCGCAACTGAAAAAACAGTTTTGTGGAAAATATGAGGTACAAATTATTTCGCATTAAATTTCTTGCAGCATCAGAATGAGAGTGCCGTTTATTACCCTCCACTAGAATATCTCATTTATGTTGTTGTTGTTGTTGTTTCTTATCCCACTTGGCTGGCCAAGCCCACGAGCCCATATGGACTCATGATTGAAGGGGAAGGAAGCAGCTTCTGTTGTGATGGAGCACCCGTAGGTAGAAGCCTGACTTTGGCTCCGTGACGCTCTTACAGTCATAGAAGACCGGGACCTACGGCTTAAAGTGGATTCCGAACCACTACAAACATCCATGGCACCGCCGGGATTCGAACCCGAAACCTGTGGCACCGAGAGCCAGAGCTCTAGACACTCGGCCATTCAGGTCCCAAATTTGCCAACGGCACGAAGTGTTCCCAGGTGGTCACCCTCCCAAGTACTGACCGCGCCCAATGATGCTTGACTTCGGTGATCTAACGAGAACCGGTATATTCAGCATGGTGCGGCCGTTGGCCCTATCTCATTTATAAAAATCACAAGGTATAAGGTGCTCACCGAATGCAGAAAGCATTCGGTGAGCATTCCTGTATCGGAAAGAAAGGTTTAGAAGTGGTATAAACAGTTCAAAGGCAGAGAACGCGCTGAAGACGAAGAGCCCTCGGGTCGATCCTCCAACCAGGAAGCTCACGTCCAAAAAATTAAAGATTGGGTGCTTGCAAACCGTCGATTTACAATAAGGGACTTTGCTAATAAAGTTGGAATTGCAAAAGGATCGGTCTATTCCATTTTGGGCCTCAAACGCGTCCAATCTTGATGGCTGCCGAAAACACTGAATGCGCCAGCTCAGATTGTATTGATTCTTCGTGACTTTTTCGCCTAAAATGAAACCCATATCGTTCCACAACCACCGTATTCACACCGTGCGACTTCTGGCTACTCTCTAAACTCAAAAGACCACTCCGTTTTGAGTCTCTTGAAGAGATTCAACGCGCTTCGAAAGCCATCCCTGCCGGTGACTTTTTAACATGCCTTGAGGATTCGAATAAATGTTGGCATATGTGCATTGTGTCCGGAGGGGATTAGTTTGAAGGCGATGAAATAAATTTGAAAGAATAAATAAACAGTTTTTGAAAAAAAAAAAAAAAATTGGTCGTACCTTTTGGGAACATCATAATTATTTTTTTTTTATGCCCTTCTCCGACCTCTGGGTGATGAGTGGACGATTCAGTAAAGAATGACAAAAACAACCACGTAAGGCATTGACGGCAACACAAAAAGACATAGGAGTAGAACAGTAGTAGAACATAGGATGAGGAGCTCTCCAGTCATAGTCGCAAAGGAGGCTGATATCTGTAATCACCTTGCCTTTTATAAACAGGTAACTCTGTAAGTAGTCATGGCTCTCGACAAGTCTAAAGTAGACCGCTCTAAGCAAGGAGCTGTTGACGTACTTAATACTGAATTCTATTTTTTTTTTCTCAGAAGCCTTCTCTCTATACGAGTCGGGCAACGGGACTAACAAAGTTCCAATGTGGTTCGAAGAATCACTAAACCTCTACATCTTAAAATTAGTTAAAAAATTTGCACAAATTAAATTATTGAATATTGATGTAAAAGAAAAATAAAACTATTTAAGAAAACATCTCCTGCTTGAGAACAATCATACAAGTTGCAACGATTGGATTGAATAGAGAAAGATATACATATATATCGCCTTATACGCCGCAAAAGCAAAGGAAGACCAGGTTGTATAATTAGTAATTCATTCTTGATCAGCCTACTCATTTCCATATATCCCACAATGGCTTGGAATCCACTGCAGAACTTATTATGCAGCTTCCAGAAATCTCACATTCACATTGATTGTCAAAGTCATAATTGCAAACTGGGAATCAACAAAAAAAGATTTCTTTCTCACACTGCTCTGTTTTGTCGAAGGCCAAAAAAATGGCGGCTATTTCATTTAGCTTACAATGCGAACCTCAAGGCGCGGAAACTGGGTTTTTTTGTATACTGTAAGAAATTCACGGAAAAATATTACTTTACAATAAAATCATTTTTATTGTTTTTTTTTTCTTTCTGTTCAATGATGTTCCACTTAAAGCACGCCAAGAGCAGCTCATTAACGGTATAAATATTTGAAGGAGGAGGAGGAGGGATTACCTCCTTCAAGGAGGAAAATAGCTGTTCTTATTTGCAGTTGTATGAAAGACTCCCACGTGTAAGTTTACGTACACTGCCGATCTTTACTTAATAATGTATAACAAATGCATTTTTTTCAACTTCTACCAATTCTATAAAATATAGTTCACATCTGTATTGTTTTGCACTAATCATTTGGCTGTGGTTTGGGCGAAAACCCAGAAAGTTTGGGACAGCAGTAAGCACAAAGAAAGCCACATCAGAATTCGAACTAGAAACCTCTTGCACGTTAGCATTGATCCATTATCACCAAAACCAGTTTCATAACGTTGTTTGAAGCGGAAGTTTACGTAGATTGAACACACTAAACTATTTTTTGCCATAAAGTTTGAAAACTTTTCGAACGATTGGAACGGCAAATGTTCTCCAAAGGAACAATCTTGGCCTTTTCTTTTACATTGTTTAAACAAGTAATATAAAAAAAAATTAAGTCAATTCCTGTTGTTGTTGTTGTTTCTTATCCCACTTGGCTGGCCAAGCCCACGAGCCCATATGGACTCGTGATTGAAGGGGAAGGAAGCAGCTTCTGTTGTGATGGAGCACCCGTAGGTAGAAGCCTGACTTTTGCTCCGTGACGCTTTTACAGTCATAGAAGACCGGGACCTACGGCTTAAAGTGGATTCCGAACCACTACAAACATCCATGGCACCGCTGCTCGGATTCGAACCCGAAACCTGTGGCACCGAGCGCTAGACACTCGGCCATTCAGGTCCCAAATTTGCCAGCGGCACGCGGTGTTCCCAGGTGGTCACCCACCCAAGTACTGACCGTGCCCAACGATGCTTGACTTCGGTGATCTAACGAGAACCGGTATATTCAGCATGGTACGGCCGTTGGCGTAGTCAATTCCTACGTAGGTCAACAAAGAAAAATTTTATTTTAGTTAATTACATTTAATTAACGAATTAATATTTAAAAAAACTGTATTCACATCCAGTGTCATCCACTACAAGTTAAAAAAAAAAAGGTGTATTTGAACTGGAGTGAATGAATGAAAATTGTTTTATGAACGATCGAAAATTTGAACAAGATATATATAGCGAGTGTGTCAGCTAATAGTAGGAATTGAATAAAAATTTTATTGGAACCATTGAATTAAAACGGTGAATGTATTGAAGTGTAATGCGACTTGAAATTCTACTGTGTAACGAAACAGTACAAATTTCTATGAAATTCCACTACTTTCTTTTTTAAAGCATTCAATGAAAAACTAGTTTTTATCCTCAAAAATAAGACTTTAATTTATGTTTGTAATTTTGTCTCTGGGACTAAAACATTTTACATACCACCAACTTCAGTTTCTTTCCAGAAAAACAAGAAATTAATGTTTCAGGATTTATCAGTTAATCGTAGGAATCCACCGAAGTTTCCCTTCTCAACTATTCACTGGTGCAGGGCAAATTTAATTGCTGGGCCAAAAAAAAAAAAAAAAGGAAAGCTACTTTTTTTGCATCGAATTTATCAATGTCCTATTTGCATACAACTTGTTCAAATTTTTATAGCATAATTTTTTTTTAAATTTCTAATTTATTTTCATAAAATCTAGTACTATTATAACATGAGTCTATTTTTATAAGAATTCTTAAAATTATACTTAATAATTAAATGCGTATGCTATTTTTCAATTCCCACTATTAGTTCACACTCTCCCTATATATATATATTTATATATCTTGTTCAAATTTCCAATCGTTCATGAAATGCTTTTGATTCATCCACCTCGAGTTCAAATACATTTTTTTTTTTAACTTGTAGTGGATGACACTGGATGTGAATACAGTTTTTTCAAATATTAATTAATTCATTCAATTTAATTCATTCATTTTAATTTTATAAAGGAGAAAAAATTTACCGTCTATAAGATATTTATCAGGACATAAATGTAGGAATAAATTTTCGCCAGTGGCGAAGCGTGTAGATCGCTGGTAAAAAAATTTCTCTTTCAGATTCTTTTTTTCATTCTGGGTTCTAGTCTGAGTCAAGGAGGGAACAAAATGTAAATAAGTAGGAATTGATTTTAAATTTTTTTTATATTACTTTTTTTCCTGTACGTCTGAATCAATTTTCGAACGGATCAGCACCTGAAATGTGCTATATTTTTTATAACTTTATTAAATGAATAATATTTTTTTTTATGATATATGTTTTTCTATAAGCCTTTTAAAACGGAAGTGGCCTACAATTGAATGATACGTGAAGATGAAACGAACTAGGAAAACATCCTCAACATTGAAGCCCATAGTCAAAGAGCATGTTACCTACCAATTAAACATGTTTCTCTGAAACATTAAAGAAAAAGCCCTTGATGATGCTTTAATTGCTAAGGCTTTCTCCAACAAGTAATCCTAAATAACACCGGTTAAAAACTTAATCAAAAATAAGTTATCATAAAGAAAACAATTTAAAATAATTCTAGGAATATATTTATTAAAACGAAGAAGAAAAGCATTGTAGTACGCGAACGTGCAAACTTATATATATATATATATATATTCTGTTGCTTTCATATTTGTTCAAAATTGCTGTAGAATATGTGAACCTCTCTCTGGCAGTTACGGTTTTTTTTGTAAAAACAATGGTTTTATTATGTCTTCAGTGTGTGTTAACCAATTGGATCAAATTTCATAAAATTTTGCAAAAATTAATTAATGCTAATTTCGTTATTTTCATTGTCCCCAACAGAGTATCTAATGGTTATAAGCAACAACATTCCTTTTGCCAATAGATCTTAAGTCAGCTATTAAGATTCCGCTAGTATCACACTTGCTGTATACATTCATTTAAAAGACTGTTTTGTTCAATTCCTTCTATTAGCTCACACTTTCCCTATATATATCTTGTTCAAATTTTCAATCGTTCATAAAAGAATTTTTATTCCTTCACTCAAGTTCAAATACATTTTTCTTTGAACTTGTAATGGATGACACGTAATGTGAATACAGTTTTTTCAAATATTAAGTCATCCATTCTATTTAACTCATTCATTTTAGTGTTTTTTAGATTGAAGTTGCATGTATCTACCAATAGAGTGAAAAAAAGTATGAATTGACTTTAAATTTTTTTTATTTTTTTTTTTATGTTACTTGATTTTGAATTTAGTTTACTGGCATATATACTCGTATGTTGCCAACCTCGTGAGACCAACACGAAATGCATTACGGTTACAGTAAAATATTGCGAAGGAATCACAAATCATTTATATTTTGGCGTTGTATTTTCACTTGAAAGCTTTTTTACTTTTTCAGAAGAAAGCTGAAAAATCCATTAAAATAAAAATAAAAATAATCCAAAAATTTCAAGATAACAGCTTGAGGTAGACAAAGTTTAATCGCAGATGAAATCTTTCGAAATTCGAAGTAGTTTTTGATTGTCGCTCGCTTGCTCTGTTCAGAAGTTGATGCGATTTCACAATGCATGTGAAAGAAATTGTTATTGATGGGAAAACAGAGAAAAAAGTTGAATCCTATTGTTTGTGAAGCAAATTTTCGAGTAACTTCAAATACCACTTGAGTGATCCAGTTTAGAGTTTTCTCAAATCTACATGCTCAATTATTTATGAAAAGTACATTTTTTTTTATAAATATGATTGAAATCTATTTGATATTAAATATATTGTTATTGAAAAACTTATCTTTATGTCAAGGGCTTTTAAAATTATTCTCGTAGATGTAAAGTTTAGTTAAATAAAAAGAATAACGATAAAATATATTTGTCAAATAAAAATAATCACGATTTTGTTAACATAAGTTGATATGGAATTTTATTTTTTATTAACCCGAAATGGCAAAAAATAGCCTTTTTTCAATTCCTCCTATTAGTTCACACTCTCCCTATATATATCTTGTTCAAGTTTTCAATCTTTAATAAAATGCTTTTTCAATTCCTTCTATTAGCTCACTCTCCCACTTCTCTTTAATAAAAGTTTTCAATCTTTAATAAAATGTTCTTTTTCAATGCTTTTCCTTCTATAGCTCACACTATATATATATCTATATATCTTGTTCAAGTTTTCAATCTTTAATAAAATGCTTTTTCAATTCCTCCTATTAGCTCACACTCTCCCTATATATATCTTGTTCCAATCGTTCACATCACACTCTCCCTTTTTTTGAACTTGTAGTGATGACACTGGATTTTCAATAATAAAAAATTCCTTTTTTTCAAAGTTTTATCTATTCATTCATTCAATTCATATTCAATTAATTAAAATTTTTCAATTCCTTTTTAGATTTAAGTTGCATGTATCTACCCATAGATGGCGCCTTTAATAAAAGATGTAAGCTCAAGAAAATTTCAGCTTTTTTTATTTTAAAAGGACTTTTTTTCTGCAATAGCGTGCTTTTTCAATTCCTCCTATTAAAAAAAGTAGGAATTGACTCAATTCCTCCTAAAAAAATTTTTATATTACTTGTTATTATATTAATTATAAGACTGAACGATCTATGAATAATTCAAGTTTTTTTTCAAATATCTATTCATTCATTCAATTCAATTAATTAATTTTTCTTTTAGATTTACCTACCAATTGCAAATTGAGAAAATTTATATTAAAAATAATTTTTATATTTTGATTATATTAATTATAAGACTGAAGATCTATTATAATTTGGTTTCAGACTCTGAATGATCCCATAAGTTATAATGTTTTTTGAAAAGCTTTTGAAAGTAATGCCATACATTTGAAATTATTTGTAGCATCCAATTATTCTTCCGTTCACTAGTGATGGGGGATTATTTACAAATAAGTAGAAATATTTCATTCGTTTCAAGAAAAAAATTTTTGCTTAAAATCATAGCTGCTATAAAACAAAAACAAAAATATCCGAATCCTGTGTAATGATTAAGATACAATGTTTTGTAAATGTATGAGGCGAAATTTAAACGAATGTGGAATTTCCAGTGCAAAGTGATTTAACAGGCGGGCTGAAAAGTTCATAGGCTGACACATAGATGGCGCTACTAGTATTAAATCCATATAATTTTTAATTAGTACTAACATTCAAAAGACACGTGTATAAAGTTGACAGCTGTTGCACTATTAGTATGTGAGTTATAGCATTTTTAGTGTTCATCACGTGCAGTCCAATCGGCTTACTGTCGACTGGACTCCGGTGTGAAATGATGGAGTCAAATTTATACAGGCGTCTTTTGAAGGTTAGGGCTAACTAAAAATCATATGGATTTAATACTAGTAGTGCCATCTATGTGTCAGCCTACGAACGCTTCAACCCGCCTGTTAAATGCATGCGTTGATCATACCATATAAATCACACTAAAAGGTTTCAAAAATGAAGAGGATGAACAAATAATACTTATTGCTCGATCTAACGCATACTTTTTTTCTACTACGAGTTCATCCCGTCATGATTTCGAAACACGAGCCTTTTTATCTTGATCCCTAAAATGGCAGAAATATAGCAACATCAGCATTACTCAGGATGTAGCACAAAAAGGTTGGATGCGACATTTTGTTCTCACAGTTTTGAACGAGCTTCCCTTCCTCTCCCGCCTAATGGAAAAACTCTCCAATGTGTTATTTTTTTTTATTTATTTCCAATGGCAGATTATGAACAATTACAGCAATAAAAAGAACAATGAAAAATAAAAAAAAGAACAGAGAATACAACAAAACAAGCTGAAGACAGAGTTCACTCGTCTAACGTATCCCGATATCGCTCGGCGAGAAAAGTCTTGCTCAGAGCAGGACAGATGCGTGGCCTCTCCAGAGCTGCATGTCGGGGAAGGAACCGTTTTGAGTCTGTAAAGATGGTTTCGCAGGCAGTCGGTTGTCAAATTAGCCTCCAAAATAGTAAAGACATCAAAATCCTTCTCCACACAAAGTCAGCAAAAGCTATGCGCGCTTGTATTGAGACAGTCCACTGGAGCACTCGAAGAGTATCAAAAGTGGGGGTGGAAGACAGGATGCCAAGCTGCAGATCTCTTAGCCACTAAAAAGTGTTACCAGGTGCGCCACGGGGTGGTGGATCTACCATTTCCAATGTGGACTAGGATATATTCGCTCGCTGTATTTCGAACCACGGAAACCTAACTGCCCGTCTCTCGTGCCACTCAAATCCTATGCAGAGCTTAACAATCACGTTTATACAACTGTGCTCAAAAAGTAAAACCAATTATTTTTTTTCCAAAACTCTGTATATATTCCACCAAATTTATTCCCCCCCCCTCCAAAGGAATTCCCATCCGGACACCATGCACTCATGCCAACTGTTTTTTCCAATCTCCTCAATGCATGCTAAAAAGTCATTGGCAGAGAGGGCCTTCAAAGCGCTTCACGTTGAATCTCTTCAATCGACTCAAAACGGTGTCCGCGGAGTGGTCTTTTGAGTTTGGAATAGCCAGAAGTCGCACGGTGCTAAATCCAGTGAATACGTTGGTTGTGGAACGATATGGGTTTCATTTCTGGCGAAAAGGTCGCGAAGAATGTATGCAGGCCAGCTGGCGCATTCAGTGCTTTCGGTACCCATCGAGATTGGACGCGTTTGAGGTCTAAAATGGAATGGACCGATCCTTTTGAAATGCCAACATCAAATTTGTCGGATGTGAGTTTCGTCGGTTGAGGTTGGTGGTCGTCTTCAACGCGATCTCTGCCTTCTTTGAACTGTGTATACCACTTGTAAACATTTCTTTCCGATATAGGAACGCTCACCGAATGCCTTCTGCAACACTCTAAACGTTTCCGCAAACAAAATTGAATGCAAGTTCTTTGCTCAATGAATTCAGACATTTTAAGAATCAGCTTTAGCGTCTCACAAAGCCAAGCGTAACTCAAACACTCATGAATATTTTGACGTCACATTTCACACAGATGTCAAGAACAGTGCCAGCAATCTAAAAACGAAAAAAAAATTGAAATTCCGTAAGCCCCGGAATTTTAAATTGAAAATTTCGTTTTACTTAGGCACAATATAATAAATGGAGGGCCTGAATGCCCGAGTGGCAAGCGCTCTGACGCTCGGTACCACAGGTTTCGTGTTCGAGTCCCGGTGGTGCCATGGATGTTTGTTGTGGTTCGGAATCCACTTTAAACCGTAGGTCCCGATCCTAATAGGATCGTAGAACGCTGCGGGGGCATTGTGACTCCGCGTCCGTGGCTTATCTTCAAGGTACACGCGCTCCCTGGGTAATGCAAAGTGAGTAACGTCCGTGCAGCGCTTGCCTCAAGGCATCCAAGACCAAGCTGTCTGAGTGTTTGCAGCTGCATTAGAACAAAAAAAAGTATAATAAATGGCTTTCATCCGAACCCACCGTCTTTCGTTCTCCCAATACAAAGATTCTTCTTCTCTGCACTAGCTTGAAAAGCATCATAATTATATGTCCTTTTTACGTTCTATCCAAATTTCTCTCTTATTTTTTTTTTTTTCCATGGAAGCGAACTCAATGATCAGAAGGAATAAAAAAGTCCGAATAATTGCCCTAAATTGAAACCAAATGATATCTATGCAAAGAAATTTCCGCAATTTATTAAGAACCTAAATTGAGGTTTAATAGCCTCTAAATGGGATGTTTTCATAAATGGAATGCGATTGCATGTAACTGGAATAATATAAATTGCATGTTCTTTGTCTTTAATTATTTAAATGTCTCTACTAATTATTCGTTGCGTTCTCCTTGCTTTGATTTGTTAAAAAAAGTCTCAAATTTTTAATGTCGGTTTTTCACATCCCACGTTTTCTTGCAACAAAGAGCCATTTTAAAAATTAATTTTAGGATAAGCACCGCTTTTAGGAAACAATTTACTTTTCATTAGCAATTAAGAATATCGAGATTTTTATTTTTATTTATTTTTTTTTTTATTTTTTGATAGCGATAATGCAAAAATAGAAAGCAATACATTTCCAATATCTAGCTTTAAATTTTGAATGCATTATTACTTAAAAGGTTTCTATCCTAATAAATTGTATAGTGTGTTTCAAAATAATTTTTCCTTTAAAATAAAACTAAAAAAATATTAAAATTATTAAAAAATTTTAAATTCTGAATTTTAGATTATTATTTTTCTTTTTGTTGTTGTTCTAATGCAGCTGGCAAACACTTAGACAATTGTCTTCGGTGCCTTAAGGCAAGCGCTGCACTGATGTTACTCACTTAGCACTGCCCAGGTGGAGCGTGAAGCTTGAAGATAAGCTACGGACGCGGAGTAACACCATCCCCGCAACGTTCTACGATCCTGTTAGACCGTGACTTACAGTGTAAAGTGGACACCGAACCACTACAAACATCCATGGCACCACCGGGCCTCGAACCAGAAACCTGCGGTACCTAGCACCAGAGCGCTAGCACTCGGCCATTCAGGCCCCGAATTTCAGATTATTAAATTCATAAATTTTGAAATTTTTTATTATGTATTTGTATTAATTAAATATACTTAATTTGCATAAATTCCTATAAAAGTTTTAAAAATTAAATTGTGAATTCCTACATGCAAATTTTTTCTTCTTCTTTTCTGCATGTATGGGTATTTCATAACGCATTGGCACTTTTTTTTTCTTTTCTAATATTTATCCAATTCTTTAAAAATAAGTAATATAAAAAAAATTTAAAGTCAATTTCTACTTTTTTTTCACTCTGTTGCAGAAAAGTCCTTTACAAATAAAGTTGAAATTTTCCACTTACATCTGGTGCCATCTATTATTAGATACATGCAACTTAAATCTAAAAAAAACTAAAATGAATGAATTAAATTTAATTATTGCATTAATCTTTGAAAAAAACTGTATTCACATCACGTGTCATCCACTACAAGTTCAAAAAAAAAATGTATTTGAACTTGAGTGGATGAATCAAAAGCGTTTTATGAACGATTAAATATTTGAACAAGATATATATAGCGAGTGTGTGAACTAATAGTACGAATTTAAAAATACTAAGTATTCCAATTAAGCATTCAATTTCTGAAACTTCTCATCGAGAAGTAGTGAGTCTATTTCATGAAAACTGCATAAATAGGCAGTGTTTGATATTCACTGCTGAATAATAATTTTTACAGAAATAAAATAACTGCTTGCTGAGTGTTGGATATTTGCTAATAAGAAAAAAATCTATTATTTAAATTATCTTTGCAAAATTAAAAGAAATATTTCATCGGAAAAAACCGCATCACATTTTCTTCTAAGGTATTGAATTCTGAGGTATAGAAACTTCGCATTCATTTCTGAAAATTCTCATCCAGAAATAGTGAATCTATTTATTGTATAAGTACTACTGCGCCCAAAAAGTAAGACCAATTATTTTTTTTTCTTTCAAAAACTCTTTATTTATTCTTCCAAATTTCTTCACACAATGCCCTTAGGCCAACTTTTTCCCAATACTCAAGGCATGCTGAAAAGTCATAGGCAGGGATGGCCTTCAAAGAGAGGGGCGATTCACGTTGAATCTCTTCAGTCGACTCAAAACGACAAAATAAACGACCTAAAAAGGAAAAAAAATTGAAATTCCATAAGCCCCGAGAATTTTTAATTGAAAATGGGTCTTACTTTTTGGACACAGTAGTGTTTGATATTCATTGCTGAATAATAATTTTTACAGAAATAAATCATTGTTTACTCTGTGTTCCAAAATTAAAATAAATATTTCATGGGAAAAAACGGCATGACATTTTCTACGAACTGAATTCTTTCTGTTTATAGCTAAATCAACTCACTGATGTTTTCTCATTCAGTAAAAACCACTGATTGTAAGAAAAGAGCAATAAATAAACCAGGTGGTTAAGGCAATGGACAAAATAGTTATGTTACAGTGGCGCCGTCCATCTTAATTCCCTACAGTATTTGCTTCTTCATTTGCTGCTACTGGATTCATACAAAATTCAGTTCGTAGGCGGGCCTGCGACTTGCATTTATTTAAGTAAACACCCACATGCACGTTTAAGAGAAATGCAATTTACTGCAACTTTACTTAATCTTATCGTGTACTACTGTGCCCGAAAAGTAAGACCAATTATTTTTTTTTTCAATACCTCTCTATTTTTTCTTCCAAATTTATATAATCGCCTTCAAAGTCATCCCCTCCGGACACAATGCACTTATGCCAACTTTTTTTTCCAATCCTCAATGCATGCTAGGCAGGGATGGCCTTCAAAGCGCGAGGCGATTCAGGTTGAATCTCTTCAATCGACTCAAAAAGGTGCTCCCGGAGAGGTCTTCTTCTGAGTTTAGGGAATAGACATGAGTCGCACGGTGTGAATATCATGGTTGTGGAACAATATGGGTTTCAGTTTCGGTGAAAAAGTCACGAATAATCAATGCAGTGTGAGCCGGAGCATTCAGTGTTTTCGGTACCCATAGAGATTTGACGCGCTTGAGGCCCAAAATGGAATGGACCGATCCTTTTGAAATTCCAACATCATCAGCAATGTCTCTAATTGTAATTCGACGGTTTGCAATCAACCAATCTTTAATTTTTTTGGACGTGAGCTTCGTCGATTGAGGTGGAGGGTCGACCAGACGGCTCTTCGTCTTCACCGCGTTCTCTGCATTCTTTGAACTATTTTTAGCACTTCTAAACATTTCTTTCCGATAAAGAATGCTCACCGAATGCCTTCTGCAACATTCTATACGTTTCCGCAAACAAAATTGAATGCGAGTTCTGTGCTCAATTCATTCATACATTTCAAAAATCGCCGGAACCCTCGATTTACAATTAGAGCTGATGATGTCGGAATTTCAAAATTCCATTTTAAAAGATGTTTTGGGCGTCAAACGCGTCAAATCTCGATGGGTACCGAAAACACTGAATGCGCCAGCTCACACTGCATCGATTATTTGTGACTTTTTCGCCAAAAATGGAACTCATATCATTCGACAACCACCGTATTCGCCTAATTTAGCATCGTGTTACTTCTGGCTATTCTCTAAACTCAAAAGATCCTTCCGGGGACAGCTTTTTTAGTCGATTGAAGAGACATTTCAAAAATCGCCGGAATCCGTTTGAGCGTCTCACAAAGCCAAGCGTAACTCAAGCACTCATGAATATTTTGACCTCAAATTTCAAACAGACGTCCAGGATAATGCCCGCAACCTAAAAATGAGAAAAAAACTGAAATTCCATAAGCTCCAGGAATTTTAAATTAAAAACTGGTCTTAATTTTTGGAGACAGTAATATTTTTCCTTTTTTTAACTTCACATTTATTATTTGCATATTTAGTTGGCTGAATTCTGTATTTCTTGGTGTTGGGGATAAACGCAATTGGGTAGTTTAACTCGCTTTATGATTTCGATAATTCTGCAATCTGCGTTTTCAGATGGTTTGTGAGATACTGGGAAATACGAGAAAGTGTTGTGAAGTAGCAATATGAGATTTCTATCTAATTTATAAATTTTTCTATTAGAATTATTTTTGTTTAAGTAAATTATTGGCTAAAAGATAACGCTTTTTACTGCAATGGGGAAAATGAAGGTCAGTTGATTTCCAAATGCCGTTTTGTACAACCTAATGATTGTTTTAAATCATTTAAGAACTTTTAATTTAATTTTGGAATAATTTTGCAACACTTTATGAAAACGTATTGTCAATTCTGTTATACACTACAGACGATTTGAGATAACGTTAGAAATGTTTTTCCACTTCTATTTGATCACAGATAACATCTTTGTCTGAAATGTATGCTAAAAGTAAAAAAAGGAATCTCATAGCATTATATTTTCAGTTTAATCCAAAATGCAGTTTCAAAAGCAAAAACATGCATTTTTAAAGATAAATAATAAATAATGAAATAAACATATTTTCTCACATTCTATTCTTGTGAATTGCAGTAAGTAAGAATAGAGTTAAGAATAAACTTGTGAAAAAAAAAAAAAGACAAACTTGCTTTTTTTAATGAATTCATCATTAATTTCTTTTTTTACAGAGCTCGTCATTTTTCGTTTTATATAATGAAGCTGAATATACCGGTTTTTTAATGAATTCAATAAACCAATTCTGAATGGCCGAGTTTACATTGTATTTCTTTTAATTATATAAATTGCTATCACATTTCAAATCAACATTCAGGCTCCAAAAAAATTTTCATTTGTATTAATGGGAGTAGAAACAACAACAACAAAATTATTTATATGTTTATTGTACTTATTTATATTCTACATCAATGGGTTTCTGTCAAAAATAATATTTAATGTATAGTGTCGTAAATGGGATTTGTATTTGAAGCTCAAAATAATCACCTCTTGTACCACAAGCTATTCCAAAATTCTTAGTAAACAAAAGTTGTAAAAATCATAATAACAGAAAAATATTAACATACATACGATGCAAATTATAACAAACACACATAAACAGAAATATTCATCAAAAATATTAGCATGAAATAAATGTAGAGCAGAAATATTTTTTTGCTCTAATACAACTGGGAAACACTTAGACACTTGTCTTCCATGCCTTAATGCAAATGCTGCGCCCACGTTCCTCACTTAGCACTAAAAAAAAAAAAAAAAAAAACTGAGGGGTCATGATGTATATACTTTTTACATAAGAATTTAGAATGGCCACTTTATCCGCAACTATATGCGCTGTTGAACTCAAGTTTGTTTGTTTGTGACTAATCCTCAATGTCCTGCAGTGCATGGATGGGAAGGGCACCGCATGAGTGATTTACAGTCATGGATGGAGGGAATCCGTGGCACCGCCGGGGCAGCTTCTGTTGTGATGGAGCACCAACGTCCATACCATGCTGACTATACCAGTGCTAGAAGCCGAAGTATGTTGGGATTGCCTTTTGCTTCCGTGACGCTCTTACAGTCATAGGAGACAGGGGACCTACGGCTTTTAAAAGTGGATTCCGTATTATTAAGAATTTATTCATCCTCATTGGCGCAACATCCCAACTGGTAGATTTCCAGACCGGGGTAGGATTGTCAGCTCTACGACCACGCTCAACAGTCATATAAGACCGGGACCTACGGATTAAAGTGGATTCCGAACTAACATCCATGGCACCGCTGGTAATTATACAAACATCCATGGCACCGCCGGGACTTGAACCGAAACCTGGGGTACCGAGCACCAGAGCGCTAGTTATTTATTATGAGGTGTATATTGTTATTATTCGTTGCAACATTATTAATTCTACTAATAAATTGCACGTCTGTTAGACAGTGCATTAAAATATTAATAATATTGTCAAAAAATTGAGGAGTAATTGATTTGTAAGTAAGGTCTTAGCTAAATCTGGAAAAAGTGATGCTGTGACATATCTGTTTGGGAATCACTTTGATATATATATTTTTATGGGCCTTAAGAGTTGTGTTGTTTGGTAAATCTAAATTGCTCTAGGTTAATTAAGTGTGTGCCTTTCATATGTTTTTTTTATGAAAAAATTCATAAATTTAGGAGATTACTGGCTAATCGGTTTATAATTTTCAGGTAATTTGGTGTCTTTACCAGTCCCTTTGTAAATGGGAACAATTACTGTTTTTATTTTCGAAGTGTGTGGGAAGTAGTTTAAAATGTACATTAATTATGCCAATTAAGTGAAAAATGAAGTTTTAAGTATGTCGTTGGGGAGTTTTATTTATTTTTAAAGGTTTTTAATAAAGTTATTAATATCAGAGGGTAAGATTTTATTGGAGCTGGCAGATTTAATGTTATGAATGGAGATGCATTTGCTATTAATTTGGTAACTAAGTGTTGTGTTCAGTTACTTGATACTATTATTAGAAGAAAACTGAGTCTGAAAGTGTATTAACTTTGTCAATATTAGAATACACTAGTGAGTTGTTACATTTAAGTTTGTGGAATCTTGTATTCTTGTTTTATTTTCTGTCAAATTTAGTGGTGTTCTAAAGTGAATTGTCTTGTGTAGAGAGTGAATGTAAGTGATTGACTTCATTTTTCATTCTTTTCGGTTTCAATTTATTGCTGGAGGGTTTTATTAAATTCTAAATAATTATTATTTATCATTAGAATGTTTTGTAGAATGCCACATGTTCTTAACCGGATTATAAGAGATTTTATTTCTGATTTCTGTGGAGTTTTGTCTCTGTAGGGTCATTTTTTTTTGCACACGATAGCTAATCAGACCGGGACCTACAATTTAAAGCGGATACAAAATCATTAACAAACATCCATTGAAATTTCAATTCTGTTATATAGTATAAGACATTTGAGATAGCGTTCCATGCTAATTATCATAATATATCCTCCATGTCACCAGGATTCGAACTTGAAGCACCAAAGTACAGAGCGCTAGCCACTTGACCATCAGGCCGCTCTGTGAAGATGCGTAAGGATTTAATGATTTCTTTTTAATTTGTTTAGAACTTGTAGTAAAATAAATATTGCGGTGAGTTGCTTAATTGTTCTCTGGCCCATCTTTTGTGTCTAGATTTTGTCGATGCTCTATTAAGATGATGGTAAAATGTACACCCATTTGGAAGTTGTTATTCTTATGAATCAAAGTTAAATAGAACTAAGTTGTGGTCTGATACACAGTCCACTCACATTAATGTGACCCTCTGTCAAAAGCCAGAATAACCATACGTTTCTGCATTACGCCTCCGATTGAAATGCTTTCCGATGCCCTAGGACATCCTTTCTATACACTCCGCTGCAATGTGGTGCCACCTGCCTTTTGTGATGGGTTAGTTCACGTTGACGTCGAAAGTAGGTGGTGGTCACATTAATGTGGCTGGACTGTGTATAAGCTCGGAGATAGAATCCACTTCATAGAATGCGTTGAAATTCTTAATAATGACGTCTGTCGTGGAGGGAATAAATGAACCAAATCTAGTTGTGGTAGGAAGTGCGGTTTATTATCAGTGATGAATTTGCGTAGTCTATTTTCAGAAGATTTCCTTCTTGCGCGGTCTGTCTCCGTCCATTAAATAAGAATTGAAGTAAGTATGAAGTGTAGATAAATCTTGAAGTGGGAAAACGCTTTTATTTTTTCAATTCCCTCTATTAGCTCACACTCTCCCTACTCACACCTCCACACTCTTGTTCAAATTTTCAATCCTTCATGAAATACTTTTTATTCATCCACTCCAGTTCAAATACATTTTTTTTTGAACTTGTAGTGGATGACGTTGATGTGAATACAGTTTCTTCAAATATTAAATCAGTAATTAAATTTAATTCATTTTTTTTAGATTTAAGTTGCATGAATCTATCAATAGATGGCGCCAGATAAACTTAAAAAAATGAATGAAAATTATTTATAAAGGACTTTTTGCAACATAGTGATAACAAGTAGGAATTAACTTATTTTTTTATATATATATATATATATATTACTTGTTTATAGTGGTTTTTCTCTAGCCTGGGATGTAGGTGGAGATTACTGCCTATTATTGAAGATGGTTTGAATGGCATTTAAAGTGCGATGATGAGGAATGGGCTCTTTAATGTCAATAGCAGCTCCTCCTGGATGTATGTTTCTGATGATGTCGCAATTTAAAATTTTATCAGCGAGGGTAGAAGTTATAGTTAGGAATGTGTGGTAAGTGTGAACCTGGTCCGAGATGCCACGCTTGGATGAAAGTTTGTATATAAACAGTTTAAAGTCATCAATCTTAACCTAGAAACCATTTGGATTCCACAAGCAAATGCCGAGTTTTTTAGGATCAGCGAATTTATTAACAAGTATGGAAAAAAATTATTTAAATGCTTACTAGTTGTCAATTTAATATGCTTTAAGATTTTTTTCCAAACAACTGCGTAATAACATCTAAAACGTTTTTTATTATTTTTTCGCATCTAAAGACTTCTCTACGTTTTTATTTATGAGTGTTAATTTTCCGACGCATCGAGGTTTCTATTTGATGTTTTTCAATAGATCTAAACTTATGTAGAAAAGATTATTTCTGTCTGAAAGTTTACCTTTATGATGATCCAATTGTGGGAAATGTTACCAGTCTTCAATTGGATTGGTTAGTAAGTAAGTTTTATCTGTTTTTCAAATTGCTTTTAAATTTCTGTAGGAAGTGCAGTCTGTTTTCCATTAGTTTAGTGTTATGTGCAAGAAATACAACGCTATTTCATTTCAATCTGTTCTCATTCCCCTAGCGCAGGCATGGCCCAACTCCGGCCCGCGGATAGAATTTTAATTTGCCGTCCGAGGCAAATTAAAAGAAACATATATTTATATATTATATATTCTTCTACTTTGATGAAATATTATTTTTTTTCTTCCTTTTTTTTCAAAGGACTGATGATATTTTTTACTTTCTCTATTTTTGAGGTGAAGTCCGATTTGCAGGTTGAATTAATTCAGTTGCAATCTAACAATCCTCTCAAGCAGTTGTTTCTAAATATGCCAAAGTTAGAGTTTTACAAATCATTATCGAAAATAAGTTTCCCAAATTCAATATCTCACGGCCAGAAAATCAGTGCTGTGTTTGCTTCATCTTATATAATGTGAACAAGTGTTTTCAACTATGAACCTTAGAAAGAATTATTTCAGAAGTAGACTGACAGATGAGCATTGAGCCTCGTTCCTTTGAATCAGTCCATCTCACTTCGAACCTTAATAGAAGGAACTTTTAAAAATGAAATCACAATTTCATTCATCACATCAACATATTTAAATTGTAATACTTGTATATTGTTTTTAAAACTTTAGAAAAATTTACCTTGGCCCGTGAAATTTTTTTTTTTTTTTTTTTTGGGGGGGGATTTTTGGCCCGCGACCGAAACATTTGCCCATCCCTGGCCTAGCGGTTCATAGCCCATAATTTGAGAACGAACCACTGTTTCATTGAGTGAATTTTTATAGTTGTATATCACTATGCAAGGACCTGAATGGCCCAGTGGCTAGCGCTCGGTACCACAGGTTTCGGTTTCGAGTCCCGGCGGTTGTTTGTAGTGGTTCGGAATCCACTTTAAAAAGTAGATCCCGGTCTAATAGGATCGTAGAGCGTTGCGGGGGCATTGTGACTCCGCGTCCGTGGCTTATCTTCAAGTTGCGCACGCCCCCTGGTAATGTAAAATGAGTACGTCTGTGCAGCACTTGCCTTAAGGCGACCAAGCTGTCTGTGTTTTCCAGCTCCATTAGAAAGAAGAAAATATCACTATGAAGGGACTCATTTTGTAACAGAAGGACCTGCTGTCCATTTTAAAAACGCCGGAGAATCTGACTTCTGAAGGCCGAGGGCATTTGCAAATCTTGTTACTCACGCGAGGATCTCTCAAATGTGTTAAACCTTAATTTAAGCTCCCTGCTTTAAACAGGTGCAACTTTATTTTAAAATTGTTACGAGTTCTCCCTCATGTTGCAACAAAGTAATTAAAATGAACTGTCAAACCTATTATTCATGTCCGCAATTTTGTATTGCAGTTATGAGGGTTTCTAACATAATTCTGCGCTGAATAACGCGCAAGCTTTGCGTGATTAGCTAACTCCTTGGTGGGCAAAGTAGCAGCGTTAAGCATGCTTATCCATTAAAGACTGTGCAGTGAATAATACATTAAGTGATTTTGAAGGTTCACTTTCATGTTAATTATGCGTCATGTTAGTGTCACGGCAGCTTTTTGCAACGCTCGAGAGAGAAAAAAATTTTTATATTAGTTATTATATAATTGTTTTATATTTTTTTGTATTATATATATATATTTGTTATACAAATTTTTTTTTTTAATTGTTATATACACTCAAGAGCCAAAACATTATGACCACCTGTCAATAACGAGCTGGCCCACCTTTGGCGCTCAGCACAGCTTCAACCCGCCTTGGCATGATTAATACCACCACTTAATATCAATTAAATACCGCTTCCACCTGATCACGTGTCTTCCACGTCATTCAGGCGAGTTCATCGCGAAATGTAGGGGTGGTCATAATGTTCTAGCTCTTGAGTGTATATATTGTTATTTATTGTTTTATAAAAATTGTTTTATATAATTGTTTTATTTTTTTATATATTGTTTAAATTGTTTTTAATATTATTTATTGCTGAATTTTTTTTTTTTTTTTTTTTTTTACTATTTCACATAAAATCAAATGAAAATATCTTTATAAATTCCTATAAATTTGGCATACTATAACTAAACGTAACGGTATTTATTTTATTCTGGCGATTGTATGAATACAATCGGAAATAAATGCATTCATTTCTGAATCAGAATTCATTAGTGTTTTAAATTTCAGGGAAAATAATTGATAAAAAAAGTTGTCATGGTTACTGCTCAACAATGATAGCTCTCGTATCTATCCAAAATACCAAACAAAAACTTTAGCGCAATTCAGCAAATATTCTGCAACATAACAAGTGTACGTAAACTTTAAGACGATCTGATTGACAATCTTTTGATTAGACTACAGGAACCTTTCTGTACAGAACATATAAATAAGAGAGACGCATAACTGATCACATTATTATTATCTTAAGTGAATTTCATAAGATCCCGGTCCAATAGGACTGTTGGGCGTAGGGCTGACAACCCTGTATTGTAAAAATAAAATGTCTCGAAATCATGTAGGCAGACTGCCTTGGCTCACCGTGGGGCCATTAAACAAAAATTTCACAAGAATAAATAAAGTATACAAAAAGTTGATGTACATATTTTTTCTGATTCCTTGATATTTGTTCATTATATCAATAAACACCTACACAAATGTGCACAGGGCTATTTTCATTTCATGTCACGTGTTACAAAATTTGGAAACAACAGTAACTCCTCATGAATGGTTGCTACTACTAGTCTTATCATGCTATTATTAGTCTTATCTTGCTACTACTAATCATACCTTGCTATTGTTAGTCTTATCCCCTTACTAATAATACTGTTATTAGTCTGTAATTATGAGTCCTATTGGAATATCAATAGTATTCAAGTAAAGAATATATGAAATAATTAGTGCTTTTTATAAAGTTTAATTTTAAAAAGTTAGACAGTCTTTCTATTTGTACAGTTTAGTGTAAAATGAATTAAATTAGTGTCAGTTAGTAATTATACTGTTAAATCGTAAAAAAAATAAGTTTTTTAATTTTTTAATATGATTTTATTTGTCATATCTTTCAAGACAAAGAAATTATTGTATCAAAGTATATTCAGAATTACCGTAATATATAGAAGAGAAACAGTATTATTAAGAGTATCTTCAATATATTACCGCAATATGTTGAAGAGAAACAGTATTATTAACAGTATCTTCCATATAGTATGTAACATACTGTTAATAACACTGTTTCTCTTCAATATCTTCAACAGTATTATTAACTTTATCTTCAGTATACTATGTAATATATTGAAGAGTAACAGCATTATTAACAGTATCTTCAATATACTGAGTAACATATTGAAGAGAAACACTGTCTTGATTTAAACAAGTAACATAAAAAAAAATTTTAAAGTCAATTCCTATTTTGTTGTTCACTCTATTGCAGATAGTCCAATATCAATAAAGTTGAAATTTTCCTCTCACATCTGGTGCCATCTATTATTAGATACATGCAATTTAAATTTTTAAAAAACCAAAATGAATAATTTACCTTTTTAATGAATGAATTAATATTCGAAAAAAAAAACTGTATTCACATCCAGTGTCATCCACTACAAGTTTAAAATAAAAATGCATTTGAACTAGAGTGGATGAGTAAAAAGTATTTTCTGAACGATTGAAAATGTGAACAAGATATATATATATAGGGAGAGTGTAAGCTAATAGAAGGAATTGAAAAAAAAATTGTATTTCAACCGAAAACTCCTTTACTTCATCTCTCAGTGAATGTAATTAAGTCCGTCTCATAACGTCATTCAAAACACAGAGTTCAAATTTCATTCGATTGATCTTCCATCTTTAACGGATCTATCTTCAAAGGGGACACACCTACTACTAAAATCTTTTTTTTTTCTACAAATAACCAACATTCTATTATCAGGATAGTTGTTGCATTTTCTGGAAAAAAGATTTTGAAAATTTGTGTAGAATTTAAATTTTTGGCATCCAGTACAAGAATTTTCTGTGTGGCCCTGGATGGTCGAGTGGCTAGCGCTCTGGCTCTCGGTACCACAGGTTTCGAGTTCGAGTCCCGGCGGTATCATGAATGTTTGTAGTGGTTCTAAATCCACTTTAAGCCGTAGGTCCCGGTCTCATAGGACTGTAAGAGCGTCACGGAGCAAAAGTCAGACTTCTACCTACGGGTACTACATCACAACAGAAGCTGCAGTAAAAAAAAGAATTTTATGAACGATTGATGATGTGAACTAATAGTGGGAATTGAAAAATTCATCATCGGATTTATCATGAAAACGGCCTTTTAACAGAGATTTCATGCTGAGACCATCCCGTATAACTTCACGAAGAAAACTTGTGGAGTTGCCGATAATGAAGCAGAAATTCAGAAACCTCACTCTAGTACTGTTTTGTGGCAGGACGAAAAGGAAACGACTCGATTGGAAATGCGATGGGACGGATCGATCTGGCGATCAACGTTCTCCCTAAATGCATTCCAATACTTTATTCCTCCCCCCTTGGTGGCTTTCAAATCGAGCCGCTCCTAAAACAACGTCAATGCGAATGCCATTTTGCGAGGGAAAACCTGATTATTTCCCGGAAAGCCGACGAGAGGTCTCGCCGCTTCTTCGCCGGTGCATTCCTGGATACGCAGCCGTCGATCTTCGAGAGGAATCAAAAGAGCTCGTAGTTTAAAAGGCTCGGGTCCTATTTTAAATATGTTTCTCAAGAAATTCTACATGAGATAAAATGCATCATTTGTTTCTTCTCTCTCTCTCTTTATATGCATGTATATCTATCTATATATATGGATCGGTAGAAGATTTAAAAGAGTTAGTATTTCAAATTAGTGTTAGTGTTTTAAATTATAATTTTAACCTTAATTTTTCATACACAATTAAATTTCTTTTCATTTTACATTTCGTGATCTTTCTAATGTAATAATTATACTGCCCATTTTCAATTTAAAATTCCCGGGGTTTAATGAATTTCAATATTTTTTTTTCTTTTTAGGTTGCTGGCACCGTCCTTGACATCTGTGGGAAATGTGACGTCAAAATATTCATTACTATTTGAGTCACGCTTGACTTTGGGAGATGCTAAAACGGATTCTGGCGATTTTTGAAATGTCTGAACTCATTGAGCAAAGGGCTTGCGTTAAATTTTGTTTGCGGAAACGTATGGAATGTTGCAGAAGGCATTCGATGAGCACATATCGGAAATAAATGTTTACAAGTGGTATACACAGTTCAAAGAAGGCAGAGATCGCGTTGAAGACGAAAAATCTATGGTCGACCACCAACCGACAAAGCTCAAGTCCAAAAAAGTTAAAGATTGGGTGCTTGCAAACCATCGATTTACAATTAGAGACCTTGCTGTTGATGTTGGAATTTCAAAATTCCATTTTAAAAGATGTTTTGGGCCTCAAACGTGTCAAATCTAGATGGAAATCTCGAAAGCACTGACTACACCAGCTCACACTGCATGAATTCTTCGTGACTTTTTCGCCAAAAATGAAACCCATATCGTTCCACACCCACCGTATTCGCCTGATTTAGCATCGTGCTACTTCTTTCTCTTTTCTAAACTCAAAAGACCATTCCGGGGACACCGTTTTGAGTCGATTGAAGAGACATTTCAAAAATCCCCGAAAATACTTTCGGCGTCTCGCAAAGCCAAAGCGTAACTCAAACACCAATGAATATTTTGACATCAAATTTCACACAGATGTCAAGGACAGTGCCAACAACCTAAAAAAAGAAAAAAAATTGAAATGCCATATGCCCAGGAAATTTAAATTGAAAACTAGTCTTACTTTTTGGACACAGTAGTATGTATATTTATTTATATATGGATTGTTGGAAGATTAAAAAGAGTTAGTGTTTCATTAATTATAATTTAAAAAAAAACGATAATTTTTCATACACAATTAAACTTCTTTTATTTTTTTAAATTTCATGATGTGTTTCATACATTAATTATAAAATATAAGTTACAAACTAATAACGATTATAACTATGTCAACATTTAAAAGATGTGAGCAACTTGCTTGAAACATACCAAACTATCATAAACAAAAACTTAAAAAACTCATCTACTTTGATTACAATTTTAAGGAAAAATGTTTATAAAGAATTTATAGTGCCTAATTGCGTCAATACAATTTTTATTAATTAAAAAAATTAAATTTTACAATTTTTTAATTTTTGGAACAGTAATATCGCTCTTTTATGATATTTAATCATTCCAAACATAATGGGGAGTTTATTCGTCCTAATCATGATGGAATTACTTTTCAATAAATGCTTCTTTAATTGCATGTATAATATTCGCATAGATATTATCCTTCTTTCTTCGTGTGCATTTATATATGGATTTATCTGTGTTCAGATTCTTTCAATATATTTTTATAATGCTATTAAACAGTACTTCAACCTAGAAGTTAAGAAAAGGAAAAAAAAATTCTTCTTATTTACTACTGTGCCAAAAAAATAAGACCAATTTTTTTTTTTTTTTCAAAACTTTTTATTTATTCTTCCAAATTTATTTCATCGCCTTTTCCAATCCTCAATGCATGCTAAAAAGTCATCGGCAGGGAGGGCCTTCAAAGCGCGCGCCTATTCACGTTGAATCTCTTCAAGCGACACGAAACGATGTCCCCGGAGTGGTCTTTTGAGCTTAGTAAATAGCCAGAAGTCGCACGGTGTGAATACGGTGGACGTGGAACGATATGGGTTTCATTTTTGGAGAAACAGGCACGAACAATCAATGCAGCGTGAACTGGCGCATTCAGTCTTTTCGGTACCAATCGAGATTTCAAGCGTTTGAGGCCCAAAATGGAATGGACCTATACTTTTGATATTCCAAAATCATCAGCAAGGTCTGTAATTGTAAATCGACATTTTGCAAGAACTCAATTTTTAATTTTTTTCACGTGAGCTTCGTCGATTGGGTCGACCAGACGGCTCTTCGTCTTCAGCGCGTTCTCTGCCTTCTTTGAACTGTTTATAACACTTCTAAATATATTTTTCCGATAGAGGAGTGCTCACCGAATGCCTTCTGCAACGTTCTATACGTTTCCGCGAACAAAATTGAACGTAAGTTCATTGCTCACTTAATTCAGACATTTCAAAAATCGCCAGAATCCGTTTTAGCGTCTCACAAAGTCAAGCGTCACTCAAACACTAATGGATATTTTGACGTCAAATTTCACATAGATGTCAAGGACAGCGCCAACAACCTAATAAAGAAATAAAAATGAGCTCAGCCAAGGATTCTTTATTATTCATGACCAAAAACAAAACACAATACTAATTTTTTTAACACATAGCGATAACACGAGACATAAATTGGTAATCTATTTTCTTCCAATGATTACATGGACATTACATGGTTGAGTTCATTGTTAACCAACCGTGGCAACAAAAAACATATCACTTTCTTTATCAAAGAACAGTAGCTTCTAAACGATAACAAATTGTTCTGTAAACGATACTGCTATCACATGAGATGCAATCTTCAAGTTACATATCTGATGTCTTTGTGTTGGCCTCTCTGTGTCGATAGCATCAGTGAATGGGCTGCCCCCACACGAAGACTGTGCTTAATGATTGAAAAACTTCCAGCACACATTCATCCGCCATTCTCCGGTCTTCGGTTCGAGTCTATTATCTCTGGTAATCCAGAGCTAATGCCTGATGAGAAGGACGATAATAATCCGATATGTTATGGTTTGTTTGGCACGGCGTCCATTATTCACGCTGGGTGGTTCTTTTTCGTTTCTTCCTATGACAGGCAGGAGTCGTTTTGGGTATTGTGAGAAGAATGATTTGCTTTGAGATGCTTTGCACTCTGAGGCTTAGAGGCTTAGCCTTGGCCGTCGGTTGAGAATTTTATTCAAATTTATCTCTTGAATGAAGAGGAAGTATTTATAAAGAATAAAGTGTGCATGAGGATGCTTGTTCATGGAATTTATATTCTTATAGTTACATATTTTTTGATAGGAAGCAATTTTTTTTTTAATCTGATCTTGTGTACACAGATTGCAGACCATTTGCTTTAACAATAGCGAAGGAAAGAATAAATGTGACAGCTCTAGGTCTTTCATGTTACATAAAACAAGTAATATAAAAAAAAAATTGAGACAATTCCTACTCTTTTTCTACTCTATTGCAGAAAACCCTTTATAAATAATTTTCATTCATTTTTTTAAGTTTATCTGGCGCCATCTATGGGTAGGTATAGGCAACTTAAATCTAAAAAATACTAAAATAAATGAATTAAATTTAATTACAGAACTAAGATTTGAAAAGACTGTATTCACAACACGTGTCATCCACTACAAGTGTCAAAAACTGTATTCGAACTTGAGTGGATGAATTCAAAGTGTTTCATGAACGATCGAAAATTTGAACAAGATGTATATAGGGAGAGTGTGAGCTAATAGAAGGAATTGAATAAAGTGTGCATAAGGATGTTTATTCATGGAATTTATATTCTTATAGTTACATATTTTTTGATAGGAAACAATTTTTTTTTAAATCTGATCTTGTTTGCATGGATTTCAGACCATTTACCTAAAGGTAGCAATAAGGAACGAAAGAATAAATGTGAGAGCTCAGAGCTTTTTTAAATCCTTCAACAAAGTTTTCATGTTACAGAAAATAAATAATAATCACGAAAAACCTTGTACTGGCTGCCAAAAATTTAAATCCTACACAAATACTAACAAATGGGATTACATTAAGTATTGTTTGAATTTATTAAGTATTGTTTAATTATTATGAAGTATTGTATCATTTATTAAGTATTGTTGTTAATTACATTAAGTATTGCTTATTTTATTCGAATTTATCTTTTGAATGAAGAGGAAGTATTTATAAAGAATAAAGTGTGCATAAGGATGTTTATTCATGGAATTTATATTCATATAGTAACTTTTTTTTTATGTGAAACAATTTTTTTTTAAATCTGATCTTGTGTACATGGATTACAGACCATTTACCTAAAGGTAGCAATAAGGAATGAAAGAATAAATGCGAGAGCTCAGAGACTTTTAAATCCTGCATGTATAAGTCAACAAAGTTTTTGAGTTACAGAAAAGAAATAACAACTAATATTAAATACAAAAATGTTTTTTTAAATCAAATCCTACTTTTTTTTCACTGTATTGAAGAAAGTCCTTTGTAAATAAGTTTCATTCATTTTTTTAAATTTATCTGGCGCCATCTATGGGTAGATATATGCAACTTAAATCTAAAGAAAAATTAAAATGAATTAATTAAATTTAATGAATGAATTAATATTTGAAAAGACTATTCACATCCAGTGTCATCCACTACAAGTGCAAAAAAAGTGTATTTGAACGTGAGCGGATGGATAAAAAGTATTTTATGAACGATTGAAAATGTGAACAAGATATATATAGGGAGAGAGTGAACTAATAGTGGGAACTGAATAAAGTGTGCATAAGGATGTTTATTCATGGAATTTATATTCTTATAGTTATATATTTTTTGAAAGGAAACAATTTTTTTTTAAATCTGATCTTGTTTGCATGGATTACAGACCATTTACCTAAAGGTAGCAATAAGGAACGAAAGAATAAATGTGAGAGCTCAGAGCTTTTTTAAATCCCTCATGCACTATATAAATCAACAAAGTTTTCATGTTGCAGAAAAGAAATAATAATACAGAAAATTCTGTTATTGTTGGACTAATCCTCAATGTCCTGCAGTGCGGGACGGACATCCCATGAGAAATTTACTCATGGATGGAGGAAAAGGGGGCAGCTTCTGTTGTGATGAAGCACCCGTAGGTAGAAGTCTGACTTTTGCTCCATGACGCTCTTACAGTCATATGAGACCGGGACTTAATGCTTAAAGTGGATTCCGAACCACTCCAAACATCCATGCTACCGCCGGGACTCGAACTCGAAACCTGTGGTACGGAGCGCCAGAGCGCTAGCCACTCGACCATTCAGGCCCACACAGAAAATTCTTGTACTGGATGCCAAAAATTTAAACTCTACACAAATTTTCAAAATCTTTTTTCCAGAAAATGCAACAACTATCCTGATAATAAAATGTTGGTTATTTGTAGAAAAAAAAAAAGATTTTAGTAATAAGTTTGTCCCCTTTAAAGATAAATCCGTTAAAGATGGAAGATCAATCGAATGAAATTTGAACTCTGTGTTTTGAATGACGTTATGAGAAGGCCTTAATTACATTCACTGAGAGATGAAGTAAAGGAGTTTTCGATTGAAATACAATTTTTTTTCAATTCCTTCTATCAGCTCACACTCTCCCTATATATATATCTTGCTCAAATTTTCAATCGTTTCATTAAATATTTTTTATTTATCCACTCAAGTTCAAATACATTTTTTTTGTACTTGTAGTGGATGACACTGGATGTGAATACAGTTTTTTCAATTCAGTAATTAAATTTAATTAATTAATTTTAGTTTTTTTTAGATTTAAGTTGCATATATCTACCCATAGATGGCGACAGATAAACTTAAAAAAAATGAATGAAAATTATTTATTAAGGACTTTCTGCAATAGAGTGAAAAAAAAGTAGGATTTGACTTTAAAAATGTTTTTTTTTTTTTTTTTTTTATGTTACTTGTTTTAGGTCAATGCATGCAGAACACATAGATACATGTACATACACATACATGCCTTTGCACACATGTAGACGTCATTGCAATGTACATTGCTACATGTATACAAATAAATGTGTTTTTTTTATTTTAAACACATTCTTTTAGTTAGGAGTGTTTACGTCAAGTAAAACAAGAAACACAACTTTTTTGTCACATTTTAACAAAAACTATTCCTGGTTATGCTTCTAAATGTTTCTTAACTCAATTAATCAAAAGCATCAAAAAGTATCTTCCATAAAGACATTATTTGAAAAGTGTGGCTCTGAACCAGCTCTGTTGCCTTGATTCATTTTTTTGTCAAATTTGAAGCCGACTTCTTAAAATAGAACGCAGTACGATACACAGTTACACTTACGAATATTACAAATTAATTTATGAAATAGTAGATAAAAAAGAATTTTAATGTGGTGCATGCGTGTAGAGGTTCAGTAAGATTTTTGTAAAATGTAGGGCAAAAATGACTGCCTGGTATAAGGACCCTCCGTCACTCGTCCTAGAAATAAAAGAATATTTTTAAAGAAATGTTTTAATGTAGTATTTAGTATTTTAAGTCAATCAAACATTTCACATGCAAGGCAGCAAATTGTCTAACTTATGCAATGAAAGGTGGCCTGATCATAGTTTACTTTTATTTATTTATTTATTTAATAGTTTTTCTGAGGGCTGCCTATATAAAAATTATATCATTTTAATAATTCTGTTCAAAAAAATTTTTTTTATTATTTCATCAATAGCGGCGCACGTACTAATAGACAGAAAAAGTGATACAGTGCACTTTCTCGTAAAAATTTTCAATTTCGCTTTACTTACGGCTAATAAAAAAAAACCAATGCATGTCTAAAATAAATCTCCAGAAACCCTGGCGGGAGAAAGATACACTCCATTCTCTTTTTGCACGATTTCGATTTAACACAAATTAGAAATTCCCTTTTTACACGACACATTAAACCAATGCGACATATATATATATACGCAGTCCAGTCACATTAGTGTGACCACGTGTCAAAAGCCATAATATACACTGTTGTACATTCTGGCTTTAAGCGGAGTGTGGAATGTGGTATTAAGTGATATTTAAGTGGTGTTAAATGGAATTCTTCACGTACACTCCACTGCAATGTGCTGCCACCTGCCTTTTGTGATGGGTTATTTCACGTTGACGTCGAAAGTAGGTGGGGGTCACATTAATGTGACTGGAATGGGTATATATACACTCAAGAGCCAAAACATTATGACCACCCCTGCATTTTGCAATGAACTCGCCTGGAGGACGTGGAAGGCACGTGATCAGGTGGAAGTGGTATTAATCCATGCCAAGGCGGGTTGAAACTGTGTTGCGCGCCAAAGGTGGGCCAACTCGTTATGGACAGGTGAAATATATATATATATATATTTCACATTACATGGGCCTGAATGGTCGATTGGAAAGCGCTCTGGCGCTCGGTACCACAGGTTTCGGGTGCGAGTTCCGGCGGTGCCATGGATGTTTGTAGTGGTTCGGAATCCACTTTAAGGCGTAGGTCCCGGTCTCTATGACTGTAAGCGCGTCATGGAGCAAAAGTCAGACTTCTACCTAAGGGTGCTCCATCCCAACAGAAGCTGCCGCTTTCCCTCCATCCATGAGTAGATCACTGATGGGATGCTTGTCCCGCACTGCAGGACACTGAGGATCAGTCAACAACAGCGCATCACAAAAACCAAAGGAGAACAAACAGGGACTGAATTGGAAAGCACGACCTCCTTTTTGCCCAAAAGTTGCTGCACTCTCAATGTGCTCTCAATTCTGTTTTAACCCGATTTTGATTTAACACGAATTAGAAACAAAGTTTAGAGTCCTTTTTCACACGATTTTTTTTTTTTTTTGAATTCCCATCATCGTCGACCCAAATTCTAAGATGAAAACTTTCGCTTTACTTTTATTTTCATAACTGTGACGTTAATGAAATGCGATTTCCATTTCTGGGAATTCCACGAATTTAAATAACCTCAATGTGGAAATGTGTGTGCTTTCTTTGCATTTTGAATTGAGTGTTCAAAGTGCAAAGCACCTTTTTGATTTTTACCGAATCCTTTTTTTTTTTGACATATTTTATTCTGCGTTTTGCTTAAATTCGCAACTGAAAAAACAGTTTTGTGGAAAATATGAGGTACAAATTATTTCATGTTAAATTTCTTGCAGAATGAGAGTGCCGTTTATTACCCTCCACTAGAATATCTCATTTATGTTGTTGTTGTTGTTGTTTCTAATCCCACTTGGCTGGCCAAGCCCACGAGCCCATATGGACTCATGATTGAAGGGGAAGGAAGCAGCTTCTGTTGTGATGGAGTACCCGTAGGTAGAAGCCTGACTTCGGCTCCGTGACGCTCTTACAGTCATAGGAGACCGGGACCTACGGCTTAAAGTGGATTCCGAACCACTACAAACATCCATGGCACCGCCGGGATTCGAACCCGAAATATGTGGCACCGAGCGCCAGAGCGCCAGATACTCGGCCATTCAGGTCCCAAATGTGTGAATGCCAACGGCACGCGGTGTTCCCAGGTGGTCACCCACCCAAGTACTGAGCGCGCCCAATGATGCTTGACTTCGGTGATCGAACGAGAACCGGTATATTCAGCAGGGTACGGCCGTTGGCAAAATGAAATGGTATTACGGAAATGGAAGGAAAATAAGAAGAACCATTCAGACATTTAGTGTGTTTTAGAGTTTTTGATAAATAACTTCGGAAGCAAAATTAAAAAATTCCAAATCAATTTTCTACAAAATGAGAGAAAGGATGCTACTAGGGATTGCATGAATATCGAACCAAAAGTTCAATACCGGTATTCGGTATTTTTTAGATCTTAATACCGGGATACCGGTTTCAATACCGCTAGTAGAAATTTTATAAAAAGAAAGAAAACGCAGGTGTTTTTTTTTGTTTTATTTTCCAGTTTTATTAGAGAATGTAAATATCACAAAAAAATTTGTAACTTATAAATTATAACAATATCTAAAGAATCACAAAAAAGTAAAGGAACATCTTATTTATTTAAATCGCAAAAAAAAAGTTGTAAATAATATCACTATTCAGTCTGTAGTATTATTACAAATTTTTGAAATGTGATCTTAAAAACATTTTTCTTTCTTTCTAATGCATCTGACAAATATACCGTGATATTAATCACAAAACATAATGCATCAATTGTACTATCATTAAACCTGAAACGTAATAATTACCAGCTGTCGAAAACGCTCTTTCAGCATCTACGCTAGTGGGTGGTACTGTTAGCAATGCGCGATATACTTTTTCCAAGAATTTACCTCTGAATCCCTCCTCTTCAAATAAATCTATTTCTCGTCGGATTGTTTTGGATAGAGCTGATTTCTGTATTGCGGTATGGTTTGTTGAAAATTTTTTAGTTATCGCTAATTCTAATTTTTGTTCAAGAGACAATTCCTTTTCACTGTTAACATTAGTGTCATAAAAATCTTCGATAACTGTACCGAATTCTTCTGAATGTGGATAGGTTCTGAATTCTGAATAAGAATTCACAGATAAGAATTCTAAATGTCAAGTAAATACCGAAAAAACCGGTATTTAAACTTGTACATACCGGTATTACAAAATTGTACAAATGGCTCAAAATACCGGTATTCGGTCTTGCAATCTCTGGATACTACACAGAGGAAGGGAAAAAGCAGTCGTTAAAACTCAATCCAATCATAAAAGCAGCAAAGAACGCCATCTTCGCCGAGAGGGCAGAAAGTCCGTCAAGATTTCTGTTTTCGCCGTATTTTTGGCTTTTAGCCGACAATCCGAGTCTCGTAACTTCTCGTTTGGTCACGCGGAATTCATTTTCGCCACGGTTACAGCGGACTTTTATTACGTCCGGAAGTCCAATAGAGAGAGAGATACAGTTGCAGTGAGAGAAACATTTGATAAACGAACCGTGGAGTTTTCTTTTAAGTTGAAACCATCGCAATTTCTCAAATCAATTCACAGAAGTAAATCGAATGATATTTTAATCCACAAACTTCAATAGATTTTGTAGAAATAAATAGTTGATTTAATTTTTTAATATAACATGTCTAATAAAAAAAAAAATTTTAAGTCAATTCCTACTTTTTTTCGCTCTATTGCAGAAAGTCCTTTATAAATAATTTTCATTCATTTTTTTAAATTAAAAAAAAAATTCTCTCTCTCTCTCTGACATACACACTTTTCATCTCTCTCACTTATTTATCGCCATATTTCATTTTCCATTAGACTAGAATCCAGAATGAGGCTTTGCCCCTGACTGTATTTATTCCTAAATTTATGTCCTACTAAAATATCTTATAGAAGAGATTTTTTTTTCACCCATATAAAACTAAAATTAATTAATTAATTAGATTTAAAGAATGCATTAATATTTGAAAAAGCTGTATTCACATCCAGTGTCCTCCACTACAAGTTCAAAAAAATGTATTTGAACTCGTGTGGATGAATAAAAAGTATTTCAGGAACGATTGAAAATGTGAACAAGATATATATAGGGAGAGTGTGAACTAATAGCAGGAATTGAAAAATCTCTTTCAAAAATTTCAAAAGCAGTATATTTTTCTTTTTCATTTGTTTTCAATCAAATTTTCACACGAATTTAATTTAATTAATGATTTTTAAACCTAGTGTTAGAGGGTCAGCATATTTTATTCATAAATTTAGTATTAAAAATATTCAGAAAGGATTTTTAGAATATAGTCATCCTCTAAATATCATGAGTAGAAATAACTTTCAGACTTTGAATAACATGTCTTGTCCATTCTTTTCAATGAAAATGTAGAAACATTGTAATAAATACTATAAAAGTACTTTATTCAGTATTTTCTATTTTATTCACAAAGCAACCGGGTATCAATGCAACATATTTTATTTGCGCTAGATGTGTTAAGAAGATTACAAAATGAGATTTAAAAAAGTTTGGCAAAGAAAATCCATAGAGAAATGATGACATATTTCACTGATCTTAATAATTTCATATGTAAGATAAGATAAGATAACGTATTTTTCCTACTATTAAAAATTAAATATTTTGACTAAAGCTCAGGAGAAAAAAATGTTTGAATTTTTTTGTTGAGCACAAGCAGTTATGCATTTCCTACATCATCGGCAAGGTCTCTAATTGTAAATCGCCGGTTTGCAAGCACCAAATCTTTAATTTTTTTGACATGAGCTTCGTCGGTTGAGGTGGAGGGTCGTCCATAGATTCTTCGTCTTCAACGCGATCTCTGCCTTCTTTGAACTGTTTATACCACTTCTAAACATTCCTTTCCGATGTGGGAATGTTCACCGAATGCCTTCTGCAACATTCTATACGTCTCCGCAAACAAAATTGCATGCAAGTCCTTTGCTCAATGAATTCAGACATTTCAAAAATCGCCGAAATCACTTTTAGCGTCTCGCAAAGCCAAGCGTCACTCAAATGCTAATGTATATTTTGACGTCAAATTTCATACAGATGTCAAGGACAGTGCCAGCAAACTAAAAAATAAAATTTGAAATTCCGTAAGTCCCAGGAATTTTAAATTGAAAATGGTTCTTACATTTTGGACACAGTAGTATATGGAGTAACAAATACAAAGGTATAATGCATTCAGACAAGTGCAATGTGGGACAAATACATGACAAGGCCTTTCATAACTGGAACGTCAAATATATAGCATATTCAGTATGACCAAAAATGAATGCTGCAATGGGCCAAATGTTATGCTATGGTAGGGGATGGTTGCAAAATCAGGCTATACTATGTGAGGGCCTCCAAAAGAAGGCTATGCTGTGATAGAGGTTGCAAAAGGAAGCTGTGCTATGTTAGGGGTGGTACTATTCTAGTAGGGGTTGCAAAAGCGCGTTGTTATGCTAGGACAATAAAAGAAGGCTATGCTATGGTAGGAAACACAAACTATGCTGTGCTGGAAGCTGCAGCAGAAACTATGCTAAACTCAAAAGACCACTTCGGGGACACCGTTTCGAGTAGATTGAAGAGATTCAACGTGAATCACCGCTCGCTTTGAAGGATGACTTTTTAGCATGCATTGACGATTGGAAAAACACTTTGGCATAAGTGCATTGTGTCCGGACTCTGAAGGCGATGAAATTAAATAAGGAAGAATAAATAAAGAGTTTTTGAAAAAAAATAATTGGCCTTACTCTTCGGGCGCAGTAGTAAAAGGAATTAAGATGAATGCTCCGGGTTGGTCCTGCGGCACATTTTATCTGTAACGCAAGCATGTGCTTTCAATTGTTAAAAAGTTACTAGTAAACTCCCATGAATATCGACTTTTGAATCGTTTTCTTATAATGCAGACAGAGAATAAACTGAAAAACATGACAACATTTATTTCCATAGTGAGATTGCAGCACTTATTTGTAGCTTAAAAGTTTTAGTTTAATGAAAATGTTTAGTGTTGGAGTCCATTTTAAAGTTTTAGATTTAGGGTGAAAGGAAAAACTTCTGAGTCTATACAGAAATATATTCAATTAGGAATCACAACCTTTTTTGAAATTGCACTCTTCAATAAACGTGGTAATAGCAGAAATTCCCCCATTCTAAGAATTGCAGCTGTGAATACCAAAGCGGGCTACTAGAAGTCTTTGATCTAAAAATCTAATTCTTAAACACAACATTGAAAATAAAACAAGTAATATATAAAAAGAATTGAAGTCAATTCCTACTTTTTTTCACTCTATTGCAGAAAAGTCCTTTACAAATAAAGTTGAAATTTTCCACTTACATTAGGCGCCATCTATTATTAGATACATGCAACATAAATCTAAAAAAACTAAAATTAAAGAATTAAATTTAATGAATGACTTAATGATTTGACAAAAAACTGCATTAACGTCAGTTAATGTCACGTGTCATCCACTACAAGTTCAAAAAATGTATTTGTACTCGAGTGGATGGATTAAAAAGTATTTTATGAACGACTGAAAATTTGAACAAGATATATAGAAGGAGAGCGTGAACTAATAGAAGGAATTAAATAAAAACAAGCAATATAATTTCAATTCAATTCCTACTTTTTTTCCACTCTGTTGCAGAAAAGTCTTGTACAAATGAAGTTGAAATTTTTTCTCTTACATGTAGCGCCATCTATCGGTAGATACATGACACTTAAATCTAAAAAAAACTAAAATGAATGAATTAATATTTGAAAAAACCGTATTAACATCAAGTGTTATCATCCACTGCAAGTTTAAAAAATGCATTTGAACTAGAGTGTTAAAATAAAATGTATTTTATTATCGAATAAAAATTTAAGCAAGCGAAAGGGTGAACTAATAGTAGGAATTGAAAAAATAATAATTTTTACGGCCTTTTTGCAAGTTTGAAAATTTATTCAGGAAACAAGAACTACATTCAAATGCTTGACACTGGGAAATAGTGCGAAACACATTTTTTTATCATCATTCCCGCGCGACTTTTAAAAAATAAAACTCGAAAGTTTTTTAAGACATTTTTCACATTTTCCAGTTTTAAGAACTTTTACACTCCTTGGAATATTCTTCTCCTCTTCTAGACAGAGAAACCAACATGACTGCCCCAGAAAGTTCCCCAAAAGTGATTTTTCTTAGTGAGAAGGAAAAAAAAAAAAAAAAAAAAAAAAAAAAAAGATTTTTGCGTCGTCGATTCCCTCTCTACATCTCCAGCATCAGGAGACGGGGGAGGGGAACTTTTATTTTCCCAGATGCAAGAAAGCCCGGACCTTAAGCCGAGTAATCCCACGTCTTCGATGGGCGGCTTAAAGTAGCAAGTGGTTTCTTATAGCAGAAAAAAAAGAAAGAAAATGCTGGAATTTGTTCTAGTTCTTTTGATGGTAGATGAAAAAAAAAAGAAACACAAAAAATGTATTTAATCTTTACAAAAGATTACACAAAGCTTGTGTTGTGATTTTGAGGTTCACGTTTTTATCTATCTTTATATATATAACACTGAGACTTTATATATATCTTTATATATGAAACACAAAAAATGTATTTAATCTTTACAAAAGATTACACAAAGCTTGTGTTGTGATTTTGAGGTTCATGTTTTTATCTATCTATATATATATAACACTGAACACAAAACGTTCAGAAGAAATACATGATTTCTTTTTTATAGAGATGCGATTGAAAACACTTACTGTTTTACAAATGTTTCTTTATTGTTACATTTTGCTAAGATTTTCTACAATAAATGATAAACAACAAGCAATATAAAAAAAAAATTTAAAGTCAATTCCTACTTTTTTTTCACTCTATTGCAGAAAGTCCTTTAGAAATAATTTTCATTCATTTTTTAATGTTTATCTGGCGTCATCTATTTGTAGATATAGATGCAAATTAAATCTAAAAAAACAATTAATTAATTAAATTTAATTAATGAAACAATATTTGAAAAAACTCTATTGACATCCAGTGCCATCCAATACAAGTTAAACAAAAAGTGTGTTTGAACTGGAGTGGATGAATAAAAAGTATTTTATGAACTATTGAAAATTTGTACAAGATATATAGAGGGAGAATGTGAACTAATAGCAGGAATTTAAAAAAGAAAAATAATTCTGCTACATTTTTCTATAAGTAGACTAGTAATATAAAAAAAATTAAGTCAATTCCTACTTGGGTCAACAAAGAAAAATTTTATTTTAGTTACTTTTTATTCAATAATTACAATTCATATAAATATGTATACACATAGGACAGAATCACACTATTAAATGGTAAAATAGAAGGCGAATTTCCTTGCAATTTTCCATTTTCTATGTAGGGTGTTGGACTATTATTTTTGTTTGTTACTATTTATTCGCTTTCTATTTTTTTTCTTTTCTAATTTATGAAGCTGATGGTGGACTATAATTTCTCATTCTATCCATCTCTTGTAATGCTTCATCATTGCAAGGAACCTTTTATTACTATTAATTGACTAAAATAATTAATTTAATTTAATTAATGATTTAATATTTGATAAAACCGTATTGACATCCAGTGTCATCCACTGCAAGTTAAAAAAAAAGTGTATTTGAACTTGGGTGGAGGAATAAAAAGTATTTTATGAACTATTGAAAATTCGAACAAGTTATATATATGTACACTGGTGTCCAAAAGTTAAGCATGATTGATAATTACGTGAATAAAGAAGGAACTGTAAATCAGAATGGCGGGAAACGTGATATGCGAGTGTAAAAGGGTTATAAAATAAGAAAGCAAATCAAAAGAACGATAATAATTAATTTTATTATCTAAAGTAGCAGTTTGAAATAAAACTGAGCATAGCAAGGGTTCACACTTTAACGAAAAAAATGAAAGAAAACGTTAAATAAAATACTGATGCTGCAGTTTAATAAGGCGTGTGGTCACCTCTGACAGCCAGGCACGCTGCACAGCGATTTACCATACTTGCTATGAGATGATGAATGAGTTGTGGGCTCAAACGGTTCCAAGCTTCTTGGAGAGCTCTCTTCAGTTCTGTAACGGAGCTTGGTGGGTGCGAAAGGGCTGCAATTTGTCTCCCGAGCATATCCCATACATGCTCGATAGGATTTAAATCAGGGGAGTTCGCAGGCCACGACATGCGCTGGATGTTTTACGTTTCAAGGAAGTCATCAACCAGACGATCGGTGACATGGCGCATTATCATCCATGAATATGAAGTCAGGACCGACAGCACCTCGAAACAAGCGAACATAAGGCTCAAGAACTTCGTCTCTGTATCTTTGACCAGTCACAGACGCCGTGTCAAAGAAATGGATGTCTGTGCGGCCCATACCATTACTCCCCTTGATGGAAAATGATATTGTGATATTCCGTTCCGAAAATGATATTCCGTTATGTTTCTTGGTTCAAAACGTGTTCCACGTTCTCTCCATATCGTTACCCGACAAGAATCACTACTCAGACTAAACCGGGACTCGTCACTGAACATCACATTGGCCCACTCTCCAATGTTGATGTTTCAAACTCCAGTCCAAACGAGCGCGTTTATGCGCAGACGTGAGGGGAATGCAAACTGCTGGTCTTCCGGCATACAGGCCAGCATGATTGAGTCTCCTGTAAGCAGTTTGTCTCGAAATTCGTATTCCTGTGGCGACTTGTGAGCGCCGAACCCAGTGCTCTGGCAGTACTGCCCCTCTGACGTCGTGCACTTATTACCAGATATCGGTCTTGACTAAGGGGTTATGACTCTTGGTCGACTTGATAACGGTTATCGGGTAACATCTCCCGTTCTTTGAAACCTCTGCCACAGTCTTGAGATCACAGACTGGTCCACATTCAAAATTCGAGACACTTCGGTTTGTGATCGTCCGGATTCCAGCATTCCAACGATTCTTCCTTTCGCAAACATGTCCAATTGGCGTCTTTGTGCCGTCATTCACCTTGTTTGATGGTTAACAACGTTCCTTCGCACAGCAGTTGCACGAAACTTGTCAGAACTGCCTATGCTGCGTGAATCGGTTGCGTTCCGCCATGCGCAGGTGTTTTAGTCGACTTTTTGCTTAAACAATGTTTTTTGGACACCAGTGTATATATATGGGATTTAGAGTGTGAACTAGAGTGTGAACTAATAGTAGGAATTGAAGAATAAAATAACAGGTGGGCAGAAAAGTTCATAGGATGACACATAGATGGCGCTACTAGTATTAAATCCATATGATTTTTTTAGTTAGCCCTAACCTTCAAAAGACACGTGTATAAATTTTACAGCTGTTGCACTATTAGTATGTGAGTTAGAGCATTTTTAGTGAAGCAACTTTTGTTAGTTTGAAAAAATGGATAAAAAGGAAATTTCGTGTGTTAATAAAGCAATGCTTTTTGGCAAAAAAAAAAAAAAAAAAAAAAAAAAAAAATACTATTGAAGCCAAGGCTTGGCATGATAAACATTATTTGGACTTTGCACCAGGAAAATCAACCGTAGAGAAGTGGTTTGGTAAATTTAAACGAGGCGAAATGAGCACCGAGGACGATGCGCGCCCCAAATAGGCTGTTACCGACGAAAACATAAAAAAAGGCCACAAAATAATTTCTGATAACCGTAAAGTGAAGTTGATTGAAATAGTTGAGACCCTAAAGATGTCAAAGGAAAGTGTTGGACATATCGTGAATGAATATTTGGATATGCGAAAGCTCTGTTCAAAGTGGGTGCCGCGCGAGCTCACAATCGACCAAAAACCACAACGAATGGATGATTCTAAGCAGTGTTTGGAGTTGTTCAATCGTAATAAACCCGAATGCTTGCGTCGATATGTGACAATGGATGAAACATGGCTCCATCATTTCACACCGTAGTCCAATCGACAGTCAGCCGAGTGAACTGCACGTGATGAACACTAAAAATGCTATAACTCACATACTAATAGTGCAACAGCTGTCAAATTTATACACGTGTCTTTTGAAAGTTAGGGCTAACTAAACATCATATGGATTTAATACTTGTACCGCCATCTATGTGTAAGCCTTGGACCCTTTCAGCCTACCTGTTATATATATTTTTATAGTATTGAAAGAAATAAGACTTCTTTTTAAATTTAATGTGCCAAGTTAATTTTTGAAATTCTAATCAAAACTTTCTTTAATTCCTTTATTTTATTCTTTATTATTATTATTATTATAACTATTTAAATTTAAAGTCCAAAAACCGGTTGTAAAATAATTTTGCTATTAACTCATTTTACAGTTTTTAATTCATTATTAATTCGCCATTGTTAATTAGATTTTAATAAAGTAAAATTTGCACTTAAATTATTACTGCAAAAAATTTTACCTAATATTAACAAAAAAGGTTTTTGTTATTTAATTTTAATTCTTAAGGTGAATCATAATATCTGTATACAGTAACTTAAATGAAAATAGCCACTCTAAACAGATCTATTTTTAATTGTGAAATCTGAAGATATACTAGTGACAAAATCTGTGATCGTAATGCATAAATAAGGTATATCTTTCAAAGAGTGGTTTCAAGTGAAAAAAAAAAAATTGTATAATAATAACGAAGAATAATTTAATGTAAAAGTAAAAATAATCTAGCATATAATTAAGAAAAAGTTAATGCAAAAAGAAGAATAACATATTGCAGAATCAAGAATAATAGGGAAAGGGGATAAAATGTTGTATGAGTTTCGTGGCATCAGCAAAAAATGTGCAGAAAAAAAAAAGATAGAATTGTCTCACCTGAGAAAGACACATCTGCGATGTCAGTTCTAGCTGACATTTTAAATTAAATTGAAAATTGATTTATAGACTCTCTACTTTATAGGGTTATGCCATTGAAATGGTCTGAACTGGCGAAAGGCTTAAAATGCACTCTGACTCATTTTTATCAATTCTTTTAAATCATGGAATAACAACTGTAAACAAAATGGCTTAAAAAGAAAAAGTATGTGTTGAGGGTAGGTAGCCACAAAATCATTTCACTTCTTGGGTGAATTTAGACACCAGAAAATGTAACTCAAATGTGCGAACTGCATGATCTCAATTAGGATGCCAATACTAAATATAAATGAGAAATTTGAAGTAAAATGACTGATATTTTCATTAAAATTTCAGAAATAAACATTTCTTAAACAGAAGAAGTCATTTTTTTTTCTTCTTTTTGTTCTAATGCAGCTGGCAAACACTTAGACAGTTTTCTTATATTCCTTAAGACAAGCGCTGCACTGACGTTACTCACTCAGCACTACCCAGGACTCAGCACTACCAGCTTGAAGATAAGCTACGGACGCGGAGTACCACTGCCTCCGCAACGCTCTGCGATCCTGTTAGACAGTTACCTACGGTTGAAAGAGGATTTTGAAACTCTACAAACATCCATGGCACCTCTGGGACTCGAACCTGAAACCTATGATACCGAGCGCCAGAGTGCTAGCTACTCGGCCATTGTTGTTTAAATCTTATTAAAACGGTGTTTAAGGTTTAATTATGTCTACAAAAATGAATTGAATCATTACTCAACATTAAGTTCATGAAAGTGATAAAATATGTTCACTCAGGATAAATGGAATTTTATAAATAGATTTAATTTAATATTCTTCCTTATTAAAACTTACCCAAGTAAAATATGAAATTCACGGCTAACATGAAATTTTTATGACATTTATTTTAACCTGATTTTAAGGAATTCGAAATTGAGTCTCACTAAGCCATAACACTAATAGTTATTGCCACTATTAACTATTATAATTTAAACACTATATAAAAAAACTGAAATCTTCTAAGTACATTTCAACTTATCGTGTGTGAACATTCGAGAACGGAGGAATATAACAATGTTTAATAATGCAAGAGATATATGACACAATTGAATGGAATACTACAAGAGTGGCCAAATTCAACAGCCACATGAATATAGCAATGTTGAATAGATCAAGAACTTCAAGAACAATGAATTGTTCAAGAATCTCTATAAGAATGTACAAAGGTAAGATAAATGTCGCCGGAAATGAAAAATTCCAAATTTTTCAAGAATCACTATCACATTCAATAACCAAGTGAATATATCAAAGTTTGAAAATTCTAGGCATAGATGAAGAATGAAGAATTCCAAATTTTTCAAGAATCACTATCACATTCAATCAAAGTTTTAAAATTCTAGGCATAGATGAAGAATGAAGTATCCCAATTGCAATAAGAAGCACTATACAGCTCAATAAGCAAGGACAAATGCCAAAAGGGATAAATATGAAACTTCAAAAAGAAGAAATTGATCAGCGCACGACGAGTACTTATACCCATCTGATATACAAATGTTTAAATTCCCAACCCAAAACATGAAAAGTGATTCAAAATCGTACTACAAAACTCCACGCAAAAGCCGGATTCTCCAGAAACTTCCTGAGGATTAATAATTACTTATAAATCATTTCGAGATCTGAGGAACCCAAACCACCATTTTTCCGCCAAAATTTGGAATGGAGTTTTATTTGCTTGCTGCACGCCACGAACCCCTAACAGGGACAACATCATATTCACACGTGATAAAAATAAAATACTGAACTTTTTCTTTTCTTTCTAATGCAGTTGGCAAACACATAGACAGCTTGGTCTTGGATGCCTTAAGGCAAGCGCCGCACAGACGTTACTCACTTCGCATTACCCAGGGGGCGCGTGTCACTTGAAGATAAGCCACAGACGCGGAGTAACAATGCTCCCGCAAGATAATGCTGTTTCCAAAAAAGGTTGGCGTATTGATCTATGCATATGGGGCAACAAATAACAAAGGTACAGACAAGTGCAATGTGGAGACTTTTCATAACTGTACCGACAAATATATACCATATTCAGTAAAGGGCCCAAATGTTATGTTTTGGTAGGGAAAGGAAACTATGCTATGATAGGGGTGGTACTATTCTAGTAGGAGTTGCAAAAGCGCGTTGTTATGCCCGGGCTATGTTGTTCTAATGCAGCTGGCAAACACTTAGACGGCTTGGTCCTCGATGCCTTAAGGCAATCGCTGCGCAAACGTTACTCACTTTGCATGACCCAGGGGGCGCGTGTAACTTGAAAATAAGCAACGTATGCGGAGTCACAATGCTCCCGCAACGCTCTTATTAGACCGGGACCTACGTTTTAAAGTGAATTCCGAACCACTACAAACATCCATGTCGCCGCCGGGATTCGAACTCGAAACCTGTGGTACCCAGCGCCAGACTGCTAGCCACTCGGCCATTCAGGCCCTCTAAAGTGAACTTTAATTTCACATAATTCTTTTTTAGTAATTTTTTTGTCGACGAAACTCAAATTTAGATTTATGAAGATATTCACTAAAGGAGGACACCGGGTCATAAAGTTGCCAGCGATTATTAACAAAGTTGATAAAAAAAATGTTGTTATTAGGATCCACATAAAATGAGGAACTGCGCGAGAAAAACGTCATGTTTTCTGCTTTTTAATTTCCTGTTCAGCAGAGGGCGGGCGTTCGTTAATGAACAAGCAAGTCATTTTGATGCATGTACAACACTCTTTTTTTGCCACATTTTACGTCTGTTTAAATGACAAAGTGAAAATCCGTGACTTTCCACCTGCGCCTTTCTTTCACCCTCAACATTAACAACCAAAGAGGACTGAATCCGCGAATTTTCTTCCTAAATGATAAGAAGCAGAAAAAAAAAAAAAACAGTTTAATGTCGTTATGTCGAAAAGTGTTTAATTGTGGCCCTTTCTATTATTGCCATGTGGGTATGTTCTAAAAAGGAAAGTAAAATAATAAAAGTTGATATTGTTTGTAAATAAAAACTATTAAACTCTATTAAAATTATTTAACAAAATTATCAAAAATCTATTTTAGTAATCAATAGTGGAAAGCTGATTAAATTCTTTGGCGCTATTTAAAGTTTTATACTGATTTTGAAGCATGCTTCCCTCATTAAGAAATACTAAAAAAAAAAAAAAAAAAAAAAAGCAATTTATTACTTCTGTGCCCAAAAAGTAAGACCAATTTATTTTCTTTTCAAAAACTCTTTATTTATTCTTCCAAATTTATTTCACCCCCTTCAAAGTGTAATCCCCTCCGGACACAATGTACTTGTGCCAACTTTTACCCCAATCCTCAATGCATGCTAAAAAGTCATCGGCAGGGATGACCTTCAAAGCGCGCGCCGATTCACGTTGAATCTCTTCAATCGACTCAAAAATGTGTCTCCGCAGTGGTCTGTTGAGTTTAGGGATTAGCCACAAGTCGCACGGTGAGAATACTGCGGCTGTGGAAAGATATGGGTTTCATTTTTGGCGAAAATGTCACGAAGAATCAATGCAGTGTAAGTTGGCGCATTCAGTGTTTTCGGTATCGATCGAGATTTGATGCCTTTGAAGCACAAAATGGAATGGACCGATCCTTTTGAAATTCCAACATCACCAGCAAGGTCTCTAATTGTAAATCGACGGCTGCCAAGCAACCAATCTTTAATTTTTTTGGACGTGAGCTTCGTCGATTGAGGTGGAGGGTCGACCAGACGGCTCTTCGTCTTCAGCGCGTTCTCTGCCTTCTTTGAACTGATTATAGCGCTTCTAAACATTTCTTTCCGATAAAGGAATGCTCACTGAATGCCTTTTGCAACATTCTATACGTTTCCGCTAATAAAATTGAATGCGAGTTCGTTGCTCAATTCATTCATACATTTCAAAAATCGCCGGAACCCTCGATTTACAATTAGAGCTGATGATGTCGGAATTTCAAAATTCCATTTTAAAAGATATTTTGGGCCTCAAACACGTCAAATCTCGATGGGTACCGAAAACACTGAATGCGCCAGCTCACACTGCATCGATTATTCGTGACTTTTTCGCCAAAAATGGAACTCATATCATTCGACAACCACCGTATTCGCCTAATTTAGCATCGTGTTACTTCTGGCTATTCTCTAAACTCAAAAGATCCTTCCGGGGACAGCTTTTTTAGTCGATTGAAGAGACATTTCAAAAATCGCCGGAATCAGTTTTAGCGTCTCACAAAGCCAAGCGTAACTCAAGCACTCATGAATATTTTGACCTCAAATTTCAAACAGACGTCCAGGATAATGCCCGCAACCTAAAAATGAGAAAAAAACTGAAATTCCATAAGCTCCAGGAATTTTAAATTAAAAATTGGTCTTAATTTTTGGAGACAGTAATATTTTTCCTTTTTTTAACTTCACATTTATTATTTGCATATTTAGTTGGCTGAATTCTGTATTTCTTGGTGTTGGGGATAAACGCAATTGTGTAGTTTAACTCGCTTTATGATTTCGATAATTCTGCAATCTGCGTTTTCAGATGGTTTGTGAGATACTGGGAAATACGAGAAAGTGTTGTGAAGTAGCAATATGAGATTTCTATCTAATTTATAAATTTTTCTATTAGAATATTTTTTGTTTAAGTAAATTATTGGCTAAAAGATAACGCTTTTTACTGCAATGGGGAAAATGAAGGTCAGTTGATTTCCAAATGCCGTTTTGTACAACCTAATGATTGTTTTAAATCATTTAAGAACTTTTAATTTAATTTTGGAATAATTTTGCAACACTTTATGAAAACGTATTGTCAATTCTGTTATACACTACAGAGGATTTGAGGTAACGTTAGAAATGTTTTTCCACTTCTATTTGATCACAGATAACATCTTTGTCTGAAATGTATGCTAAAAGTAAAAAAAGGAATCTCATAGCATTATATTTTCAGTTTAATCCAAAATGCAGTTTCAAAAGCAAAAACATGCATTTTTAAAGATAAATAATAAATAATGAAATAAACATATTTTCTCACATTCTATTCTTGTGAATTGCAGTAAGTAAGAATAGAGTTAAGAATAAACTTGTGAAAAAAAAAAGACAAACTTACATTCATCATTAATTTTTACAGAGCTTGTCTTTTCGTTTTATATAATGAAGCCTTTTTTAATGAATTCAATAAACCAATTCTTTACATTGTATTTCTTTTAATTATATAAATTGCTATCACATTTCAAATCAACATTCAGGAAAAAAATTTTCATTTGTATTAATTAAAGTTATTTATATGTTTATTGTACTTATTTATATTCTACATCAATAGGTTTCTGTCAAAAATAATATTTAATGTATAGTGTCGTAAATGGGATTTGTATTTGAAGCTCAAAATAATCACCTCTTGTACCACAAGCTATTCCAAAATTCTTAGTAAACAAAAGTTGTAAAAATCATAATAACAGAAAAATATTAACATACACACGATGCAAATTATAACAAACACACATAAAAAGAAATGTTCATGAAAAATATTAGCATGAAATAAATGTAGAGCAGAAATATTTTTTTGTTCTAATACAACTGGGAAACACTTAGACACTTGTCTTCCATGCCTTAATGCAAATGCTGCGCCGACGTTACTCACTTAGCACTAAAAAAAAAAAAAAAAAAAAACTGAGGGGTCATGATGTATACTTTTTACATAAGAATTTAGAATGGCCACTTTATCCGCAACTATATGCGCTGTTGAACTCAAGTTTGTTTGTTTGTGACTAATCCTCAATGTCCTGCAGTGCGGGAAGGGCACCGCATGAGTGATTTACTCATGGATGTAGGGAAAGGGGCAGCTTCTGTTGTGATGGAGCACCCGTAGGTAGAAGTCTGCCTTTTGCTCCGTGACGCTCTTACAGTCATAGGAGACCGGGACCTACGGCTTAAAGTGGATTCCGAACCACTACAGACATCCATGGCACCGCCGGGACTCGAACCCGAAACCTGTGGTACCGAGTGCCAAAGCGCTAGCCACTCTACCATTCAGGCCCCGGACTGAAGTTTCAATCGCTTGAACAAAACAGTTGCCAACGTCCATACCATGCTGAATATACTAGTTCTTCTTTTGATATCTAGACCCGAGTATGCTGGGATTGTTGTGTTGCAAAAGTGTTGCAGGTTTTCGCTTCAAACCAAACATGACTGCAACACATTTTGAGGTGTTCATTTTTATTTATCAGGGATTCGGGCAGAAAATTTGTAATATTAAAATGTATTTTTTATTGAGCGCGATTAAAAAGTGAAGAGTCAATGCCCCGGCGTTCTTCAAAAAAAGTCCACAAATGACGAAAAAAGTCAGAATTCAGAAAGTGAGCGGACAGCACGACTGAGGTTGCGGAAAAACCCGAGATGCGTCAAGGAGGGCGTCGCGAACTGCCCTTCTGCTCGGTCCACTGATGCAGCCTGACACGGACCAAAGAGCAGAAAACTGTTTACATGACGTTTCACGCTTGGGGTACCCGGGAAAAAAAAGTATAATTCGGAAGAACCATTGCTATTTTCTTAAAGTCTTTGCTCTATATGCTGTTTATGTTACTGCAATTTTTAAACGTGCATTGAGAAGTAAGTATAGTATTTGCATTTCGAACTATCTCATTATTTCTTGTTCCGACTTCAAACGGTCCAGTTGAAAAAAAAAAAAAAAATCCAACAATTTTTTTTTTCAAAAACTCTTTATTTATTCTTCCAAATTTATTTCATCGCCTTTAGAGTGGTCCCACCCGGACACAATGCACTTATGCCAACAATTTTTTACAATCCTCAGTGCATGCTAAAACGTCATCGGCAGGGATGGCCTTCAAAGCGCTCGCCGATTCACATTGAATCTCTACAATCGACTCAAAACGGTGTCTCCGGAGTGGTCTTTTGAGTTTAGGGAATAGCCAGAAATCGCACGGTGTGAATACGATGGTTGTGGAACGATATGCGTTTCATTTTTGGCGAAAAAGTCAAGAAGGATCAATGCAGTGCGAGCTGGCGCATTCAGTGTTTTCGGTACCCATCGAGATTGACACGTTTGAGGCTCAAAATGGAATAGACCGATCCTTTTGAAATTCCCACATTATCAGCAAGGTCTCTAATTGTAAACCGACTGTTTGCAAGCATCCAATCTTTAATTTTTTGGACGTGAGGTTTGTTGACGTTGATGGTTGACCAGAGCGCTCTTCGTCTTCAACGCGTTCTCTGCCTTCTTTGAACTGTTTATATCACTTCTGAACATTGCTTTCCGGTATAAGAATGCCTTCTGCAACGTTCTATACGATTCCGCAAACAAAATTGAATGCAAGTTCTTTGCTCAATTCATTCAGACATTTCAAAAATCACCGGAATCCGTTTTAGCATCTCACAAAGCCAAGCGTAACTCAAACACTAATGAATATTTTGACGTCAGATTTCACCTAAAAAAAAACTGAAATTTCAAATGCTCGGGAAATTGAGATTTGGTTTTACTTTTTAGGCACAGTAGTAATCTGCTTTGGAAAAAAAAATTGATTTACAGTAGGGATGCTCGTGTGGAGATCACATGTATTCACTGCGACTTGATCGCAGTTCACATTAAAAAAAAAAAAAAAAAACGTAGGGAAAGCACCTAAAAGTATATATATATATCTCAAAACTTAATATCACTGTCTCAAAACTTTCAGAGTTACCCTCACACACACACACACACACACACATATATATATATATAAATTTTAGAAACGTAACAGAGATATATTTTTTTTTTAAAAATAGAAGCAGAATTGTGTAAAAAGATAGATTAAGAGTGATAATTCTATAAAAAGAAAGTAATACTGATACCCAAAAATTAATTAACGAATTAAAAAAAAAATGTATAAAAGGATAGAAAATGCTCTACAAAATAATTTAATTTTACTCTTATTTAATGATCTAAGTATTGAATAGCTTTTGTGAACAGCTACTTTCTATTTTTGCGTTTTATTTCTGAAAAATTAAAAAATTGATAAAAAAACTATTAAAATAAAAAAATAATAAATGTAAAAGCTTAAATGAAATCGGTTTGGATGATTTCATTTCAGATACCTTACGTAAGAAAAAGTTTAAAAACTGTATTAAGACTGTTTCTCTAATTAGGAAAAATAAAATGATATTCAGATAGCAAAGCAGACGATTTTGAAGAAAATACGATTCTAAAGCAATCGGGTATTAACAAAACAGTGAATCAAAATCGAATATTTTGGAAAGTAAACAAAACAAACACTCTCTTAAAGAAAGTAAAAAAAAAAAAAATACCTGAAACTTATTTACCGTTAAACAAAAATAAACAATCACCTTACATAAAAAAAAAAAAAATATATAAAGAACAAAGCAGTTAAAAGAATGGAGCCATTAGAGCGAAACAAAAGAAGTGCCCCGGAAGGGGGGGGTAGCGAGTTCTCACTTTCTCCCAAGAGCAATCAGAATTCGAACGACCGAGCTTATGGGATTCAAACGCGTCTTTTTTTAAAGTTTTTACTGAGGCTCCGTTTGGGAACCTGTTTCGACCAATCAGAGCGTTCCGAACGAGGGTTTATCTACCTGTTCGAAACGAAACGTCAACGCAGGTGGAAAAGCAAGCATTAAAAGCGTCTCTCAAAACGAAAAGTCAGTGGATGCTTCTAGTCGTGAATGTTAATATTAAACCACCGCGACATTCATGACAGAACAATGACTTCGTCGCATCCGAAGTCGACCCTGGACGCCCTCCCCGCACCGTTCGTGTCGGCCATGCGAGTTCTTTTCGACGTCCTGGACGACCAACGGACCGGGTACGTTCGTCTGGCCGACATCGAGGAGCGTTGGCAGGAGAACGGATCCGTGATTCGCGGTCTGCCCAGCGGGGTGGTCGAGAGCCTGCGCAAAGTGACCCCCGCCAACGGTCTGCTGACATTCGAACGTTTCTGCGCGGGCCTCAGGATCTGTCTGTTGCGCCATGATTCGAACAAGCGTTCGCAGGGACAACACAGTTTACCCAAATCGTGCCCGACGTCCCGACCCTCCTCCGTCCCGTTGCCGGAGAGGGGTGAGGGCGGAATCTCGATCCGGAAGCCGAGCACACCCCTGGGGAAGACCGCCCGCTCGTCCAACTCTTCTGAGCGGCTGACGCCCGTGAGCCTCCTGACTCCCGTGCCGTCACGCTCCAACCGTCACACGGCGACCGTCCGACCCAACAACACGCAGAGGGCCCTCAGCATGCCGCAGTTGCAGACCGAGATCAAATCGGTTCCCAAAAGGGACTGGGGCAAGAGAGAAGGGCCCAAAAGGACCAGCGAGCCCATGGACAAAAGCAAAGTTTCTCTGGCCCTTGAAAAGTGGAAGATGATGAGGTCCTACCCTGCACACAAAGATAACATCAGGTCTCTGAGGAGTGTTCCCGTCGGGAATTCAACCTCCTATCCCAGTTTGCCCAACGACCAGGTGTCCAGCAGTGATGGTAAGCTGTGGTGAAGATTTTGTTTTGCTTCAGATTCTTGTTTTAATATTTGTGAAGTAAACTGCAGATTTAATAATGTGTAATTACATTTTATAAAAACTGCAGATTTAATGTGCACGAATTAAAATTAGTATATTGCAAAAAATATTTTATTTGAAGTATGCTTTCTTGAAATTTTAAAATATATTGCAATTTATTCTAAAAGTGTATCAAATGTTTAGTTTTTAATATTGGATTACCATGTATGGGAGAATTAAATTTGTCTTCTCAATGTTGCTATCATTATTCAAATTTATATTTAATGTCAAATTTATCATTTAGTTATAAATGCTTTTGAGATTGAGAGAAAATTAAGCTTGTCAAAATGTTACCCAAAAATAACAGAGTTGATTAAAATACAGCCAAAATTTAAAATGCAGAATTCATGATTTTACATAAAAAAAAGGGTATAACTATATTATATGTGTACTCTTTTGAAAAAAATTGTCACTTTTAAGAGAGAGTTAATAATTTTAAAGTGATGCTATAAATTAAGTATAAAACAAAAAATAATACCAACATCAACATGAAGCAACATCATTATGAAGTAAATTTGCATAATTTTAACTATTGAAGTTTGCCAGTCAGAAAGGAAGACTGAAAATTAGTTTTTGTCTGATAAACATAAAACCCAATAACAAAAATTTATTAATTACTTATTTTTATTATATGCACATAAATGTCATCTAATTAAACAAATAACTTTTGTTAATACTTCTCTATTGCTTGCTAGATTATTTGACTCATAAATGATAATTGTATACAAGTTTAATGCATTTCCATTCTGTCACAAAATTACTTTAAAATAAAAACTGTATTTTTAAAAGATAAATATATGTATACAAAATCATTTGAATAAATTTATGAATTAAAAAAATGATTAATTGACTAAATATCTGTAATTATGTTAATCAGTAGACAGTGGAGTGAGTCTGAGACCACAAGATCGTGGACCTGCTGCAAAGAAAGCCACTAGAAGAAGAGAACCCAGACGACATACTGTGTCAAACGGAATAGATTATAATATGGTATTAATAGAGTTATACATATAATATACTTTTAGTATTATTATTATGCTTAAAGGTGTGGGTTTTTTTTCAAATTATTATTTAGAAAATAATATTTCAAATTAAACTCTTACATACAAGTTATTTTAAGCTGTCTGTCTTGTCTATTTTTTAATTTGTTTGTAAAAAAAAAAAAAAAAAAAAAGATGAAATATCATTTTTCTGTATTAAATTAGTTATGTTTTGTTCTTGTTGCATTTATAAGTATATTGTTATATACTTATACAACTTTTGTAGAGTTTTTTTTTTCTTTTTTTAAGGTTTTTATATTGTTTTAAAAATATTTTTAATACTTCTAGAAATGTGTTAATTTATTTTTTATTTAGCAAATAAATAAAAAACAACTATTGATTTATGTTAGATAATTTAAAATAAGCATGTGAAATTAAACTCTCAATTTGTTTATCTTTGTTAAGTATCAATTTTTTTTACTAAGTATTTCTCTTTTCTTAAATTACTGTTTCATCAAAACACTTGCACATATTAATTTAAATTAGTTGCGTCAGTTAAGTTGCATCTAGAATTTGAATGCTTAACCACAATCAGACTAATGCATCACTACCGAAATCAAATTGTACTTTCCCTTTGTTATCCATTCTTATATAAGTAAGAATTATTGAATTATTTTATAAAATCCCATAATTTATTTATATTGTCTAAATCAATTTTTAAAATTGCATGATAACCCAAATTTATAATTAAATTTACATTCTATTCATGCCTCATTTTTATTTCCAGATTAAAAGGTTAAAACTATTGGAGCAAGAGAAAGATTTTTTACTACAAGGTTTAGATGTTGTCGAGAGAGCGCGCACTTGGTATTTACAGCAAATTTCAAATGTGAATGACAAATTAGATCGTGTCAGCAAATGGGACATTCCTCACTCAGTAAAATTATTCTGAATTCTTTTTATATTTGTTAAAATTAATAACAGTATGTTTTAATTTAAAAAAATATTTGTTATAGCATTGATTTTAATATATGTATTTATCCATGATAAAATGATATCCATATTTAAATGATTTATTTATCCATGATCATTTTGATCATTTAATGATCAAAATCATCTAAATTATTTGTTATATGTTTAGTTTTAATGAAAATATTTATCTGAAAAAACATTCATTTTTTTAAATACTAAGCATGCATTTTATACTTGAGATTGAAAATTTCTTTAAAAAAAAAAAAAAAAAAATGGACATTTTATTTCTTATACCTTTATCACAAGGGTGTCTAACTTACTAGCTCTTGTATTTGAAGGGGGAATTCTTGCAAGCCATACATAAAATAATGCCATTTTAATTATAGGTAGTTGTTTTTTAAAATTTAAACAGTTTGTAGAAATTTATAATCTTAAGATATCTATTAGGGCAGATTTGTCGTAGCATAATAATGATTTCTTTCAGAACAGAATTTTGTAAATCATTGAGCATTGTAAATCACTCGTATAAGATATATCATGAAATATACTGTATATTAATGATTTCTCAAGATTTTTTTAACTCTTTGTTCATTTATCATGCAAATGTACCATTTTAACATGGTTAAGTTATCTTTGGTTTTCCATGCTTGAATTTGTAAACTAGTTTTTAGAAAAAAAAAACTGAATTATTTGGCAATCTATATTTTGTTAAATCAATAAAAGATTAATAGGGTATTTCTAATCGGTACTTATTTCATATTTATTATTTTAAAAGTTAAAAAACAAAATCGACACAATTTTCTTTATTCTAGGAATATTCCATGGATGCCCAACACGAGAGATTAAATTTCCAAATGACACGCATTTCTGAGGTTAATCAACATTTGAATGCCTTGATGGAAACATCAGGAAAGGTAAACTTATGGAAAAGAATTAGGTGTTTATTTTCATAATAATCAAAATTGTTGTATGATTTGTATTATTTAAATCCATTTGAGTAATTTCATTAAAAGATATTTTACCTAATTTTAAGTTTAAACATAATCATTTGAAATAGTCAAGTTATTTATAAAATTACATATAAATAAACTTGTTTTGTTCTTTTAAAAAAAATATATATATATCTATATATTGTTGATAAATTTCTCTGCTGAAATTGTGCTATCCTCTTTAATAATTTTTATAACTTAGTAATGGAAGTAAAATGTTTTTATTAAAAACCCAAACTAGAATACAATTTACTTTTGTAATGTGGTAGGATACTATTTATCACCTATTCTTTAATAGTATTCCAAAACTTAAAAAAAAAAAAAAAAAAAAAACTCCTGTTTATAATTTATTTAAAAATTACAGGGTTTTCCTATTCATATGAATTTAGCTGTTCATCAAAGAAATATTTTTAGTGCACAAAAAACTGCAACACAGACAATTCAGAGGTTAAAAAGTCAAAATCATGCTTTGACCGAGGTAAATGATTTACTATTATTTTATAGAAACTTGTATTGTGTTAATTCATCTGAATTGTAATGTTATTTGCTTCAATCTTATGAAAAATGTTTAGTAAGTCCTTCACCATTGAAATGTTGTTACTTCATTAGAGTAGCTTTTCTTCAATCCATCACCAAATGCTTTCATTTTTTTTTTTATTTTTTCGTATGGATTGAAGTTTGTTTCAATGCAGTGTTTTTTTTTATGTTTTAATCTTTCAATTGTTATCTAGAGGACTTTAATATAACCCTTAAAACTATATTGATGCTCTATAATCCAGCACAACTATGACCCGAAATGTGCTAGATCAGGGGTGTAACTGTGTGGGCCGCATATAAAATGATATATCTCCATATTAGATTTAGACCCACTGTAGGCCTTTTTTTGGAGTGGAAAATTGAAACATAATGAGCTATTAGTGAGTTTACTATTATTCTTACATGTAAACATAGATAATATAATAATAATGATACTAAACTCACATTGTAAAGAAATACATTACACTAAAAAATGAAATATAAACAAAATAAAAAACATGAAATCATTCCAAAATATTTATTTCACTAGTGTAATATTTCACTTAGCTTTTGCAAATCAATCTCAATTTGGGTATTTGCACATAGTAATGGGTTATGCTGGAGCGTGTTTTGGGTCAATTTCAATTTCGAAAAACAGGATTCGCAGGTGTGAGTTGAACTAAGAGTCTGGTTTGCCTTGCTATCAACAGTGTGTACCTAGGGATGCAAGTGATCATAGGTCAAAGTGAACCTGTTATATTAGATGTTGCAAGATCATGAGTTCTCAGAGTATAATTTAATTATTCTGTAAACTTATAACTGTAGACTCATCAATACAGCATGTCATATAGTATATATTGGCAATATTATTTTAAAATCAAAGTTAATTTTTTCTTATTCTTTTGGCAGTTCATTTTTGAATAGATTAATGCACACATAACATATTTTTTTTTATTTCATTGGTTTCCACAACTTTGGCCATTGTGAAATAAATATATTTTGTAAAAGTGTGATAAATATTCAAAGTGGGCCACATTTACGTGCTAGATTAATGTACTTTATAAAATGGATAGAAATATGGACACATATTAATCAAATACTAGCGAAATTCATTAAGTTATAAAAAAAATAATAATGCACCGAAATAAAATTGTATATATTATTATGTTAATTAATAGTATTTTTTAACAACAAATACAAACTTGTAGATGTTCTTTGATTGTATTAGGTTAGTATTGTATAGATTGTATTAGATTGTATTGTATATTAGGTTGGCCACTTATGTGCTAGGTTAATATACTTTATAAAATGGATAGAAATATGGACAAATATGAATCAATTACTACCAAAATTCATTAAGTTATAGAAAAATTAATAATGCACTGAAATAAAATTATATATATATTTTGCTAATTATTAATAGTATTTTTAACAACTTGTAGATGTTCTTTGATTGTGTTATTAAGATAAAAAATATCTAAATATTAATTGAAATTTCTCTCTTAGGAAATTGCAAAAAAGAGCGAAACGATAACACAGTTGGAATCAGAAAAATCAGCCCTTATAAGAGAATTATTTCATGCTCGAACATGTCCCAAAAAGGAATCCAATGATACCACATTATGGTAGTTAAAATTTAAATACTATTCACGATGGCATAATTCCAGTATAAAAGTGCCTTGCAATATTTTTACAGATTTGTTAACAATATATTGGCTGTTGTTAAAGAAAGTCCTCATTTGAAAAACATTTTATGAAAATGTATATTTTGTACAGATATATTAGTTTTTATTGACACAATTTTTTCTATTTAAAAAAGTTTATATTTAGTTTTAAAACATAATGTATTTTTTTTTTTATTTATTATGTGTAATTGGAAAATGATTAGAAACATTCAATTATTCTATTAGAATTATTCTTTTAGAAACATTAAATTAAAATGATTAGAAACATTCATTTATTTATAAATAATGAAAGAACAAAGCAGTATACATTCTACTTTATTCATTCTCTCCAAGAAAATACTTGTTTGCACAGCACTCGCATAGTATTCCAAACATTTAATATATATATATATAACAAAGCCAAACAAAAAAAATATATACATACTCCAATAATACATAATTTTATTTAAAAAACATTGTTTATTATTATAAGATTCTAAAAAATGACTCGATTGCGTATTGACACATTTTATGTAAATATATATTATTCTAATTCCATTTTTATTTAAATACATTTATGTAAATATATATTATTTTATATGTATATAGTATATATAAGTAGTTTTATATATATATTGTGTAGTATATAGTATTTTATGTAAATATAGTATTGTAATTCCATTTATATATCTATTAATACTATAGCTTTATATAAAAATATTATTTCAAATCTACAAGAAAAATCTTTTGTGAAACATAACCATTTTTTGCATCATTAGACACAAGATAAAAGTTATTATCAGCTTCCGGTTTGGAAAGATATGGAAGTTTTAAACAATTTCATTCATTTTATGGAATGGCAATCTGAGTAGATAACCAGTAATGTCCAATACACAATAAAATATGTCAAATAAAGCTGTCGGGATCTTGCAGATGTTCACCACCACCTTTTTTAACAGTCAGTCCACTTTTTCTCTGTATGCCCCAAATAATTCTATACACATATATTGCATGCCACAAATGTCTACATTTCTGTTTTTTTTGCATCATTAGCCACAAGATAAAAGTTATTATCAGCTTCCGGTTTGGGAAGATATGGAAGTTTTAAACAGTTTCATTCATTTTATGGAATGACAATCTGAGTAGATAATCAGTAATGTCCAATACACAATAAAATATGTCAAAGAAAGCTGTCGGGATCTTGCAGATGTTCACCACCACCTTTTTTAACAGTCAGTCCACTTTTTCTGTGTATGCCCCAAATAATTCTATACACATATATTGCACTGTGCCACAAATGTCTACATTTCTGTTTTTTTTGCATCATTAGCCACAAGATAAAAGTTATTATCAGCTTCCGGTTTGGGAAGATATGGAAGTTTTAAACAGTTTCATTCATTTTATGGAATGTCAATCTGAGTAGATAACCAGTAATGTCCAATACACAATAAAATATGTCAAAGAAAGCTATCGGGATCTTGCAGATGTTCACCACCACCTTTTTTAACAGTCAGTCCACTTTTTCTGTGTATGCCCCAAATAATTCTATACACATATATTGCACTGTGCCACAAATGTCTACATTTCTGTTTTTTTTTGCATCATTAGCCACAAGATAAAAGTTATTATCAGCTTCCGGTTTGGGAAGATATGGAAGTTTTAAACAGTTTCATTCATTTTATGGAATGTCAATCTGAGTAGATAACCAGTAATGTCCAATACACAATAAAATATGTCAAAGAAAGCTGTCGGAATCTTGCAGATGTTCACCACCACCTTTTTTAACAGTCAGTCCACTTTTTCTGTGTATGCCCCAAATAATTCTATACACATATATTGCACTGTGTCACAAATGTCTACATTTCTGTTTTGTGCATCATTAGTCACAAGATAAAAGTTATTATCAGCTTCCGGTTTGGGAAGATATGGAAGTTTTAAACAATTTCATTCATTTTATGGAATGTCAATCTGAGTAGATAACCAGTAATGTCCAATACACAATAAAATATGTCAAAGAAAGCTATCGGGATCTTGCAGATGTTCACCACCACCTTTTTTAACAGTCAGTCCACTTTTTCTGTGTATGCCCCAAATAATTCTATACACATATATTGCACTGTGCCACAAATGTCTACATTTCTGTTTTTTTTGCATCATTAGCCACTATCAGCTTCCGGTTTGGGAAGATATGGAAGTTTTAAACAATTTCATTCATTTTATGGAATGTCAATCTGAGTAGATAACCAGTAATGTCCAATACACAATAAAATATGTCAAAGAAAGCTATTTGAATCTTGCAGATGTTCACCACCACCTTTTTTAACAGTCAGTCCACTTTTTCTGTGTATGCCACAAATAATTCTATACACATATA